>BMAW01011230.1:0-135237 GCA_019974015.1 Nephila pilipes | reverse complement strand
TTACTTTAAAAAAAAGGTTTTTAACATATATATATATATATATATTAATAATTCTGAAATATTTATTTCATTTTGCGTTAGGTTCGACGAATCTAAAGAATATATACATATATGTTAAAAACCTTTTTTTTAAAGTAAAAATGAACAGATAAGAACAGTTCTGAAGCAAAGAGCAGAAATTCTTAAACCCGTACGTAACTTTATTTTAAGTTAGCGTTCCATGATAATGATATCATACAGAGTTAATTGATTATAAAATGACCTCCGTACCATAGGGAAGGAACATATCAGACATTAATGGGCAATTTAAAGTGATCATGCTTCTATAGTTTAATTCTTTAAACTTTTCTAAGGCCGTTGGAAAGGTACTCATCAATAACTTCATCAACTCTTAAATAATAAAATTTAAAATAACACCCAATGGGTGGCGATAAACCTACTTTTACATGAAAGGGCTGAATAATCAAAATAATTTTATTTAATATAGCTAAATTAATTTCTTTCCTTCAATTAATCTTAATTCCAAAAGAAATTTAATATACCTTTATTAGAAGGGAATGTCCCTTTGTAGGGTTAAAGTACTGCTTTCAGACCGTTCGAGGCTCAATATTTTTTTGAATTCCTTCTTTTTGTAATATTTAGTTCTATTCTGTTGATTATACCTTTTTCACTGAGCCCATGTTCATATCTCAAAGTGTACTTTAATTTGAGAGAGAGAAGAATTTTTGGTAATTAAAGTCTCAAGTTGAATTTATTGCGAATTTATCTAATTAAATAAAAGAAAGGTGTTTTTTTTAATTCTTAATTATTCTTAAGAGTCTGCCTTTCCATGAAATCTATGGATCTACTCTAGCTATACATGAAATATAAATATAAATGGTGACTCTCTACAGAAATAATAAAGAAACATTTAATCCTTATTATGATGTGTAATGACGGGATTCATTAATCAGGAAACAAATGGGGTGAATGTTCTTGGAAATACATCCATTTAGAGGAACTATTTAAAATTAGAAATCATGGTTAGTTTTCAAAGTCAAGAGTTAAATTAGTATGTAATTATTTTAAAGTTAAAAGGTTAGTTTTACAAAGTGAAATTTGTGTAACTTCAAGTCTCTATTGGGCTTTTCAAAAGTTCTTGGACTATTTTTCTGAACTGCATAAGAAGGCAAAAAAAGAACAAACTTATAGGGATGTTTGTATGTTGTTGATAGTTAAGGCAACAGCTTATTTGGCATATTTTCAACACCGCAAACGATTGTTATTTTTTTTTCTTTTCTCAACACTTATTCATGCATTATACTACAGATATTTTACATTAATTACTTTTTATTATAACTTTCCTTTAGAGTCAGCATTGGAACGAAAGAGACGCGGACTTTGTTGTTGCTATATCGTTAGATGAACCCTGATACCAAGAACAACAATTACGGGAGTATATAGAAGATGGAAGATGTTAAAACGAAAATAATGGAGAAGTTAAAATTCAAAGCAGTTTAAAATACTCGCGTTGTGTAATATGTTTAAGTTCATTATTTTTGTTGTTATTATACCCGGGAGAGACATTCGCTCCCCATATAGGGCTTGGACCTGCTGAGTTTTTCAACCTTAAAGATTCTTTTTAACTCATGGGTGAAACCCCCACAGTTTCAGTTACGACTATTTAAGATTACTAGATCGTATCAGATTTTTTCTGTAAAATTCCTTTTCACATTCCTGTATCGATTCTGTATGTCTATGTGCATAGAGACTTTCCATTACTCATTACATTTTAAAGACATAGTTTTCTATTTTTAGCCCTATTAAGGGGAAAATTCACAGTATAAATACAATAAAAGGCGTAATTTTTTGCATCTTCTACCTCACGACAAGGATAGGAGAAGTTCATTTAAATTAATTTTAGAATGATATGATACATCCATAGTATACCAAGAAATAGGTTGGATATTTGCTCAAGACTTTCAATTTGAGAGATACATTGATTGTAGTTAGGGATTGTTTTGATGGATTTTTAGAATTATTTCAGTACGTAATTCAGTTTTTCAGAAACTGCCGTTGAAACATGTAGTCCAAGAAGGAGTGTGATACGAAGTTCTTCATTTGGACAGAAGCGGACGTTTTTGCGAAATGATTGGTGGTTTCTTTTTGTACAACGTTTTGATGTGCTTTGAACCAGGTAAAAAGCTGGATTATAATTTTGAGATACGTTTCTTTTAATTTTATTTAAATAACGCGATTTAGTCGTTGTTTTGCTCAGAAGGTTCATGGAAGATGTGTAACAGGATTATTTTATTTTTATGTACCATTTTAGAGAATATGGTTTAATCTGATTATAATCTAATATTCATAAGTCAGTTTCAGGCATTAAGGGAGGTTTTCAGTTCAAACAACATCATATTAAAATTCTAAAGTGTTAACTGAAGGGGGAAACGCAATGTACTATAATTTCATTTTTATTTCATTAATTCAGCCAGTGTTTAAAAATAATGTTTACAGTTTCAATCTTTCATGGCATGCTTTCTTAATATTGTGTTGTGTTGATAAAAATTGAAATAAGTTATTTCATAAATAAGAGATCATTTTTAACAGGGGAATTCACTGTTATATTTCTTGATTGTTTCAGTAAAATGTAATTCTGTTATATCTATTCTTTTTCTTCCATGGTGCTCACGTTCTTTTCCTTCAGTTTTTTATACTAATATGTTAAGAACTGAAGTGAGCGGCTTCTTTTTTATGGTTTTATATAACAGATTCTTCTGGGGAGCAGTCAGAATGGAGGAAGAAAAGGAGTCAGCCTCAGTTAAACTGACGGTGAATAGAAGATAATATTATACCTTATTTTATGGAAAAATCTATGCAGAATTTAATTGGAAATGTGTCGAATGTGTATTAAGGCATGGCCATAAAACAACGCATCTATTCCTTTTACAACTTGCATTAATTTTCCGTCTTTTGTAAATAGTATTTTGTTCTCTAAAATAGACACTAAATCTTATATGTCTCAAAAGGAGAGTTTGTAATGAAGATAGATGACATGAAAAGAAATAAAGTCAAACCTCTATTTACTGAATTTAAAAGCTCATGGATAAAGTCCCAAAAATAGTAAGTTTAATATACAGAATTACATACAGAATTTTTTTTATTAATTTCTTATTAAAAACCATTACGTATAATTTATTTCTGAGGTGTAAAAATACGTAATACATTAAATTATCAATTAAATTTATTTAAGAAATATGGAGAATAAATCTCTCTCTCCATCCTGAAAGTTTGGAATGCTTGTTCTATTTATAATTTTTCAATAAATTCATTGTCGTTATCATCTTCATCTGTGGGATCATCTAGATGAAAGGAGTGATCCAATATGTCCTGATAGGAAAGGTCTCACTTCCGTATAAAATTGTTAGAATCCGAAAAATGTTCCGTAAGTGGAAATGTTGTATGGGATACATAAATTATTTTAACAACAAAAAAAATCAAAGAAATTGAAAAAAAATCGATTATAGAAATTTTCTATACATTGAATCTAAAAAAAAAATGAGATCAATTGTGTTAAGTTTTCTGATGGGGGAGGACGTTGATATTAAGAATCCTGAATATTTAAATTAGAATATGAAACAGCTCAATGCTCAGGAGCTGATGTTGAATTCGGTAACATTGTAAGAGATAAATAATCAAAACAAAGTAATCACACAGCTTTTAGAAACAATGTCAAGCATTTTATTAAAATCTAAGGAAATATCAATTAAAATAAACCTATTTCCTGAATTTTTTAGGTCTTATCTTCATTTCAGTGCTATCCAGAGATTCATAGTATCCTTTAAATGTTTTCCAGTTTACACCATTTTCCAAACTTTCGTGGGGTCCCCTTAGGTAAAGACCATTCAGATTGGCATAATAGCATGCTCCATACCACCAACCACCCTTATACCTCAGGGCGCAGCTGATTTCCTTATGGTCGTCGTTGTCTTGATCTATAGTGGAGAATTTCCGATTGTTGTGCCTCTCCAGCATAGATTCTCCTGGGGAATGAAGGAAACATTTTGTTATGAAGAGCACGTTCCGTTACTAAAGTACAGTACATTTTAAACTTACAACAGAGAAACACAGGATTCAAATAGAACGATATTAGTAGAGTAGAAAATATCCGTACTTTAATGTGAAATCATTTTCTTCTTTTTATTTATTAAAAAATGCTGTTCTATTAAAACAGTATGCTTGTTTTAAAGATATTTGCATTTATGTATAAATATATTTGCTTATATTTATACTTTTAGTTTTTGGGAATACGTATTTTTAATTCACACAAAATTGTTACTACTGCTGCGAGTGTTGGTTTCGACAGAGGCGTATACTAATCCATCTGATATTTAAAAATTTACACACCATTGAACTACGTACAAAGAGCTCCGAGCGAGCATCATGTTAGAGCGTAAGTCGTTAGAGAGAATATGAGTCATTTCTCGGAAGTGAAGGAGAGCGCTCTCCAGGGTTGCTGCCTTTGGCGAGGAGCGCCTCACAGCGCCTGCAGAATCTGTTTGGCGGTCTCCACAATCGGTGAATAATCTGACTGTTGGCGAACCGCTGCACACTCCCCCCGCAGTATCTTTAAGATACGAAACGTTCTGGAAAACGAACAATTCGTCCAGAACGCGTGGTTGTAATGTCTTGATGAAGAGGAGGCAAGTCTGTTTCGGGAAAGTCACTGTTATCTGCGACGAAAGCTGGTTTTAGTCTGTCCAACAACAGGGTGGATTTACGACCAGAAATGTCCACGTCGTAGATTTTATCCGTTCTCCGCAACACTTTGAAGAGTCCATCGTAAGGTGCTTGGAGGGGTTTCTTTACTCCATCATGTCTGACAAAAACATGTGTTGACGTTTTCAGATCCGGATGGATGAAAACTGTTTTTATTCCATGATTCGAAGTAGGTCGTGGTCGGATATGAGAGAAATGTTCTTTTAAATCCTCCACTAGCTGCTTTGGCTGAATGTCGGAAGGCGTAGGATGAAAAAATTCTCCTGGAAGTCGGAGGGTGGTACCGTACACCAGTTCAGCCGTTGATGCTTGAATGGAGTCTCGAAAAGCAGTTCGAAAACCAAGCAAAATTGTTGGTAAGGCGGATGTCCATTGAGTCGTGTTGTAGGCTTTTAAAGAGGCTTTTAGAGGACGGTGGAACTCCTCTATTAAGCCATTCGATTGAGGATGGTAGGCCGTCGTTCTAATTTTCTTTATTCCTAGTAGACAGGCTAGTGCTTTAAAAAGAGATCCATCCAATTGGCGGCCTTGGTCGGTTGTTATGCGAGAAGGACAACCGAAACGTGTTATCCAATGGTTATAGAAAGTTCTTGCCAATGTTTCCGCAGTTATATCGGGTATCGGAATGGCTTCCGGCCACCGTGTATAACGGTCTATCATCGTAAGACAATAGTAATTTCCAGCTGATGGTGGGAAAGGTCCGATTATATCAAGGTGCACAAGGTCAAATCTCCGTGTTTGGTCAGGAAAAGAGCCTAAAGGGGTTTTGGTATGCCTACTTATTTTTGCCTTTTGGCACGGTATACAATATTTAGACCAAGCAGAGCAATTTTTACCTATTGATGGCCACACGAATCGCGAGCGAATTAATTTTGTAGTAGCTCTAATACCGGGGTGAGACATATTGTGCAATTGACTGAAAATCCGCTGGCGGTATTCCTTTGGGATATAAGGTCTAGCAGTTCCGGTAGATAAGTCGCAAAATAAAGGGATGTTAGAATTTGGCATAACTATTTTCTTCTGGCATAACTATATTCTTGAGGGTTACTAATTAAATTTTGAAGCTCTAAATCCGATTCTTGCGATTTTGCAATCTCATTATAGTTCATAGGGTTGGGCATTTCGATAGAAGCTATTCTGGAAAGGCTATCCGCTGTTACGTTTTCGTTTCCTGGGAGATAGTAAATATTTGTCGTAAATTGGGATATGAAATCTAGCTGTCTGGCTTGTCGCGGTGAGAATTTATCTAAACGTTGTTTAAAGGCGTGAGTCAATGGTTTATGATCGGTAAATAATTTGAAATCCCTAGCTTCAAGCATATGAATGAAATGTTTAATGGAAGCATATGAAGCTAGCAGTTCGCGATCGTAAGCACTATATTTTTTTTTTCGTTTGGGATAATTTCCTAGAAAAAAACGCGAGAGGTCGGGGTTCGTTATTGATTATTTGGAACAATGCACCTCCGATTGCAAAGTCGGATGCATCTACGTGCAGTATCAACTCCGCATCTGGTTTCGGATGTGCCAAAAGCGTTGCATCTGCAATTAATTTTTTGCAAGTACAAAAATCCTGTTCGGCTTGGGTAGTCCATTCGATTATCCTGTTATCATTTTTTCTAGTGCCCTTTAAAAATTCACTTAGAGCGATCTGGTGTTGGGCTACGTTAGGTAAAAATCGGCGAAAAAAATTCGAAATTTCAAGAAACCGTTGAAGTTCTTTTATTGTTTTAGGCTTTGGGTAATTTAATATTGGTTCAACTTTATCAGGTAATGGTTTTGTTCCTTGCTGCGTTACGAGATGTCCTAAAAAGGAAATTTCTGATACTCCAAAAACGCATTTAGAAGTGTTAATTGTTAACCCGTAATGTTGGAGTTTTTGGAATACAGCACGAACGTGAGTCTTATGCTCAGCCTCGTTTTTACTGAAAATCAGAATATCATCCAAATAGACAAAACAAAACTTGAGTTCACCTAAAATTTCATTCATGAACCTCTGAAATGTTTGGGCTGCCCAACAGAGGCCAAAATTTAAGTACGGAAACTCGAATAAGCCAAATGGCGTACATACGGTCGTCTTTTGAATATGATCCGGGTGGACGGGATATGGCAGTAAGCGCGTACAATATCGATCTTTGAAAAAAATTTACAACCGTAAAATGCATTAGAAAAATCTTGTATATGGGGTATCGGGTACTTATCAGGGGTTGTACATGCGTTTAATTTACGATAATCTCCTACTGGTCGAATGCTACCTGAGGCTTTCGGGACTACATGAAGGGGAGAGGACCAGGGTGACTTAGAAGGCCTAGAAATACCCTGCTCCATCATAAATTGAAATTCCTGTTTTACAATATTGTACAATTTTGGGTTTAAACGTCTAGGCCTGCTGTGGACAGGTGGTCCAGTTGTTTCGATATAATGCATCGTGTTATGTTGCGCTTTTTTAAATTTAGAAGTAAGTGCTGTTAGGTCAGGAAATTCCGCTAAAATTCTGTGATATACAGTATTTCCTAAGCTTAACTTTATCGATGCAGTATTAAGACCAGTGGGAATTTTGCCATAGCGAGTTAGTTTGGTAATTGTATCGATAAGCCTTTGTCGTTTTAAGTCGATAATTAGATCGAAATGCTTTAAAAAATCTGCGCCTATAGTTGCGAAAGGAACGGATGCTAGAATAAATTTCCACTTAAAACTTCTTCGCAAGCCAAGATCGACATCTAATAATTTAGATCCATACGTATATATTTTTGAGTTATTAACTGCTGTTAGTTGTATGGGTTCCGGGGTTAATTTTCTGTAAGTTTTAGAAACTGTTAAACATGATACATCAGATCCTGAATCTATGAGGAATTTTAGATTTGTTTTGCGATCAAAAATATGGAGGCGGCCAGATTGTGGAGCTATCGAAACGTCTGCCGCTGAAATATTGGCGTCGATAGCAGTGTTTAGTTTTCCGAAGCTTTGGCAAAAGTACAGGGCTCCCGGCATTTTTTAGCTTTTGAGCCAAACCGGTTGTGATAATAACAAAATTTATCGTTAAATTTGTAATCCTCCCTCCGGGAGGGGGTCATTTCTCCTGTAAGGGGATTTAGCGTACCTTCTGCGAGAGCGATTCTTTGATCGGTCTCTAGACAATCGTTCTACTTGCTTGCTGAGAGCGGCGATTTCACCTCGAAGTGCAACCATTTCATTCAAAGGGGAGTTAGGAGAATCGGACGATTGCTCGGAGCGACCCGAAACGGCGTATACATTTGGAGTAAACGGGGAAGCGCGAACTTCAGCAATCTTATCCGCCAATTTCGCTAGGTTTCAAATTTTTCGGAACTTACGGAAATGATTGTTTGGATTTCGGCAGGGAGTCATTGGAGCCACAAGTTTCTTAAAAAATCATCGTTTAACGCGGTGCCTGCTAATTCTTTCATTTTTCGTAGGAGGTGGGACGGCTTGTCGTCACCCAATTGTAGTTCCGAAAGCAATTTTCTAATTTGTAGGTTTTCCGAATCTGAAAACTCTTGAATTAGTCGGTTTTTTAAAGTGACGTACCGATCCTCGTGTGGTGGGTCAAACAGTAAATCGGAAACCACCGACAGAATTTCAGAGTCAATTGCAGCAATAACATTATTGTATTTCGTGACATCATTAGTAATGCCAGAAAGCTCAAAATTTGTTTTTGCTTGTAAAAACCAAAGTTTTATATTCTGTTTCCACAGCGGTGGAAGTTTAGCAGCGAGACGTGACACGTGTTGTTGAGCATTACTATCCTCAGTCATTTTTGCAAAGTTTAGAAACGCGAAATATGAAATATTAAAAAAATAATAATGATTTAAGGAAAGAAATTAAATTGCTGATTTAAGTTAAGTATTTATGAACCAAACACAGAGAGACCATGAAAGCTTACCTTGTTTATCGAACACGTGCACATCGTTGAAAAGTTTTAATCCATTTCAATCTGAAGGTGTAATTCATAATCCAGGTCACCACTGCTGCGAGTGTTGCATTGGACAGAGGCACATACTAATCCATCTGATATTTATTTATTTACACACCATTGAACTACGTACAACGAACTCCGTACGAGCATCATGTTAGAGCGTAAGTCGAGAGAGAGAATATGAGTCATTTCTCGGAAGTGAAGGAGAGCGCACTCCAGGGTTGCTGCCTTTGGCGAGGAGCGCCTCACAGCGCCTGCATAATCTGTTTGGCGGTCTCCACAATCGGTGAATAATCTGACTGTTGGCGAACCGCTGCACTACGATACCACGGAATGCTTAAGAAATCTTGAAACTCGAAAGAGGTTTATAACAACTTTTAACTTTTGAGATATAGATGCTTAGATTTATATGAGATTGCTTTTGAAGACAACTATTAGTTAAATATGAATTTACAGGTTGGGTGATTTCGAGATTCTCACTGGAAAAGAGTTGACGTGAATGAAAAGATATTTCTATTTAAAATAAATCTATTTCTCGATATATTATTTATAAACATTGTACTAAAAAGTAAGCATTTGAAGATAAAGTTAAACCAAATATCAAATAAAAAGTATATTTTTCGATCTTTCAAAACATGTTGTATGAATTCTTTAATTTGTGTGTATTTCACTCAAAAAATAATATATTTTTTCACTTAAAATAACAATATACAAGATGTGACTTTAGATATCGTTCTACGATCGGAACCATGATTTTGAAAAAAAAAAGTATAAATAAATATTTTTTTTGATATTTAGTATCATCTGAATTAGAATGTACATAAAAAGAATTTCAAAAGTTTTATTTTAATGAAAGGGCATTTTAAAGTTTTAAAATGCCCTTTTTTAGGATAAAATAAGAAAAAGCCCATTTTCAAATTATTCTCCTTTAATGAAAATTCTTTCTACAACATTGTTATTCAGCATCTGTATTGATATGACACCTGTACAGGGACCGAAGTAGGATTTTTTAATAATTCACAATATTTTCAGAGTTATTATAAGTCGAAATAACAACACGTGTTTTTCTTGAAAAATTCTTCCACTCTTATGCATTAAAATGTGAATAAATCTACTTATATACCATACATTACAAAAATCCTAGTTCAGGATCCTAAGAATAATATGAAAAACATTTCTACCAAATTCCATCAATATATAGAGAAAAAAACATTCGAGTTTTTTTCCAAACATTTGAGTTTGAAAAACATTGAGTAAAAGTATACCTTTCAAAAATTGTAAACATACTGAAAATTATATTCTTCAAAAAATGGATTTAAAGTTAAAACTTGTTCAGAAAACAAAGGAAATGTCTGATATTAAAATACTTATAACCTGATTTCTATGTACAGTAGCTACAAATAGAAGGTAGCTTTAGAAAAAGAAGATTTCATATATTTTAATGGATAAATAAAAAAAAAAAATTCGGTATTTTCTCCGAAATTCGGGTTTTTAAAGTAGTCAGATACTTTAAAATAACCGAAATGATCCATCTATAGACAAACACTGTGCTTCTCAAGATCAAATGGCACATTGTCGAGTCACATGATATATTCTTTTTCCCTTCCTGCCCCCCAAATCGACTGCAGACTCCTTAGTTGGGCCAGCCTTTTGTTTGTATTTTTCCTTGCATCTACATACCTTCAAAATTTTTTTTTAAGTGCTTTGAAAGGTGATGGAAAGTTGCTTCTGTAACTCAAAACCACCTAACACAGAGACTGATTAATTATTAAAGAAGTGTTCGGTGATGAATGTTTAATCCACACTAACAATTTAGACCGGTTTAAGCGGTTCGAAAAGGTGAGAAAAGGGATTGAAGTCCACGCGTCTAGAGCAACCTACCGTGTCAACAACAGATAAAGATATAGAAGAAAAAAAATGAGTACTTTAATCCGAAAAGGTCATCAGTTGAATATTCGTACAATTACTGAAACCACCAGAATCGATAAGTAATGTATTCTTCAGAACATGCAAAGAATTGCGGAAATATATGTAAAAGATTCTTCAACAGGGCAACTCCCCGGCCGAAACTGTATTGTCTGTTATGATGGATTTGGGGAAGGATATGAATCCAGTGATGGAATAGCCATTGTATTCAACCAATTTTACCCCGTGGGATTTTTTTCTATTCTAGATTGAAAGGAATGAGATTTGAGACAGTTCAAGTTGTAAATAAAACTTAGACCGTGAACGGGGTTTCAGAAAGTAACTTCTATCACTGATTTGTCTATTGGGAAATTCGCAGGGAGCATTACAGAGATCATGAAGAGAAGTGTATTGAAAAGAATCATGCGAAAAGGGTTAAGAATAAAATAATAAAAGTATTTCTAGAATTAGTTCCACATTATATATTACATTAATTACAGTTATATTGTTCTTTTTGGGCTTATTTTTTATTATTGGACCAAAGAAACGGTAATTTACGCAAGGTATCATTATTTAGATGCATATTTATTACTTAGTTGTTTACATAAATCAAATTTTGTTCTTTTTGTTTTCTGATAGTTTATATAAAGAATAATTTTCCTTTCTATATGCACATTTAAATAATTATCATTCAAGTTCTCAGCTGTTTTCTTTACAATTTTTAAGCAAATAAATAATGGATTTTTTTAAAAAAAAAAACAACTCTCATTTTTAATTAAAAAAGGACGAAACTCAAAGTGATTAAAATGGGTTTGAGCATTTGTGATAGAAATGTGAGGAACCAGTACGGAATTATTCTTTAAAAGCCACATGTAATGAAAAATACTCTTGAATCATTTTAATTGTACGAAAAGAAGTGTCACCAATGTTTACATACTTTTAGCAATGAGAAAGTTGTGTTAATATCATAAAATTATAAACATGACAATAAGAATACAAGTTATTTTATATAAGTAAATTAGTAAGCAATTTCTTAAAAAAGATGCACAAAAGTGTGATTACAAGAACCAAGACACTATGAAATTCTTCTATATGCACTTAGTGCACTATATTTAAGGTCTCGTCTCCTTCAAGACCACCAACAAATATTAAAGACGTATATAGTTCACTTGTATAATCAAGTCTTTTATAATATCAATGGCAAAAAAATTGCATAGTGCCTCATTCTATTAAAAATGTCGTCTTTTTTTTAAATTTGTGCCAGTTGAAGAATAATTTCAATATAACCGGATATTCACACAGTAACGCAGAATTTATTTTCTATGAATGCCAGCCAATAGAAAATGTCATAAAAATCGCCATTTAGACTTCAACATTTTAATGATAATGTCGCTTTTATTATTTTACACTTTCAAAATATACTTTGGTGATATGGTAACAGTAGACAACTGCAACTATTGTACAAAGTAAATTATGCTGTATTGAGTTCCAAAAAGTATACAGCCTTTTAATGATGGCTGATTCATTTCGATGATGATGTTCGATTCATTTTTACACGAATGACATTTGTAAGAAAAACGTATTTATGTTGGAGAAGTTCTATAAGCCCACTTTTTGAAATTTTACGGGAGAGCAGCTTAAAGGTCTTATATTTAGCTGTAACTTCTTTGTTAAGGACTACTTTTCAATAAAATGTTGTATGTATTCTTTGGACAACTGACTTTAAAATTATAATATGTTGTTTTAAGCCTTATTACTTTTAAAACTCTTTCAATAAGAATTATAAAAGAATAAAATTAATGCTCTTTACTTCCGGGATACAGATTTAATTATTAAATGTAGTTTTTTGTTTTAATGTTACAATCCCGTTAAAACATAATATTGTACTGTATTGAAGACTATTAATAAAGATGACTTGTTATCAGGACCTCACATTTATTTGCACATATCTTTTCAAACATAAATTAGATACGCAATTTCTACAAGCACCATTTTTTAAAGTTCGTCTTTACCTCTTGGAACCAAACTCAAATATATTTTTTATGTTTAGAAAATTAAAGTAAGTAAATTATCGAAAATCAAAAATACGATCTGGTGTTGCCAAAAAAAAAGCATATCTTAATAAAGAATATTGAAAAAAGTATCACATTAGATTAAATCGTTTGCTTTTAAAAATTGAATATGTCACAATACCAAGTTATCATTATCAAAAGCAGCCAATGATTATCATTCATTTTTCTTGAATTATAAATCACTAATGAAGAGAAAATTAAACCATTCTGCCTTTTATTTGTTTTCAACTACCACATTTATTATTTTTGTGTTATTTATATCTTCATATTTCGAATACTGGAGCTACGTACGTTTATTGTATATGTTACTATCTTACGGAGTAGAAATGTTTCATTTTTAACTACACAAAAGTAGAGCTTCGATAATTTGGATCTCCGTGTAGCCCAATCTGTCAGCACGGATAATTATTTTTTAGTTTTAAATCTGAGAGGTTAGATGTAAATTTTTTGTGACAATTATTTCTTTCATCCACACATTTTAAAAAGAATTTCACTGAAATCTGCTATAAAGTATGAATGCATCAAAAGAAAGAAGGGATTTAAAAATACTCCGTGTAAAATCATTAATAACTTAGTCACACTTATAATGATCAGTGACAAATGGTACGAGGGTTGCTATTTATATTTCTGTCCTAATAATGAAAAAACAAATATGTAGGATCGAAATTGGTTTTATTGTTTTTCAAAATATTCTCCATGATGATCAATACACTTTTTTGCATGCGTTTGAACCAATTTTCAAAGCACTTTTTCCAGTCCGATTGAGGTAACTCAAAACATGTTTTGAATGCATCAACCGCTTCTTCGAGGGTCGAAAATCGTTGTCCACGTAATTTATTTTGATGTGGAATAAGAAAGAGCCATTGGTGCCAAATCAGGGCTGTACGGCGGATGACTCATCAGTTCGATCTTCGCTCCGTCAGAAATGCCTTTGTTTGAGCCGATGTGAGACTCGCATTGTCATGATGAAGAATGATTCGCCTGTTCTTCTGCTTTTTTTGAATTTCTCCGATGACTTCTGGCAAACAAATGGTCGTATACCATTCAGAATTGACCGTCCTGCGTTGCTCTAACGCCACTGTTGCGACATGACCGTTAATGCCGAAGAAACTGAGGCAATCATTTGTTTCGATGTGCTTCCCTCGAACAACTTTTGTTGGTTGCCTCATCTTGGAAGACCCATACAGTTGATTGCTGTTTTTGTTTCCGGCTCTATGCATAGATCCATGATTCGTCACCTGTGTAGATGTTCACAGCCTTGATGTACCTTGAATGTATTTTTCCAACATTTCCTTGCACCAATCGACACGAGCCTTTTTGAGCGTTTGTCAGATTATGCGGACAACGAACAAATTTTTTTTGCAAATGTTCATGCAATATTTTATTGATGCTAGTCTACAATGTCCAAAGACGCCTCTATCTCACGGTATGTCACATGACGATCTTGCTTTATCAGTTCACGGCATTGATCTTTTTGGCACAACAACGGATTTTGGACGACCTGCACGGGATCTCGTCCTGGATCGAACATCGACCACGATTAAATTCGTTATACCAATTTTTTACGTGCTGTAGGATGGCGCTTTATCGCTGTATAAAGAATTAAGTTCATCGAAGCACTCTTGTCTTGACAATACGTCGAAAGCTAGAAAAAATATGGCACGATGTTCACGATTCACTCCATTTTTGACAGAGAAGAACTTTTCAATTTACTGTCAACAACACAAATAAAATATAATGGTAAATCGTTTGCTGAATTTATGTTTAAAAATATCAAACTTTCGATTAAAATCGTCTGCGGTCGCCTAGCAACACTTACTGTTGCCAAGGCCAGAAATATAAATAGCAACCCTCGTATACAATGCTACACTGTCAAAGCGCAAAATGAAAAGAATTAACTTTAAGCGCACTTTTAATTTCATAAAGTAGACATCTTAATATTTTTGAAATAGGATTCTTACCCAATTTTTTCAGTTTAAAGATAAGTTTGGAAATATAAATTTTTATTTCATTTCCATTTTTCTCATTCTCTAAATAACGCAGATTTTCAATAACCCAGAACCACTCTGGTCCAAATAAATGTGACTTATCGAGATTTTACTGTAATTATAGGACATGAATATAATATGGAATAAATAAGTTTAAAAACGAATTTATAATAACTAGTGGTTTTAAAAAATTAAAATTATCCTATTAAGTTCTAAATAGAGCCCTGCATGGTAGATGGATGTCAATGAAGCTTGGTGTAAATGTTATATGGATCATGGGGGGAAAGAAATCTACAATCAAAAACACCGATAAATGGATGTTTTCATATACGAGAAAGGAAGTGGAGCATATTTAGAGTGGTTTAAAAATCCAGTAGTCATTGCTGTATAATTATTCTGCATCATGCCGTAGGAGAAAAAAGAGCGAGCGTTGCTGGTGTCGTCGCTTTCAAGAACGGTATTAATTTGTCAACCGCATTGTTAATATATACATGATAAACTTACAAAAAGAGCCTATGTACAGACAGGCTTTGAAAAAGACGATTTTTAAATTAGAAGAGACTGGGGAGTTGGGTGTACTGTGATGAAAAAGAAAACGGAAACGACTTTCTAAAGAAGCAGTAGAAGAAGTCACTCTTGTAGTAATTGAGACAGTGACCAGTACCAGTTATTCTTCAAGTACTTGAGCGGTGTCACGTGATTTGTTTCTCCCTTGGTCTACGGTATGAAAGGAGTTTCGATCCATTGTAAAGGCCTATCTATACAAGATACAAGTTGTGCAAACGCTCAACTCTGCGAATCCAGTCAAACGTACTCAATAGACCAGAATAACCCGTAAGCAATGCATTGCCTTGGAACAATACATTTTACTCTAGAATACTCAGAACTGTCACATATAGGGTACTGTAAGTCCTAATGTAATGCATCAACAGTCTTTGCATTCTGATTACATTACTAAATGGAGCGGTATTACAGCTGATTTCCTTCTTGGTCTCGCTTTTTCTTTGAGATGAATACTCTTCATGGCCCTCAAAAGAGTTCCATAAAGGTATTCATTAATTCGACCTTCTTTAGTAACAAGTCCTTTCTAAATTACAGGAACGTTAGTCACTGTCTTTATGCAAAATGGTGCATCACCTCACATTTCGAAATCAGTGACAACACTGTATCATACCAATTTTGGAGATGATGAATAATTTCGAGAATTTTTTTGACTACTTGGGCTTCTCGTTGTCCGGATTTGAATTTCTGTGAATTCTGGTTGTAGGGATTCCTGAAGGATCGCGTCTGTAAAGGAAGCATGCGGTCTCTTCCTGATATGAAAGTAAACATAACACGTCATGTTGTTGGAATTGACCTAGAAACTCTTCGCGCTACTATGAACACTCTATAACACGCTTTGAATACATGCTTGATACAAATAGAGTGCACATTGAACATGTGTACTTCATGCACCCTCTTCTCAACAAATAAGTCAAAATTTGAACAATTACGTTTCTTGTACATTACTTTCCTGCGTGGTCCATTTCACGCATTTACAAAGTTTTGTCAACATCTATCTACCATAACGGGCTCTATGTATTAGATCTAAATAGCGTAACTTTAATTGTAACCAATTTGTACTTTGGTTCATAAACTAAGCATACGAATTTATTGAAATTCCACCGTACCTGCATTACCACTATAGTTACTGATGTGGGAAGTGTACTTGTGGCTTTCGTCGTCAATCCAAAATGTGTCGTAGAGAGCGTATCGTCTTTCACCATCCACTGTCTTCAGATCGAACCGAATGGAATATAATCGTTGATTAGTCAGAGCAAATATGTTGTCATTACCTAAAAACCAATTAAAATTAGACTTTACAATTTTTTTCTTTAATGATATAAATTTAGATAAATTTCACTTATTAAAGTAAATTGTATGATAGATGGAATCTCCTTTTTTAAAAAAGTAGTATGTCTTTTAAATAAGTTTTGATTTACTTTCGAATACAGCTATATAATGAAACCGGTTGAAAAAGATACCCGTTTTGGAACAAGTTGAATGATTATTCATTAAGTCGCACTTAGAAGGAACAAGAGGGCTATTGCTGATGGACCTCACAATGTTTAACGGTTAAATGACAAGAACGTTGTTATCAGTGAAAACTGTGAATTTATATTTATTTTTACATTCGTGTATTTATATTCATATCAAAAGTATATTGTACAACAATAAAATATCTGAGTTATCATTTAAAATTATTATTTAATAATGATTGGGATATCTTTTCGGTACTAAAATACTCTCAGGATACAGAATCTCGGGATAGAAAAAGACTAATATAAAATATGCTGAATGCTTCCTCAAATTTAATGGCAAACAAATATTTTGAAAAAGTTTGAGGAAACAGTAAATGAAGAAAGGAAAAGATGCTAACAAATATTGCCATTAAAAAGCGATATCAAAACTATCTGACACGTACTTCTTCCTCAGCATGCGTCCTAATGATAGCTAAATGTATGATAGAGGTTTGTACCATGAGGTTTGTAATAGAAAAATATAAGCTTACGAAATTTTTTTTTTTATAACTTTATCCTATTCCAATACATTTTTCGAATTTCTGTTTGTTTAAATGAGGATAATATGAAAGAGTATATCAATCGTAATTTGAAAAAAGCATGTTTAATTTTTTATATGTTGTAATTTAGTAGCACAAAACCTTCTTATGGGAAATTTTATTTTAAAAGTATTATTCAATATAACTTAGAATCAAAGGTGACGTTGGGCTATGCACGATTTCTTATTCATCAACCTCGAAGACAATTTGGTAATTTGAATTGCATACAACTACTACTCCTTGTCAACCAAATGAAACATTATTATGTAAAAATTAGATGAAGAAGAGAAGGGTAGTGAACTGAATTGTAGATAGTGATATATAACCGAAATAGAATCGAAGGGAAAGAGCTTAGATACAACGACAAGCTGATAGATGTTGTAGATTGGAGTAAATAATCGTAATTAAATATCTATATTGAAAGTAGTTAGAAGTGACTTTTGATCTGAAAAATAGGAGACAATTCCTCTAGACTAGAGAAGTGCTTGAATCGGAACGAGTGATTCGGTAAGGCAAAACTTTATTAGTTGAACATAAACAAAGATTAACTGAGTTAAAAAAGGTTCAAGAGAGAGAGAGAGGGATATCTTGCATATATTCTTTGATAGATTATAAGGTTCTGCTCTTACGTATCTTCAATTGGAATTTTGAGCTTATTGACCATTTAATTAGATTTTAAGATGACTGTAGAGTTAAATAATGAAGGAAAGGAAGGCTTTCACAAGGTACTTATTTACGGAAACTTCAAATACCCAGGGATCAAAATCTAGAATCTAGCAACCAATGGGAAGTATCTGCTTCTCTATTTAGATTCTGAGTCATCTAGACGTAATGAATAATCAATCAATAAAATCTAATTCGATTTATTTAATACGTTGAACGATCCGAAATCTACAATTTTTACGATAATAGAGCGTTAACTAATTCGGGTCCAAAATCAAAATTTACAAAATCAAAATCCTACTTATCTTATTGACAGCAAAACGGGTTTCGACCCGGGAATAAATACTCTCAAATTAGATTCGAATGACAGATTCTTAGAATATCTCCTTAACCTTCTTTCACTAATATCAATTCAAAGTCATTACTTCCTCTTATCCCTAATTACTCCAATACTTCTAACTGTCTATCAGATAATTTCCTATTTACTACCCTTCTTATATAGTAATTTTGATTTACATAAGCCATGGTTCCTTTAAAAGTGAAACGTCAAATAAGGTCAATCGAGTAATGCCATTAAAAATCCCAAGAGGTTAGATGAAGAGAAAAACGTGTGGGAACTGTTACAACAGTAAGAGCTAAATACAGCGGACACTAGATAACTCGAATCTCGTTAATTCGTACTCCTCAGTAAAACGAAGAAAGTAGTTAATTCCATCCAATGAATCCGTGAATTTGTGATACATAGAATTATTTAACTTTGTTACTCGAACAAAATATCATTTCTCTATTTGGTATTAATATTTCTTCTCTATAACTCGAAACTAAAAAATCAGACTCAAGGTCGAAATTAGTATAGTAATGACTTCACATTCTGAATTCTCTAAACTTAAAGCCATAAAATGTTAAATTCTGTCAAGTAATTCACGGAAATGTTTAATGCTTTTTTTGCTATTGTACTTTGTAAGCGCGCATTTCTATTCATTATATTTTCTTAACAACACGTCTGCGATCTTTTTTATGTTTTGGCTCATTGCTTAAATAAAGTTTTCTATCAGTCTTTACTTATTTGGTTTGCTAACACGTATCCTTATAACATGAGGAACCAAATGGAAATTGAAAACTATAGCTTTACGTGAAACATTTGACATTGTCAGCGCGGTAAAATGTGGCATGCAGAAAAAAGACGAGTAAGTTCTTTACGAATTTTCCGTAAAAATTTTGTTGACAATAATTAAGAATGAAACTGAAATATTGCTATAACTCAAGCGTGATTCAAGATATGAATCAAGCAGCAATTTATCCATCAAAAGTCAGTGAGAAGCTGAGTTTCCTGATTTAGAAGAATACTTATTGGCTTAGTTCAATAAGAGTTGTGACAAACCGTAAGTGTAAGTTGAACAATCTTACACGAATAGGAAGATACGTTTTCAAAATCATTAGGAAACTGTTTTTTTTCGAGTTAATAATGGTATGTTAAGAAATTTTAAGAAGCGTCATGAACTAGTGTTTAAGAAGATTCGTGATGAAAGTGCAAGCAAGTAACGTGGTATATGGCGAACGGAAGATTGAATTGCAGAGTTTACTAACAGGTTATGAACTAAGAGACGTTTTTATTGCAGACGAGACTGAAATTTTTTTTCAAGTGTCTACCTGACAAAATGCTTATTTGTGAAAAGAAAAATATCTCGGAGGAAAGCAGAAAGCATCAATTATCCACATTGCTAGCAACAAATATTACTACAGGTACCGAACAATTTAAGCCTTTGATTATCGGTAAGACTAAAAAAACTCTCTCTCTGAAATTCTTTTTTTGACTATATTTCTTTTTCGTTAGACTGAAGAGGTAATAAAAAAGCCTGAATGATGGTGGAAATATTTAAAGTGTGGCTTATTTTAAAGTTACAAAAAAGATTAAAGAGAAATGAAAAATATTGCTTTTCAATTAACTCTGCAACGCACTCAATATGATACCGCTATTGAAAGTAGTGATGTTTAAATTTTGATACATAATACATTGAAGTCACAACCTTTAGAAAACGGTTATTAGAAATATTTTGACCCATATTTTAATGAATTGCTTGAGTGTTTTCTAATCTTTAAAAATATTATAAAATATTTTGAAAAAAAAAATAATAATAACAGAGAGAGAGAGAGAGAAAGAAAATGTTATGTCACAGAAACCTTTTTTTTCTTTTTGCTTTTTCGAATAAATTTTTGCATTGAAATAATTAAATAGCATAGATTTGAGGACGGTTTTAGGAATTTCATAAGTATAACATTGCGTTCACGAAATCAAAGTGGAAATTGTAGACTGGAAATTGTTTCTCTAGAATTGGAGATATGTAGACCTGAGCCTCAAAACTTGTACAGAAAGGAAATGGAAAACTGATAAATTGATATGGAAAAGCAGACTGCTTCTACTATGAATGTATTACACGCAATTAGAATGACACAGACGGCTTGGAGAAATGTTACATTATCAAAAATACATTATATGAAACTACATTATCAAACAGTTTCGAAAGTTGATTTTTAATACAAGAAGAAGTTTTGGAAAAGTCTTTTGACCTAGACATGAACTTAGAGGCCGCATGGAATAAATTTCAAAATATAGTTGTGCAATTTGAAGATTATGTGACATGTGATAATAGACTCCTGGAACATTGATTGAACCTTTTTTGTAGCTGTATAACATTGTGTAAGCTATAATATACTTAAAAAAATTTACTTGAGTTGAATTTTTTTTAAATTTCTCTATGACTCTAAAACGAAACAAATATAATTAAATAATGTACATTTGTAAGTCTCTCACGAAATTACAGTCATTACATCATTTGCATCTCAAAATACTTGCTAAACTGACAAATTAATGACTCTACATCTTAGCATTTTCCTTGAAATTCGAGTTATCAATTTCAACTATTTCTATTTTATTCAACAAGCTTATTTACAAACTCTGAGATACAAAACTCGAAGAAGTTTTTCACTTCAATCATGAAGAAATGAAAATTGACTCACAGGAAGAAATGTATTTAAAACAATAGTAAAAACTCCCAATATCATGGTAAATACTTCAAAATAGTTTCATATTTCATCAGAAAGGGAAACAGAAAAATATGTTGTAGTGTTTCATCTCTATTCCATTATAGGTAATCCAATGTAAAGCCATGGCAAATTAAAACACTGTGCATAATTATTATATTTTGCACGTCGAAAATATTTAAATATCCTAAGAATTGTCAATGGTACAGCTTAAGAGGTACCAAAGAAAATATCACTAGAATTTTCTTCCGCGTTATCTAACATTTCAGTTAAATAAAAAAAACTTGATTCCTTGGGCCGTCATTTGCTTCTATTTTTGAATGTACGGAAAAACACGGTTAAGCTCAAATAAAAATTATATTTAAGAAATGATCCATGATAAAAATTACAAAATTACTTAATGCATGAGTTTCATAACATCCAGTTACAACAAATTGAAATCAGAAGTCTGAGTAGATATATCTTTTTTAATGTAGTTAAGGCTTAACAAAAAAAAAATTAATCTTTCAGTATTTTCTTTTCTTTTTTTTTTTTTTTGCCTGACTTTTCAGGCCGCGGTAGTTTAGTGGTGATTGGCGACAACTCGCACTGTTTCCGCTGAATCGTAAGAAAGCGTCTGATCCGCTAAAAACCTGCGGAGTTGACGCACATTAAATCTTTCGAGACTCAAAGTCAACCCATTGGCGTGGTGTGGAAATTCGGAGAGGGATATTATAATAGGGTTCTCTCGCATATCTTTCTTCAAATAACCTGTTACTGTATTCCGTATATAATCAAGCAATTACGCTTTTTAGCCTGTCAGTAATCCGGTGTTTCTGCGAGAGCAGAGAAACTTTACGGACCTTATGCGTCCTTTTCAATGGAATAATGTGGGCCATCAATACAAAACAATAAATACTTTGTTGTTTTGGTTTTTACGTATGTTTGACACTTGCAGGTATTAAATGTTAGTCAATGACACAAAGCTTTCGCTGTTTGAATATGTTATGATTAGTGTTTTTTCTGCTATCCGGTATTTTCAGTTATACTGCAATATATGGTTTGATAGCTGCTAGATTATCGAGAGAGTACTGTTTTTGATTTGAGAACTTCTTTCAATAAATAAACCGTGATTTACGTAAATGAGTATAAAACATTGAAGAATGAAGAGGTTTTCTAGATAATGTTTATAAACGACTAAGAATTTAATGTAAAGAATTATTGGCAAGAGTGAGAGATTGGAGGTTATATTATTTAAGGTACTCGTAGCAGAAGCACGATTACATTGAAGGTGAAATAAAATTGATGGTTCGATGTTAGTGAGGAGTAATTAACTGTGAACGGAAGCGTAGTAAGATCCAGAGTAGAAATGTGGTACTGATTTTGTTCAAGTTAGAAACTATCACATATGTGATATTTTATGATATTAATATTTATGTTCGGACCCGTGTGAGGAATTTATCTCAGATATAATAATTCAGATTTTGAAATTTGAGTATTCGTAGACCCGTATGAAATAATTCGGTTTCCATTACTGCATGACTTTATGTTCACAGATTATATAATTATAGACTGTATATTTCATTAGTGATGGAGTAATCAGTGGAAAGAAATCTAATCACAGAGTTACAAAGTGTCAATTCAGGTGTTACCGTCGTCACTTGATAATGGGTCAAATCTACGAATTCCGTTGGCAATATTCATCGTGCTGTTTCTTAGTACGACGTTAATCAATAAATCAAAACCTCCCTCTCTATGCTCTGAAAGAAAAGAGGAAATATATATAAAATGCCATACCTAACCAAAAATCCTTTTCATTATCGCCAAAGCCCTTTTTATAACTTGCCCAATCCTTATAGAAATAGTATTCGGGACTTCTGAAGTTCCCTCTTCTTTGAAGAACCTGTGAAGGGTTATTAAAAATTACAGGTTATTTTTCCAAAATAATATTAAATTTTCAAAACTGGTGCTTTTATGGTTAGTCATAAAATGTTACAAATTTAACGTAAATATATCCTCACATTGTTTCTTTTTTAAGTAAATTTTTTCTCATATTATTCTGGAAAATGTAATTATCAGGAATATATATGATATCAATAATTTAGGACTCATTTTCATACTGTGTTAATACTAAAAAATGAGAGATAATAAATTATTCATAAATATATATTGCAGATTTAATATGACACGTAAGGGCACTAACATGTCCTGAAAAATATGAACAATTTCAGCATAATGTAAGGAATATGTTATCTTAACTATATTTAAAAATAAATAGAGTTTCAAAAAGTTATATTTACTATAGTATTAACAACATAATTTTTTAAATTAATATTGCTTGATAGCAACACGAAGATTGTTGGTGTTGGTCTTCGGAATATTTAACCATTATCAAGTGACGAGGAAGACACGCCATCTGGTATATCACTTTCTTGAATTCAAAGTCATACCCACACGAGGACTTAAAGACAAGAATCAACCAGAATTTCAGGTCTTCTTTTAACATGTGATAGCCAGCTTTATTACACATTGTATTTCTTTGGTGAAATTAAGACATAGGAAAGCAAATTTTCCCAGTCTTAGACAAAAAGAAGCTTTACATTGTTAACTGGAAGTTTTGTTGTAGTTGTATTTTTCTAATGCTATGCAGATAGTGTACTTTTGTTACGTAAGTATATTTGAATAAAATTGGTTTCTTTTGAAAAAAATTATATTTCACATTTTTCAGCATAGTTAGTTACTAACGTTAAGGGATTAGTTATAATATTAGTTGTAGTACTAACAATACAGTAATCCCTTAACGTCAGTTTTGGTATAGTTGTATTTTTTGTATTGCTACGCAGATAGTGTAATTTTGTTACGTAAGTGTATTTTAATAAAATTGTTCTGTTTTGAAAAAATTATATATCACATTTTTCAATATAATGATCCCTTAACGTTAATTAAGGGATTACTATATTGAAAAAGCAAAAAATAACCCCTAAATATATTGAAAAAGATAAAAAAAAAAGTAATCCCTTAGTGTTATTTAAGGGCTTGGTTTTTTTTTTTTATTAAAAACTTAGGGAGAGATCGTAAGTCTTTTTAAAACAGATGTTTTTTTGAAAGAAGTTTATAATTGAGAATTATATTTTATTCAAAAATTACGTGAAATTTTATCCTTACGTCAAATGATTAATTCGAAAGGGCCTGAGGCAGTATTCCATTGAAATAGTTAATAATAATAAACAGTGGTTTTCTGCAAATAAAACATGTGATATACAAATTTTCTTATATACCTTTTTGCCCTTTTTAACAGATAACAGTATGAGTGAGCCGAAGAACAAATACCGACAATACAGTGTTGAATAATTTAAGTATGGCTTTATTTTATCACCAGGAAATAGTACTTTACCTGTGTGTCTTCTATGTAATAAAACTATGTCAAATTGTTCAATGAAACCTTCAAAGCGTAAGAAACATTTAATAAAATTCCATAGAGTGTCAAAAAAGATAACGCTTTTTCAAACAGTCAAAGGAAAATATTTGAAAACACCGTCACCGCAACAAATTATAGGGATAACATCTAAGCGAGATGACGATGGAATGCGTGCTTCTTATAAAATTCCTTTATTGATTGCAAATTTCGGAAAGCCGTACACTATTGGTGAAAAATTGTAAGTGAGGTTATACGTACTGTGTTGCACAAACCAATTTTCGACATTATAAAAAGATTTCTATTGAGTAATAATATAGTACAAAGAAGGATGGACGAAATGGCTCAGTGCGTAGAAAATTCTTTATGTGAGTACTTAAAAACATCTGAATTTTCTATACAGCTTGACGAGTCCACTTAATCAGGAAATGAAGCTTTACTTTAAACGTGTGACCTCGGAAGCCTAGTAGTTATGGTTTCGGATTCGTGGCCGGCGGGTTTTGTTGAGTCGCGGGTTCGATCTGTGGCCGCCAAAGACTCGTCATGTAGCCGGGGCTGATGCACTTTAAATCTGTCGGGGTAGAAAGTCCTTCCGCGTTGGTGTGCTGTGGAAATTAGGAGAAAGGATGCGAGCTCAGGTGCAGTCACTTGACCGAGGTTCAAAATTACGAGGTCCGTCGCCAATAGCCCTCGTGTTTCTTCTTGTGCAACATTAATAAAAACTAAATTTACTTTTAGCTTATGTAAGATTTGTAAAGAAGAAAATTTTTGCCAAGAATTGTAATTTGCTAAATGTTAAGAAACCGATACGAAAGGTTAAACGTTATTTATTGAATTAAAAAGATTTTTGATGTTAAAGCTATACCTTTGACTAATATCATTTCTGTTGCTACTGACGGTACTCCATCTATGGTAGAGAGCTACTAAGGCTTTTTGGCATACCTAAACCAAGCTGTACCGAATTTTTGTTTCAGTACATTGTGTCATTCATCGACATCAGTTAGTCACAAAAACTCTTAGTGAACGTTTGCATGGATCACTATAGTATGTCATTAGAGCAGTTAATAAAATCAAAAGGAATGCCTTCAATGAGAGATTATTTGCTCAACTTTGTTTGGAAAATGGTGAAGACTTTAATTATTTACTACTTCACACAGAAGTACGATGGTTATCTAAAAGTGCATGTTTAAA
The DNA here is from genome assembly GCA_019974015.1 of Nephila pilipes. NCBI lineage: Eukaryota > Metazoa > Arthropoda > Arachnida > Araneae > Nephilidae > Nephila > Nephila pilipes. Next base: position 109,695 of record BMAW01011230.1, on the reverse strand, counting down.
TCGATTTCATACGCTCTTTTATTTAGTGTTGGAATTCCTGGAAAGCAAATGCAGTGATTTGCGACACAATTTAATTTACTCAAAAAATGACATAACCTATATGACTGATTTATTTGCAAAATTTAGTGAAACAAATTTGAAACAGCAAGGTGACCAATTAAATTTAATCAAAACTAAAAGCATAATATCTGCGTTTGTTGCAAAACTCTTTCTGTACAAACAGAACTTGGGAAGAGGAGAATGTACTCTGTTTCCAAATCTTTCGGAATAGCAAAATAGAGATGAAGATTTGCTTGCTTATTGTCAACACATAACGGCTCTTCATGCACACCTGAACCAAAGATTTGAAGACATTCTTCATTTGGATATTCCCGTCTGGGTGTTGAGTAACTGTTCGTAACTGTTTGCGCGTGGTTTTCTGTAACTGTTTATAAGTAATTAATTCGTAACTGTTTAATTCAGTAACTGTTAGCGCGTGGATCAGATCCTCAGTACAGATGAATCCATACTAATACAGGAGCAGCTTATTCAAATATCCACAAAAGAGAAACTTAAGCCAGTGTTTGAACAAGGATATCACAAATTCTAGTAATAAAAACTGATCCCAATTTTATATCATGTGTTATGGGTTATTGTACAGGAGTAGTTGACTGCTTTACCGTCTTCCTAATTGGTAGAACATAGATTCAGTGTCGTTATGAACCTCATCACACACAATAAAAGAAACCGACTAAAAATTAGTGCTCGTGGGAATTTGCAATTTCCACTCACAAACATTGAGTCGGACACAAACACATTTAAGTTCATCCAAGCCATTAATTTTTTAAAATATTTATTTTAAATGGGAAAGTTATAATTTCAATAAATATTTCTTCAACAAAATATTTTTTTTAAAATTTGTAATTTTTATACTATGCATTTATATAGCTTTTTCACTTGGGGTCTGTGGGCAGGTTTTGACTATAAAAAGGGATCCATGGGTCAAAAATGTTTGGGAACCACTGATCTAGATTATGTAACATTTCGTATATTTTGTCTATTTTAAACTTTGAATTATACATACTGACTCGGCCGTTCTTGTAACAAAATGACACACTAAAGGATTTAAAACCCACACGTAAGGAACCAAATAACATCCCATTCAAGTTACCTTATGTCTTTTTCGTAACGAAAAAAATAATTAGTAATAATAAAAAAGTCCCTGGAGAATAGGGTGAGGAGCGATTTTATTCAATGATATATCTGTGCCAACTGCATTGTTCGTCCTTATTCCCCAAGCGATATTTTTCGTCATGAATCAGTACTGAAATTTGCAGGATAGTGGGTCAAAGTACTTCCTAACATGATTGCTATAGACTTTTTATTTACAGAATTTTTTTTATTGAATAACAAACAACACCCCTGTGTATCACTAAGTATCACACAGGGCTTGCAGAAGTAAGTATAAAACAGTATATTACAGTAGACAAAAACAACAAAAACATGTACAAACAAAATTAAGAAGGATTATAAATATCTTCAATATATTTGATAAAAAGAACAAAATAACTTTTACTAGAAATTAAAGTACTAAATCAAAATTTTGGAGGCTAGTTAATGTTTAATTTTTTCAAAGCTAATTTAAGAATATTTCTCTGTGAGACAAATTTAGAACATACAAATAGAATGTGCTTAATGTCTTCATCGCCTACTGCACTGCAGTTGCAAATTGTATTCGAACATAAATTGAATATATTCAGATATTGTTTAAAGTTACTATGACCTGATAGAAATTGCGTAATTTTAAAGCTAGTGAAGAAGTGATGACAAGACATTCTTATATTGACGTCTGGAAAAAATCTTTTCGTGATGCTTGCTGTATTTGATTTAATATATATTTCGTTCCATGATTTCAGGACACTTTCCTTCATAATCTTTTTAAAGTACGATTGAGGTATATTAACTTTAAAGTCAATTTCTCGCTTCGTGGCAGTCCTTGTCAAAAAGTCAACCTTTTCATTGCCATAAATACCAGAATGTCCACGCTCGAAAGAAAAACAAACAGTAATGTTCTGATCTTTGAGGTGTTTGAGATGCTTTTGAATTTCAACAACAATATCATTCGAGGAAGAAATGTTTTTTAATGTTTCCAAGGATGAGAGTGAATCAGAACAAATCAAATAGTTCGAGGAAACACAATTTTGTTGAACAATCCACCTGATGGCGAAATTTAAGCACAAAAGTTCAGCTACAAAAACAGTGCACTTGTCTTTGATTCTGTATTGAGAGTACTGAACTTCAATACCTTTCTGAAAAACAACAAAACCAAAACCCAGCCTACCATCAATTTTACTGCCATCAGTAAGAACCGTGATAGGGTATTCTTCCTCAGAGTTTGAACTAAATTTAATCAATTGTAAGGCATTTCTCTCTGAAGGGTGGGGTAGATCAGAGGGAAGCAAAACACAATCATAACCTGAAGAGGAAGAGGCTGCGAGCTCTTCTCTGATAGCAATGTTATTTAAAATAACAATGTCAATTGGCGGAAAACCAGAAATTATAAACACAGCTTCATAACTTAAAGTGCGATATCCAGAAATAGCTCGAAGGAGTATTCGTCTTTGCATCCGTCACAAAAGTTTAGAATTAATTTTCTTCCTTAACGAAACACCCCAAACCCTTGAGCCGTACATACTGAACGGTTGAATTCCTTGTTTATAGATAAGTGAATGCACGTCAAAATTGATGCCATAAGTGTTTTGTTCAATTTTGCCCAATTCTGTTGCACTTTTTCACACTTCTCTGAATATAGGTTAAATGGGGCTTCCATGAAAATTTACAGTCAATAATAACACCAAGATATTTCATTTGCTTAACGACAGTCAGAGGAATACCATTAAGACATAGCTGGTAAAAGTCATAGCTAATATTTTGTTTTTCATTGAACATAACCTTTGTTTTATTAGAGTTAAATTCCAGTTTAAAAGTTTTTGACCATTCAGAGGCAAAGTTTAAAGTATCTTGAGCGTGTAGAAAAGTAGCATGAAGATTTTTACCTTGAAAACAAATTAAAATATCATCTGCAAAGCTATGGTATCACAACAAGCAGTAATATTGAGCTTAATTAGGAGATCGTTTATAATTATGTTCCAAAATGTGGGTCCTGAAACTGAGCCTTGAGGGCAACCTTTTTCAAGTTGATGAACCGCAGAAACTGAACCAAGTTTCATTTTAGCCACTGTCATTCAAAAAAGTCAGCTGCAAGTACAAAAATATTTGCCGGCAGATTCGCTTCCCGAAGGAGATGTAGAATGCCAGGTCACCAAGCATTGTCAAATGCACCTTTTACTTCTAGGAATACCAAAATTGTGTGGAGATTCCTTTTCTTGCCTTTTTGGACAATCTCCTGGAGACGTAATAGTGTGTCCTCGGTGCTTCTCTGAGAAGTAAACCCATACTGATCACAGGAAAGAAAGTAACCGCGTCGCAGATACCAGCAAATTCTGCTGACGAAAAGCTTTTCCAAACACTTTCCCAAAACAGGAAGTAAGCTTATACATCTAAGATTATCCAAATGAGAAGTCCTAATATCATTTCCATTGGGTATTAGTACCAGCTGGACACATTTTCAACTACGTGGAAAAGTATTTACATTTAAACAGACATTGAAAAGTTTTTGAAGAAAAGAAGGGAGCATTGAATGAAACTGTTTAACTATTTCACCTGAAATATAATCAGGACCAGGAGACTTATTTGCCTTCAGCATAGCAACTACTATGTTGACTTCATCACAAGTAAAATGGGAATTGAGGGGGAATTATAATCAGTTTGCATTGACTGGCGTTTCTCCCTTGCAAAGAGTCATCATCCTCCACTGGATCCGAAGGAAAAGACTTATGCAGTTCCGCATTTATAATTTCTTTTATAGTGTTAGTTGTCTTACCAGTGGTTAGTAGAATACCAGTTATTTCTATTTTCTTCCTGAAATTTCGCTTGACACCGTAAGTATAGATTTTTTTCCAAATTTTGTGAACGTCAATAGTCGAAAGAAATGCTTATCAAGAATCAGACTTAGCGGTTGTAAGCATTTGATTATATTCTTTTCTATATTTCATATATTTACATTTACATATATCTCTGATGATTGGATTTCTAGACCTCTGAAATCTACGCCAGGAAGCATTAAGTCTTTTTCTTATACATCCAATTTCAATAGACCACCAAGGAACCCTATGCATATCAAGGTGCTTAATAGGCATAGGGGAAGAAGACGCGTTGAATAGAATCAAACAAAATTCTTCAACAACAGAATTAGGTCAAGGACCATCGTGCAATTTTCAAGAGCATTAAGAATATGAGCAATGCGAGGAAAGTAAAACTCTCGAAAACTACACCAGTTTGCCTTCTTAATGTTGAGAATTTTGAAAATTTTCAACACAAAAACGGAGCAATTGATAAGTTACGCCAAGCAACAGAGACGCATAAATCAAATTCTATCATCATATGATCAGAAAGGGATTCGTTATTAGAAAGACCTCAACATGATATATCCTGGAGCAGATCCGAACCCAAAACTGTGACATCAGTTTAACTTCATCCATGGGTTCCACAAAAGGTAGGGGCGCAGTCCTCATTAACAACAAATAAAATGTTTGAAGAATAAAGTCACTCAGTTTGTTTCCACGACTGTTTGAATAAGGACTAAACTATAATTCAGATTTAGCATTTGAAACCATGCACCAGACAAGTCGATTAATATTCTTTCGCATGAAGACTTGATTAATTTTATTTAGATCTAAATCAATATTCATTGAAGGTTCAAAATAATATGACAAAAAAGTGAACATAGTCGTTCCAATAGTAACATCCAATGTAACCATATTATAATCAGTATTTCTAAAAAAGTGGAAAAGTCACGTGCTCGTACTATAATGGCAGCTTTAACACAGTCAGAATCAGGAACATGATAGAGTCTACAGCTGCTTGGAAATTTTAAAAAAAAATATTTTGTTGAAGAAATATTTATTGAAATTATAACTTTCCCATTTAAAATAAATATTTTAAAAAATTAATGGCTTGGATGAACTTAAATGTGTTTGTGTCCGACTCAATGTTTGTGAGTGGAATTTGCAAATTCCCACGAGCACTAATTTTTAGTCGGTTTCTTTTATTGTGTGTGATGAGGTTCATAACGACACTGAATCTATGTTCTACCAATTAGGAAGACGGTAAAGCAGTCAACTACTCCTGTACAATAACCCATAACACATGATATAAAATTGGGATCAGTTTTTATTACTAGAATTTGTGATATCCTTGTTCAAACACTGGCTTAAGTTTCTCTTTTGTGGATATTTGAATAAGCTGCTCCTGTATTAGTATGGATTCATCTGTACTGAGGATCTGATCCACGCGCTAACAGTTACTGAATTAAACAGTTACGAATTAATTACTTATAAACAGTTACAGAAAACCACGCGCAAACAGTTACGAACAGTTACTCAACACCCAGACGGGAATATCCAAATGAAGAATGTCTTCAAATCTTTGGTTCAGGTGTGCATGAAGAGCCGTTATGTGTTGACAATAAGCAAGCAAATCTTCATCTCTATTTTGCTATTCCGAAAGATTTGGAAACAGAGTACATTCTCCTCTTCCCAAGTTCTGTTTGTACAGAAAGAGTTTTGCAACAAACGCAGATATTATGCTTTTAGTTTTGATTAAATTTAATTGGTCACCTTGCTGTTTCAAATTTGTTTCACTAAATTTTGCAAATAAATCAGTCATATAGGTTATGTCATTTTTTGAGTAAATTAAATTGTGTCGCAAATCACTGCATTTGCTTTCCAGGAATTCCAACACTAAATAAAAGAGCGTATGAAATCGATTTAAACATGCACTTTTAGATAACCATCGTACTTCTGTGTGAAGTAGTAAATAATTAAAGTCTTCACCATTTTCCAAACAAAGTTGAGCAAATAATCTCTCATTGAAGGCATTCCTTTTGATTTTATTAACTGCTCTAATGACATACTATAGTGATCCATGCAAACGTTCACTAAGAGTTTTTGTGACTAACTGATGTCGATGAATGACACAATGTACTGAAACAAAAATTCGGTACAGCTTGGTTTAGGTATGCCAAAAAGCCTTAGTAGCTCTCTACCATAGATGGAGTACCGTCAGTAGCAACAGAAATGATATTAGTCAAAGGTATAGCTTTAACATCAAAAATCTTTTTAATTCAATAAATAACGTTTAACCTTTCGTATCGGTTTCTTAACATTTAGCAAATTACAATTCTTGGCAAAAATTTTCTTCTTTACAAATCTTACATAAGCTAAAAGTAAATTTAGTTTTTATTAATGTTGCACAAGAAGAAACACGAGGGCTATTGGCGACGGACCTCGTAATTTTGAACCTCGGTCAAGTGACTGCACCTGAGCTCGCATCCTTTCTCCTAATTTCCACAGCACACCAACGCGGAAGGACTTTCTACCCCGACAGATTTAAAGTGCATCAGCCCCGGCTACATGACGAGTCTTTGGCGGCCACAGATCGAACCCGCGACTCAACAAAACCCGCCGGCCACGAATCCGAAACCATAACTACTAGGCTTCCGAGGTCACACGTTTAAAGTAAAGCTTCATTTCCTGATTAAGTGGACTCGTCAAGCTGTATAGAAAATTCAGATGTTTTTAAGTACTCACATAAAGAATTTTCTACGCACTGAGCCATTTCGTCCATCCTTCTTTGTACTATATTATTACTCAATAGAAATCTTTTTATAATGTCGAAAATTGGTTTGTGCAACACAGTACGTATAACCTCACTTACAATTTTTCACCAATAGTGTACGGCTTTCCGAAATTTGCAATCAATAAAGGAATTTTATAAGAAGCACGCATTCCATCGTCATCTCGCTTAGATGTTATCCCTATAATTTGTTGCGGTGACGGTGTTTTCAAATATTTTCCTTTGACTGTTTGAAAAAGCGTTATCTTTTTTGACACTCTATGGAATTTTATTAAATGTTTCTTACGCTTTGAAGGTTTCATTGAACAATTTGACATAGTTTTATTACATAGAAGACACACAGGTAAAGTACTATTTCCTGGTGATAAAATAAAGCCATACTTAAATTATTCAACACTGTATTGTCGGTATTTGTTCTTCGGCTCACTCATACTGTTATCTGTTAAAAAGGGCAAAAAGGTATATAAGAAAATTTGTATATCACATGTTTTATTTGCAGAAAACCACTGTTTATTATTATTAACTATTTCAATGGAATACTGCCTCAGGCCCTTTCGAATTAATCATTTGACGTAAGGATAAAATTTCACGTAATTTTTGAATAAAATATAATTCTCAATTATAAACTTCTTTCAAAAAAACATCTGTTTTAAAAAGACTTACGATCTCTCCCTAAGTTTTTAATAAAAAAAAAAAACCAAGCCCTTAAATAACACTAAGGGATTACTTTTTTTTTTATCTTTTTCAATATATTTAGGGGTTATTTTTTGCTTTTTCAATATAGTAATCATTAACGTTAAGGGATCATTATATTGAAAAATGTGATATATAATTTTTTCAAAACAGAACAATTTTATTAAAATACACTTACGTAACAAAATTACACTATCTGCGTAGCAATACAAAAAATACAACTATACCAAAACTGACGTTAAGGGATTACTGTATTGTTAGTACTACAACTAATATTATAACTAATCCCTTAACGTTAGTAACTAACTATGTTGAAAAATGTGAAATATAATTTTTTTCAAAAGAAACCAATTTTATTCAAATATACTTACGTAACAAAAGTACACTATCTGCATAGCATTAGAAAAATACAACTATAACAAAACTTCCAGTTAACAATGTAAAGCTTCTTTTCGTCTAAGACTGGGAAAAATTGCTTTTTCACTTCAGATCAGCATAACATAGAACTAAATTGTTGATTAGAAGTACGATGTACGATTCGTTTACAGTTTATAGTTTATGATGTAGACAAGTTAGTGCATGTGGCAGCGTTATTGCGTTCCTGTATAAACCTCTTTTCGACCTCTGTCTCTCACACGCACCATGCTTATTATTAATTTAAGTAGCTGGCGCTACCTAGAACTATAAAATCATAGGCGGGCATCAGCGGATATTTTTTAAAATTTCGTTTCTGAAGGGTTATCTCAGTTTTTTTTTATTGTTATTTCGTTACTATTTTGTTGTTATCTTGTTGTTAGCATGTTGAGGGAAATTGAAAGCTCTTCAATTTATTGAAGTAAATTGAACAATAACTAAGTTTTAGTAACAACATTAAAACAAGTTATTCACACCATTATTATTACAAGTGACAAATCAGCGGAAATAAGTTTTGTCAATGTTCATTCACAAAAGGTATTATATAACCCTCAGTACTTAAGTAACATACTGTATTTTAAACATCCACCCATATTTATATTTTACTCAGAGTGTAAAAAATTGCGAACATTTTATTTATTGTTATTTATTTAAATTTCTATAATAATTAAAATGAATCACAGTTTTATTATTTTATATTAAATCTTGAGTGGACCCCTTGACGTTGTTCAGGGACCCCCAAATAAAATTTAATTTTGCGCATACCCCCTGAATGATACCGGGTACCCCTGGAAGTCCGTAGGTTCCACTTTGGGCACCACTGGTATAGAGGAAGGTCAGAACACGACGTGCAACATATAGTATTGCATTATCTTGTTTGAAGAATGTATTTGGAAGGCCTCGAAGTTAGGACACAACCACTGGATGTAAGATGTCAGAAATATACCGATCTGCGTTCAAATTACAATCTAGAACTAGAGATGTGCGAGTCGTGTACCAAAAGGCTGTTCAAACCACCACACCAGGTGCATGACCCTAATGCCGATATCGAATGCAAGCAGGTGAAGAGTGGTCTCCTAGGAGGCTCCAGACATGTATACGGTCGTCAGAATACTGCACTCAGAAACGCGAGTCATACGAAAAAACAACATTGTGCCACTTCGGTACCCAGCTTTGTCATTCGGTGCACCAGAGTCACCGTCTCTCTTTATACTGCACTATCAAGGGAAGACGAAGTAATGGTCTCCGTGCTGATTAGTCCACGCTGCTGTAAACGTTGTAGCATCGTACGAGCAGATACTTGGCGTGCTGCAAACATGCTCATTTCCTGTCTAATAGTCCGTGATAAAGTTGTACTAATTTGTAAGGCTGATTTCACTATACGTCTGTCTTCTCGGGCGTTAGTAATGGAAGGGCATAGAGATATCCTGCATGCCGTTCGTTATGACCCTCAGCAAACTATTGATTCCATATTCTTGAGACAGTTGTTGGATTTTGACCAGTGCGACGGGCAAAATCACAGAACGCTAATCCACTCTCTCGATAGGCAACAATCCTGCCTCTATCGAATTCCCACACTTGCCGGTAAGCATTTCTTTTTCTTATTCGAGATAAAACACGATATTTTGCTCTAACTCCGACCTTACAAAGTGCTTTCCGAATGAGAAATCTACTACAGAATTTTTCTTTTATGCCGTGCTTCAAATGTCGTTTCTAAATGCGTTGAAATACTAATGATTTGCATATCCTAACCTCTTCTTCCTTACATGTGATTTTGATGTTCGTTAGATTATTCTTTAATGGTGTTGCAATTTTAATGGCAAGCAGTGCAGATTTTCTTTTTTACAGTTTTAAGAATTATACATCAATACAGAAAATGTATTCATTTATAATTTATTGTTGAAGGGAATAAATCTTTTATTTTAAAAGTTATATTTTTATCGAATAATTCATGTTTTCATAATACCAGGCGCTGAGGCAATTGAAAAAAATTATGACTTATTGATTGAGAGAATTGGAATGAAGTAATTAGGGTTATGTTAATAAGATGATTGTTAGTATGATTTGCACCGGAAGTATTCTGGTATGTTTAGCAGATCAGGGGAGATTCAAGACTCGACACTGTCAGAACAATCTCAGAAGTTTTTCGAATTTTATTCCAGTAAGATAATTCTTCGATAGATTACAAAAGTTGTTTGCACTCGAGGATAGGATTTGAACTGTGGAGAGTATCTCCCTTATTTGAGGAGTAAATAAAGATATTTTGGATTTAACTGTTTTAATTAATCGGTCTGTGTTTGAAGTTAAGTAGAATTTAGAACTCATGGTCATTTTGAAGTTGACAGACGAAACGGGTAATAGCATATAGTTACAAACCGTTCTAGAAAAAAAAATCTCTCCAAGTTTTTTGTTATAGTTTTTGTGAAGCTAGATAACAGCACACAAACATTAATTGAATCAGTTTACAAAAAAGGGCATTCACTAGTGTCCTTAATCATACTAGGTTTTGGATTTATTTGTGATAGTGCAATGTAATATGTGAGAGAATTATAAAGCACATGGAAGCAGAATAAAATATTAAGGTTTGATATGAGAAATTTAAAGATAAGATATGAGCATGCATTAGGCATAACGAGAAGATTAGACGGAACCATAAGATGGAACATTATCTTACCTACTTAAGTTTACTTAGAGATGTAGAAAGAAAACAAATCAGGCTTAAGTCGTATTGTAGATGCCGTATTCAATTGAGTGGAGTACTCGTACTCTTTGAAAGAATTTCTGTTAAATTCCTACCGAATCCATCTGTTTTAAGCAAGAAAACGTTGCAGACATGTTGAGAGAAACGTGAAAAGAATTTGATTTTATAATCGCATCATCAAAGATGCACGTACAGAATATCTGTAAATGAAAAAAAAAATTGGAGAGATTCTTTATCTAGAGATATGAATTTGTTTCTTCTGTACTTGTAATAGGCTTTTAATTATCCCAGGAGGGATTTGAAAAAATAATGGCATGAGTAAGGGTGTAAAATATAATAGAAACGCATCTTACAGTCCATCCTCCCCCATCAGTGTCCATATCGCAGAAGACCTCTAGTGGTCGGTCTTCAGTCACCCTACTCCTCGGCCAGACGGTGTACACTTTACTCTTTTTCTGTCCACTAAGAAACACTTCTTCACAATCCACTGGCTTAAATATTTTGTTCTGTGATGTGGTTCGAACTGAAAGTATATAAAATATTAAGGAGTTGTAAGGTCTTTTGAAAATATAAAAGGAACTCAATTATAATGTCAATAAAGTCCTTGAAAACAAGGATGCACAGTCTGCGACCTCTGTTTAAGGTCGCTTTGCCCTTTGCATTCATTGAAAGTAAAAATTAAATTATTTTCTTTATTGCAAGATATTTAGTGCAACCGTTCTCTATCTATTTGAAGAAAAAAATAATCACGAAACGAAACAATAAGTAATTTGACATCTACCCAGTAGTATTCTTAAAAAGTAAAACAAAAGCTTTCACTACTAATTACATTTTAAAAACTTAAGTACAAAACAATATGACATGCAAGCTCTCAAGACGGCAAATAATAAATTTTCGATCCTCATATATTGATATTTTCTTTCCATTGACTCTTCGTTGTAATTTATTAGATCATACTTCCTACTTAAAAGTCATGCAGGATGTAATTTTTCGAGTAGAAATGCAATAAAAATATATAATCCCTTAGTAAATACGTTACCTACAAGTTTTTTACGAATAATTTGAGAGTTTCTTATTTTGTGTAGGGGTCTTGCAGGTATTTCTCATTAACATTTTAATTCGTAGCAAATGAAAAATTGTGAGAAGATTGATTGATTAATATAAGATTAAAATGAAAATTCACTATTTTAATGTTCTCTTCTTTAATTTTGGTAATGACCACAGCTCAATTAACAGAAACCTAAAAATTTAATAATCCGTCTTTTATTGTACGTTTTTCAGAATTTGCATCTTAGTTATTAATTTCATGGGCTTAAGATTGAGATTTTATCCTAATTGCTTGAACATGTTCATAATCCCAACAATTTTAAACCCTCACAAAGTTAAAATATAGTCAAAGATTAGAATTAAAAATATACTTACACACGGGAAAATTATTCTTAACTTTGGAAATCACGAATTTATCTCTTTGGTCACAAGTAGGGGTCATGTTTCCATATATTTGGGGAAAACTCACGCTCAAAAAGAATGATATTGCAAAGAGGTGAATCCTAGAAGGAATTTAGAATCTGTCAAATATGCATTTTACATTTACAGTTTTATTTTGTTTATTTAAGTGATTTTTAATTTTAATAATTAATTGGAAAATGTCTCATCAGTGCATATAATTTGCTTTATTTTAAATAAAATGTTGATAAATGTGGAAAGAACTAAGTAGAGTTTATATAATTTTTTAAGAGTTTGAATTCAACAGGAATGTTTATAGGCAAAAAAATGTACAGCATGCTTTCTGAGTTAAATTATTAAATTTAAATAATTATATTTTAATAGTTATATTGTATAATATTTAAAAACACATATTATAAGCATGTGTATGTGTATGTGTATAAGTGGTATACAAAGTGAGCTGCATAATTCATTGTTAAATGAATGTAGATCTTCCTTAAGCATTTAATACGTATATAGATAATTACTTAAATTTTTAATGATACAAAGCATGAAACATCGTTTATTTTACTAATATGTTTTCATAACCTATGGGGTTAAAACACGTTATTTTGCACCATGACACAAAAATTGTTGTAAAAACAATAATTATCTATCCAGACTCCAATATTTATGCATGTTAATTTCATATTTCTTGGTAGAATTTGTAGCCTAAAAAAAAAAAGAAATTCTTATTATTTTTCGCTTTTAAAAAAGAAAATTTCTATATTATTTCTCTAGTTCTTAAAATCACATTCACAGATCATTATAGCATTTTTAATTCTATAAAAATTACTGCTAATATACTACCTCTATTTTATTCTTGAATGTTCAAAGAATAAATGATTTTGAGCGCTAATTGGAAAAATTTAATAACTTTTACGTAATAAGCAATTATTTTACGCAAGAGAATATTATTAAGAAATATTATATATATTCAAAATTAGCACCTGAAAATTTTTTAATTCCCATTTCCATACCTATTTAATAATTTCAAAGCATTTAATTAGAATTCTTTCCGTTTTGTGTCCATTAAAATCTATTCTCTTATTTTTTTCTTTAATTTTGGTCCAACAAACAATATATTACTCCGGAGTATAATTTTATACGCATATATTAATTACATAGTTAATATATAAATCATATTACATTATTTTTGTCGTCTGTATATAGAGATAAATAAAAGTTCTTTTTTTTCTGTGTATGTTTAAATATTTATTATGTAAATAAATGAGGTTTTTATTAAAAAATATTTTGATGAACCTTAATGGGTTAGAATTAGAACAAAATTTGCTACAAGGACAATTGCTGACAAATTTTTCAGTCAAAGCAAACAAGAATATTATTGAAAACTTACATATTGCACAGAAGAACGTTTCTCTTTTCCTCTGGAAACAAGATCATTGAAAGGAAGTAATTCGTATACTGTAATTTTAAAGTCTATGAATGGAATTCCCTTCAGTAATGTAAGCATATAAAATATCCCTAATTCTCTGAAAGAGTGGGGAAAAGCTTACTCAAATAGGAAAAATAAGGGTTTGAATAGAAAGTATCTGTTTGTCTTATCAGATTGCTTAATATTATTACATTACATTGATAAGGATAGGTCAAGGGCAATCTTTTAATGAAATAAACGCTCTATAATGTTTATAGATAAATTGTAAATAATATTTAATTTTAATAAGAGTATCTTTGATACAGATAATGAGTAACAAAAAGCCTTTTTAACTAGAAAATTTAATTGGAATCAGTAAAAAGAATATTTGATATAACTCAGCTCTTTCTTAATCATGAATAATATCAAACACTCTAGAATAACTATTCTTCACCTAATTATTATCACCCAATTTTTGGAAAAAATTTCAAGAAATTTAAATCATTGTATTTAGCCCAGAAAACAGGAAACCTGTAATATGAAAATCATTTCAGATATGGTACATTCTTTTCCTGGTCCTGCTTTTTTAAAAAGTATTTTTTCTAGTCTCTCGCTTTTATATCTCAGCGTAATAGTTGCGATTTTTATCTTTCACTTTTTTTAGTCATTTCGAAAGCTATGATTAAACTTCCACTTATCTTTCAATGGGATTATTCGTATAGCAGACTATTTATATTACAGGAACTGTTGCATTAAACGAATGAAATTGATATTAAAATTGACAAAACTAAATTATGTCACAATATCACGTACTGATTTCTAATATTTTATAATTTAACAACTGATTGCGTAAAGTATTATTTCAAAATTTGGTCTCAACTATTTTCATTTAAAATCTAATGCTATTTATAATGCATAAATTTAGTTTTAGTTTTATTAAGCTCGCCCTAGATGCAACAGAGGGCTATTGGTGACGGATCTCGTAATTTTGAACCTCGATCAAGCGACGAGTTCATTTTATTTTATTCTATAATGCATCAAAAATAATTTTATAAAGTAAAAATATTTTCAACATTGAGAGTGAATAATTAAAAAATATATATCGAAGAAGGCATAAAATGAGTTATAGGGATTTGAATGATCATTTTTTTGTTTTTTTGTTTTACTCCTTTTGTTGTTCTGAAATTCAATTACAGATCATCATGAACTTTTGATTTTAATATGTTGACGTCAAGTTTGATTTAGTTTTTTACTGAGAAAATGCATTAAATCTTCTCTAAATTCCTCCATATTTCATGCTTTGAATAGTTTAATTAGTCGTACTTTAGACTGTATTATTACTTCCGCCAACAAAAAAACGCTTAAAAGGGCAAGCTCCAGATGAATTGAGAAGAGATTGTGGTGAGCATTAACCGGCTAAAACTGAGGGGAAATATGCTGCCAACAGCCACTTATCCGGTTGTCTCAGGAAAACTAGATACATATGTGCTGAACGCAAGGAAGCACTACGTCCTGAATGCTTCCACGCTTTTCATTCAAGATAATTTTTCTAATATATCTGTAATTTTATCGTGTTTAGTAATAATTACTAAAGTATCCTATAGAACATTAAAATAAATATAAAAATAACTTTAATTTATCACCTGTCTGTTTGCTTTCATTTTTCTGAATAGGCATGTTTTAATCATTAAACTTACAAGCCTCATATGAGGCTCCTCAAATTTTTCTTAATGGAATCAAGCTGAACAAATATCTTTTTTCCTATAGAATTTCAGTATATTAATTAATAGAATGATTGTATTTCTAAGTTTTCTTTCAAAATTCGTATGCGAGAGGGTTGAATCCCTTCGAACACAAGTGGAATGCTTTTGGGACATGCTTGGCAGCAAGATTGCATCCACCGGAGAATAAGATAGTTTGAAGAATTTCAACTCTTACCTGAAGAGCTACTGGATAACTCGGAATTAAGTATGAACAGACGCACAACCTCAGGTAGGGGTGGTCATATGGTTTGTTGTTCTTCCTCGTGGCCAGACAATGTTTTTTTACTAAGGCCATTTGGACAATGAAGCTTTTTCTGCTTTGTTCCGTAATGTATGAGTATAATTAATTTTTTTTTGGTTTCTATGCTTTCATAAACCTTTAAGTGCTATATTGTGCTTCTGTAGCGTGAGTTTCATATCACCTTGTTGATTATTTTTGGAATTACGGTGCAATCTGAAAAGTTCTGCACATTAGTGTAGGATTAAATTTATTTTTTATGAACACAGCAAATAATACATATTTTTTCAAGTATATACATACAATGTATTTCCTGAATATCAGAACGAGTTTTTAATGACGCTTAAACATTATAAATGAAAATATTAAATGTTATTTAACACATTTTAAATTTCAGCTTGAAAGAAATCAAAATGTCTGTTTCATATCAAATATGTGTTTCTGTTTTCAATTATTTGACTTTTTTCTCCTTTATATTAAGGTATCAAACATATGAATAGTTTCTGAAAATCCTTTAAAAAATTTGATTTTTACGTGAACGTGTTCATTAACCATTTTTTTACGTGAATGTGTTCCATTATTTAACCATTTTATTTCTTAAACACAAGGCTTTAGCAATGTTATTCAAAATCTAAGATTGACATGATGAATCATACTCATACTTTAAATATTAAACAAAGAATCAAATGAAACAATTTTATTCACAATTATTAATAATGTACATTCAGTAAAGTATTTTGATAATATTACAATCATAATTTTAACATTCTAAAGCAACAAAACAATAATGATCATTAATAGTGTCATTGCAACAATAACATAAACATTATTTTAGTTTTATTTTGCGTATTTTATTCTAATGAACGATAGCGTATTTGCTGGACAAAATATTGATACCTCATATTCTGTATTTTGATAACGATTTTTTTGATAATGAAATTATCACATAGCATTACGAATTCACTAATTCAGAGTTAAATATTTTATTGACCTGGCAGTGAGATTCTAATCAGAGAGCATCTTTCTCTATCTCTTCCTGAAATTCTTGGGACGTATCTTCATTTCAGTCATCGCCAAGGATTCGTATTTACCTCTAAATGTGTCCCAATTTATGCCATCTGCAAAAGTCTTATGAGTTCCATTCAAGTAAAGTCCATTCAAATTGGCATCGTGGCACGAGCCGTACCACCAACCACCTTTGTAATGTTGTGAACAGCTCTCAGTTTGGTGGCTGTCGTTATCTTGATCCTTGGTGGAGAATTTTTGGTTGTTGTGTTTCTTCATCATAGAATCTCCTGAGTATTACAAGGGATTTGATTAAAAGAAATAAAATCAATCAAGGAATTTAATCATGACATATTTCATTAATCTCTATACGTACCATAGCGATGTGTAAAAAGTAAAAAATATGTTTAACTAAAAATAATAAATGGGGAAGTTGTGATGGTCAGAGAACTGAATGCGTAATTTTTTGATAAGAAAGAAAAACTAGTGACATGACAAAATATTTAGCATACCTGAGATCTGTATTTTAATTACACAGAACAGTCTACTACTAAAAGAATATAAAGAATATTCAACTCACGCAATGCTGGATGCAATATATATATATATATATATATATATATATATATATATATATATATCATACTTTCATAATCATATAAATCGCTTCTCGTACGCAGTCGTTCCGTGTGGTGACCGGGTATGACAGAATAGTCCCCCTATAATTCATGCATGTTGTAAGAGACGACTAAAAGGGGTAGCTAGCGCCTGGGGATATAGCTGAGCACCCTGCCTTTGGAATTATATTAGGGGATCTCAGGGACTTACCTTCGTTCGGTAAGTACGAGCATCATGACTCCGAGGCACCCTAGCAATCTTTTTCATTGCGATGGGGTTTACTGTCTTTGGTAAACACAGGTGACGCACCTCCCGGGTTACCCTAACGATCCTTCGCTATTTTCGACCCACCTTATTGTCAACCAATTGTCCTTTTTTTCCATTTTTTCATGTCTGGACTACAGTTAAATCTTGTTTGGCGCAGCATAGTCACATCTGGCTCTTGCGCCAATAACCTTCATATTCACTCACTCGTACACAATCATTTGATGTCACAGTGTCCCATGATGGTCTTTCCAGTTTTTGGTTTTTAAAAAACATTTCTCTAAAAAGGACACGTTTGTTATTAATATTTACTCAGGTATGTGAAAAAAAAAAAAAATGTCTTCATTTGAAAGAATCATCATAATGAAAGAAAAAGTGAATTTGTTTTGTTTATTAAAAGGCTTAGGAGAATATTAAATTTAGCACGCCATTATTCAATTATTATATCCGAAAATGTGTACGGAATCTACAAATACAGCAATACTGCAATAAGACGTGATTGACATCATCTTTGACTGTAGTAGTAAACACATGATTGCATGTGTCATGGGACTGACATAAATTGAGCCCATTGGAGCATTGGATTACGTATCTATAAGAGGTACAGGATGGATGTAAGTATCAGAAGGATGCACGTGATTAATTTTGACATAGAATGACCAAAAATAGAATGATGAACTAATGAATTTTTAATCTATTTAGTATTAAAAGATTCTTACGGATGAATCAGGGGCAGAAATAAGAGCAAAACCCCATTTCATCGAATATTATTGCTAATTATTAACAATTAACGGTTCAATGGACGAAACGATATGAATGAATTAAGCGACCATATGTTTTCTAAGCATAGGAGTCATGGCCGAGAGATCAGCTGTGTTAATAATCAAGTCGAGGCGTGTTCTGATTTCAATAAAGCTTCGTCGGGCGGAATAATGAGAGCTATTGTGCATTAACTTGAACTTTGCCCCAATGTTCTCAGGGTATGGAAATTGAGAGAGTTAGCAACCAGCTCAATTGCCATCCTCATCTTATTTGATCGAGATTCTTAATTAATAATCTTCATATTAATCTAAAATCATGTTAATTCAAGCCAATTTAAGCTAAGTGTGTTTTTTGTGGGAAGATGTCAAGTCTGTTATGATACATTGCACAATAGATGTAAACTGAATTTCCTCAAATTATGAGGATAGAACTAAAGCCGCAGCGAGTACTATGAATGAGCAGACGCACAGATTCGGTGCACATCAGAACAGGAGCACATGGCATTCAATGCCATCTACGTGACCATTAAATGGTATTGTATATCATTCATTAATTTATTCCTTTTTGTTCTGAGAGAATGGCAACTTAATGTGGATAGGGAAAAAGTTTTTCAATATAGTACTGAGTTCCAGTTCTTGTCACCAAATACCACAACGGCTCCATATTTGAAATCATAGCATAGAAGTTATGTTCGATCACCATATTTCTCTTATATACCTTTCTACTAAAGTAATCACGGATCAATATGTGATTACAGTAATATATCCAACAGTTTTGTTGGGTATGTTCTAACTATGTAGTATATATAACTAAAAAGTGTGTTCCGCATGATTTGTGGCAAGGCGACTGAATAAAAACACTTTCTTGTCTAAAGATGAAGGATATCTTTCCATGATCTTTAGAATTTCCACATATATTCCTCATTGAACATCCATGAAAACTTGCTGGACTTAAGATAAACTAGGAGTAGGTGATAAGTAACCCGTGCAGGACATATGCATCTCATTGGATGCAGCATGGTAATAGACACTCAAAGCAGCTATATGCTATAACAGTGCCTCGAATAACTAACCGTGAACAATTATGCGTTACATGTTATTTCGTTCTCTTGATTATTCGTATATTTTGAAGCTCTTTGAATTTCCAGGAATTTTCATACACCTACTTGTATACCTTAAAAAGATTACATTACTTTTGATGAATATAAAAATTTGAAACTTCTTAAATATCATACAAATATTTGACTCAAATTTAAACAAAATAATTGACGGCACTGACACCAATTTTAAAAAGATTTATGATGCACATAGTAAAATCTTGTAAAACGTTTTGGCACTTGATCTTTGACTTCCGAAATTTTATCTAAATTTTTATAATTTTTATTAACAATTTTAATAATTAAAGAATTATATTTGGATGTTACCGCATTTTTAAGAAACTATAAGACTGAATTTTTTTCCAGCTTTAATAAATGGTCAAGTTAGTGGATTAGGTTTTATTTTGAGCTTTGACTTGAGTAATTAGATAAAACTGTTTAGATATCTTATCCAAATTACTCGCAGATACCTCATTTTAGAATTTCATTACTATGTTACATGAGAGTTTTGAAATTTCCCTCTTTTCCCAGCCATATTTTCAAAAGAACAATGATTCAGAATAGTTTTTAATTTGCTACACAGATACGATTTTATTGCCTTCTCAAACGCAATTCTTATTTCATCTAGAAGCTAAAATATATTGAATTACTTAGCATTGACTTTAAAAAACCAGAGTTTTAATTACGATGGCAATTAATTGTCAGTTTGTTTGAAGTCTACGTCGAATAAATGTATATATAGTGTATCAGATTAACGAACATTTTCTTTTTATGCTCTAAAGTATGGAAAGCTGAATAACTCTTAAAACTATTTGTGAAAATGAAACATTTAATGAAATAATGTTGGACACTATTCTTGGTGTACGATGATATTTAACTTTGCATTAAGGTTTGCTCTTCAAATTTTAACTGTAACTGTTTTGAACAACTTAATATACTAATATAATAAAATTTCAAACTTACCTGTATTACCGCTATAGTCACTGATGTGGGAAGTGTACTTGTGGTCTTCGTCATCAATCCAAAATGTGTCGTAGAGAGCGTATCGTCGTTCACCATCCACTGCCTTCAGATCGAACCGAATGGAATATAATCGTTGATTAGTCAGAGCAAATATGTTGTCATTGCCTGAAAATCAATTAAAAATCTATGAAATTACATCTTCTTTATGATGTAAAGATTAATAAATTGCATGTACTAAAATAAATCTTATGTATATGCAAGAAAAACTTTAAGAAGAGGTTAGTCATTTAAGCTACCTTTCATTCTCCTTTCAGTTTGGCTGTTCTATGGCGGAAATCTAATAAAGTCAAGAACCCTACTTGAAACCTATATTTACTATGAAGTAAAAAAATTGTGAAAAAGTATTCAGATTTAAGTTGCTCAAGAGTAAATCTTGGAGGATTTCGATTTTACTTTTTTTTTGTAATGATAGTTGTATTAGGAGGTTTTGGACGAAGGACCAAACCGGTCACGATATGCAGTCATGCGATGGTTTAATTACTTGCTCAGTAACAAAGCATAAAAATGCGAGCTCTGCGTTAAATCTACATGCGTGCATTCTATGACTGTGTTTATGACATTCTCAACAATTAATACATTTTGCAAACTACTCTGGAGTTTATCCTTTGTCTTATAAAAGCCATTACTTAGATACCAATAAAGAATCCGATCTCTCGAAAGAAAGGTGAGAGACTTCCGATTTGTACTTACATTTAAATTTTATAAAATAGTAACAGGTTCATGTATTTTGAGATTCATTCTTATTTCCAATTGTTCCATTTTGCTGTGCATTATCAAATTCTACATCTTCCAGCGAGCCCACTTTTATTTTCGAAGTTGTTTATGAAAATATGGAAAGGATTGAAAGGAACTTCCACTATTTGTTAATGGGGCTCTTAGAATAAGTCTAAAGGAAGTTGACGTTTTGAATCGATCGATATTCTGGAGAAGTATAAACACCAACCGTTTTTAAGCGCACTTAATTATGAATATCCAACATTATGTTATCCTTAATGTTATGATAATGTCTAGATTTAAAAATTGTTTACACGCAACATAACATAATTTTTAAATTATATAATTAATAACCTCTAAACTGAATATTCTTATAACTCATTTTGTTGTGCATAATGAATCATGGCGATTCTTGATTCTTTTTGCTATATTCTTGGAGTTGATGTTTTTTCATTTGTTTTAGTCTAAATATTGTTAATGAAAATGAACTTTAGGATTGATTTTAAACACAAAAAAGTAGCCAAAATTTTTAAAAATAATTCGAAGACCACGCGGAAGAAAAATTGCTGTTTGAAAAATTAATTAAAAACAATTGAGCCTGTTTTCAGTATTTGGATTCCTGCTTATAGGAATATTGGATTTTAACATATCCTTCACAAATTAAAAAAAATATTTAAGTTATTAATGCAATGAATCCCAAAAAAAAAAAAAAAAAAAAAACTTTAATATGTAGTTAATTTAATAAAAGTATCGTAAATCATTTGGACATAATCAGTGTACATTCACAGAATTTTAGATCAAACGAGTACAAATTCAAATAAAAAATGAATTTAATCTATTACGTCTGTTAAAAAAATTATTTAGTACATTAATTACGCATCACAAATTCAACAAAATAACTTAATATCAGAACAATGCACAAGAATACATTTTTACTGTAATTGATATTTAACAACTACAACAAAAAACTACTAGTCAGTATATCATTTTTTTTAACATTTTAAAAAAAAGAGAGAGGAAAATTATTAGTAAAAACAATACCTAGCCAAAAGTCCTTCTCATTATCTCCAAAGCCTTTTTTATAACTTGCCCAATCCTTGTAGAAATAATCATTGGGTCTATTGAAATTATCTCTTCTTTGAAGAACCTGTTAGGAATAATTGAAAAACATGCATCAAAACACTATTTATTCTTCAAAATATTTCCTTCACAAAACTTATGCTTTTATATGTTTAAGTTTCAAAATATTACAGACAAGTAACAATAAATATTTTTCATGCTAAAATAAATATTGCTCTGTTAAAGATAATTTTTTGGAATGATTATAATACGTACACTTGTGCTATCTTCAAACTGATCATATTAACAGAAAAGAATTTAGTGCATTACTTATACTTGTAAGAGGGCTGTACAGATAGTAAGATTATTTAATTTCTTAAGAAATGGAAATATAATACATTTTTGAAGAAATTTTCAAATTCATATTCACTTGTTAAGAACTTCGAGTATATTACGATGAAGTTGTCGTTATTCGCAATGCACTTTGTAAGCGAGAGAGAATTTTTTTAATACCTTTGTCTAAAACATCTCTCTTCACCTATTTGTCAAATTGTTGGGTGAAAATCCGGACCTCATCGGTGGTTTCGAAACCTTTTTCCGCTACAAACTACTCCAGAGAGGTAAAAAACGAATTTCTACAAGTACCAGATATGGGTTGTGAGAGGGGTAGTTGATGATGTCCCAATCGAATGAGTCAAAGAGTTGCTTTGTGATATTGGTTATGTGGGGATGCGATTTGTAAACAACACATTTCCTATGTTCACATCCCCTTCTTTTGTTCTATGTTGCTCTCCGTAATATTTCTAAGGGTTTCTTAGTACCACACGGTATTAATTACTTTTCTTAGAGCAAACGTTCAATGAGGAGTATCTCTTTACCGTCTCTAAAGACAATAGCTGTGATTTTTCTCACCGGAACAATGGTTTTGAATTTTTTTCTGCTAGCTTTTCACTCTAGAAATCACTTTTAAGATTAACACTGTTAACGAACACAATACCGGAAAATTTAACTAATTATCTGAAATGGTGCGTTTCTCTTCGAGGGAAGAAACCGGAATTCACCCATCAACACGCAGTTGGCGAGATTCGCAATTGACTACAACGCACTACAATAGAAGGTTTCAACCGACTCAGACAAACAATCACGCATTCTACTTCTAAAATTTTAATCATAGGCACAGGGTAGCCAACTGTGCTGAAAAAAGTTCTCTTTGAGGGTCACAAACTCAGTACCCTTACTTTCTGGACGACCCTCAAATACTGCGATTCTAATAGATACATATTGACTTGAACATGGTCTGAAAAAATCGGGATAACTCTCTTCATAACATATTATTATATTATCTTAATCATAATTATTAATTAGAGTAACATAGATCTAATTAAGAGAAATCAATAATGTTTGTTACCAGTTAGTCTTTCACTTGACTTCTCATTAATATCATATTAGAACTGTGACACTCCGATTTCGTTACTATTAAGGATTTGAGCCATAGAAACTCAATAAAATTCCAAGCAAGATAGTGTCAGTAAAGAGAATCAAACTGATATCAGTCCTATTTTTATAATGATCCAGAAAGCAAATATTATTATGATTGCGGACATTCTTACCATCTCAACTAAGTACTAACTGAAAATTCCACTAATTTTTATCATTTTATATACAGATTCGAGTCAAGAACAATTATGCTGGATACGATTCCAATCGCACCATCGAAATACCGTTTAATCTCCTGGCACTAAATGTCATGCGCATAGATTGCTCTATTTCCAAATTTTAAACTTTTCGCTGCATATAAACGCTAACTGATTTCTCGTTTTCCTCATATTTTATCATAGCAATATTGAGTTGGTAATGGTATATGGTAATTGTTAATGGTGTTGGTTGGTATATGGTAATTTTCATAAGTACCAATTTGTTCACAAGTAAATGTTCTCAATTAAAATAACGTCATATAATATCCCATAAGGTTGGTTGAAGAAAAATATGCGTGAGAACCCCCTAATAGATCTACATGAGATTCATTGAAATATTTTGATCTATGATTAAACAACGAAGGTAATATCTGAGGCTGTAATATTAACTCGTAACTCACTTAATTAACTCAGCCGACATACCCACGTAAAAGACAGAAATCCAATTCTATTCAATGTATATCATTTCTCCTATTATTCTCTACTATAGTCCTTTATATATATTAGAAGCTTAATGACCCATCATTAGTGCTTTCATAAAATCATAAAATGTCCACTTCATACCTTAAACCTTAAAAGTTCTATCAGTCCCTCACGTAATTTTTAACAGATCATTAAAATAATATACAAATAGAATTACAATCACTATTTATTCTACCTGTCAAAAAAAAAAAAAATTACTCAATTTCACGAGAAAAAAAAAACTTATTTTGGGAGCTTTTTCACATGTTGACTTTTATTTTTTTCTTCCATTTTTTTTTTTCGTAGCACATTTCAAATGACGGTCTTCAAATGAATTGTTTTTCAAATTCGCGACCTTCAAATCAACAATGGTATTCTCTTCCAAGTATAATTACTGTAGTCTATTCGTCTATTGTATTATGCGAATTTCAGTTCTAAGTTAAAAGTCATTGTTATAGAACCATTTGTTTGACATAATACAGAAATGCTTTCTGCCTGATTGGTAAAGATAAGGAAACCAATTTTTTTATAACGAAAAGAAGGACGAAAAATTTAAAAAAAAATTAAAATAAATGCACATTTTATTAATTCAAACAAAAATACACCAAGTATACTTACATCCCTTTTAATTATTTAATTAAACGAGTGTTGTTCCATTAAATGAATGTTTTTTGTTAATATATTATTTTCTAATAATATATTTCGGAGCAAGACCATCCATCAAATTGAATTTTACAGTAAGGGCTACAGCGAGAGTACTAACCTTCAATCTTGATTTCTCACTTGACCAAAATTCCATACCAATTGAAAAAACTCCTACAACTGCTTCATTAGTAGCACAACGTAAATTCTACAAGAATAACTAAATATTCATATGAAATGTGTAGATTTTTGAAATGGATAAATATTACCACCAATCCTTTGTCAAATTCGACATGTTGATTTTCTTATTGTTCCAATTTATCAGAATTAAATACATTCAGTCATCTAATTTCTCAAACAGACAATTGTCATCGATTTTAATATCAAGCACTTCTTTCGATAAAAACTAACCACAATTTTCAATATCGGCCGAACTTATTTGCGATAAATTCAAAAAACTCCACTGAAATCTGTTATTTCCTGTTGCATTTGTTTGAGACCATTCTTCAATATATTGGAAAGATGTTTGGTAAAAGTTTGTCACTTCTTTGGCACACTTTTTCATTATGCTCTGGTTTTATTTCTCGAAGTTTAACAATTTTCCCTTTATCATTTAAGGAATAAGTTTTTCTTAAAATTGAAATTTTTTTTTCAAATTTATATTGGAGGACAAAATCGTTGAAAATAAGACTAACTTCTGTAGTTGAAATATGTTCACCTTCAATCTTTTGAATCGTTTTGTGGAAAAAAGATGCCTGATTATATACTATACACATTAATATTTTCAATAATTTATAATTGAAAAAAAAAAGGTTCAAGAATTGTTGGACATTTGTCTAAACTTAAAAGGAAATTAATGGGGAGGCTCAAATAATTGTAAAACACGCTCTATAGCAAGTATTAGAGCGAGCCATCTGATTTTTGAATATCCTAAAGGTTTTTGTATTCAACATTTGCGTAACAGTTTGGTGCGGCATTTCTGAATAGATAGATTAGCAATTTAGTTTTAAAATATCGAAAAGGAGGACAGAAAGGAGGACACTTTTCAGTAAGGACATAACCTGCAAAAGAAGGACTGTCCTCCTAAAGGAGGACGATTGCTCCTCATACTAAAGAACGATTTTTTTAAAGGTTTGTAACGTAAGCTTCAACTAAATTATGTGTTTATGTATCGCCATGTAGAAGGGGTATTAGAGATCTCTAATCCATCAACTGGGGAAAGGAACGAAGTCCTAATCTATTAAACTCCACATTATCAAAAAAGGGTTTTTTAGAATAGTAAAAAAATAATATGAAATTTCAACAATAATAAAAACATTTAAGATAAAAAAGACACAAGTTAAATCATGTAATGTTTAACTATCTCAAGTGAGAAAATATAATCAATACGGATGAGAGCATTAACTACGTAGACGTCCTTAAATGCGTGTATTTTCAACAGTCTTTAACTTAATTCGATCAAAATTGTGACATTACGCTAATAATGACGCTAAATAAATTTAGCGCTAAATAAAAAAAAAATTCTCCAACTATTTAGTTACAATTTCTGATCCTAGATGGCAGGTCACAAGATTTGGTTTAAATTAGCTCTTGAAAAAATGACGCTGACTGATACTTGTAAATCTCACCGTGTTTGGAATTCTCTATCAGTCAAATGTGATATCATAATGTAAATTTCATACGAAATATTGAATAAAAGCACATACAAACAAAACCGTTTCTGTGTGGAACATTAAGTTTGAAGAAAAAGGAAGCCTATGAGATGTAAAAGGAGCGGGACGATTGTGACCACCAGAAGAGAGTAAGTCTTGAGCTAGAAAAGTTTGCCAAGAGAGCACTGAAAACGCTACAAACTTCAAACAAATCGAGAATTGTAGATCTCTCATTCAACTTGTGACGTTGTATGTGATTTTTTCTTCACTAACCTCGGTGACTTAAAATCGAGCTAGAAAAGAACAAAATTACAATTTCTTCCCAAACAAAATTAAACACGATTAGACAAATTAAATGAATATAGAAAGGAAGTGAACTGATTTAGTAAAGGAGGGGAGATAGAGCATATGGATTGGTAATTAGAGAACTGTTACTGAGCTTGAAATTCTGTTAGTTTTATGGATTGAAGTAATAGCATTAATCTACGTGGAAGAAAGGTACGAAATCAATAAAAAAATGGACTGTGAAGAGGTAGATTTCTTATTTATATCATAAATTAGGTCTCTGAGTTAGGTTTAAGTTCTAGAGAGAGTGACATTGGATATTCTACAGTAATAATAAATAATTTTGCTTGTTTATTCTTTTGTGTCCTCAATTAAAGTTTTGTAGTTTTTGTTTAATATATATTAGATTGAAATATGAAACAAGAGCCAAATAATGTTGGATTATCGCCACAAACTGAGTTGCGAGCTCTTTGTAAATATCCGTCTTGGAAAATGTACCAATTGCATTTGTAATAAACTGAAAGACATCGATAGATATATGTTGAGACGAGTAGAACAATAACTTTATTTTACAATCAACGTATTTCAAAGTGCCAAAAGTGCTCATACACGAATGCAATATTTAAAAATACTGGATGGATTACTTATTGGTACACGTGTGACATTTTTTTCAGTAGGTGCTATAATTTCTTAATGTTACAGGAGGGAATTGTGAAACCCCTTTTTATAACAAACACGATAACTCGAGTAAATGATTTATTG
This sequence comes from Nephila pilipes, assembly GCA_019974015.1. Taxonomy (NCBI): domain Eukaryota; kingdom Metazoa; phylum Arthropoda; class Arachnida; order Araneae; family Nephilidae; genus Nephila; species Nephila pilipes. The sequence continues at coordinate 82,253 of BMAW01011230.1, read as the reverse complement.
ATAGTTTACTTACGTCTAATTTAGATATCACACGAAATCTACTGGCGACGGTCTCTTAATTTTGAAAAAAGGTTCAAGCTAAGACGTAATCCTGTTACTCCTCTCGTCTGTCATCTAAATTGTTAATCTAATCACAAAATGTTAATTCCGACTTTAGTTTAAGTGCAGACAAAGTAATTCTAATATTTAATTATATTACAAAGGAAAGTTTGTTAATGCTCTAATAAGGGGAATGATTTCAACCTGTTTCACGTCTCTCTCTCCCCGAGTGCCTACAACTTCTACAACATACCAAAGAATATGCTTATTGGAGTACGATGCAAGTATATCCTTCAAATAATCAGTCAATAAAACAAAGCACTTTCGTTGGGTTTTTATCTCAACAAAATATGCAGACACACAAGAAGGCTTTCGCGCACATCACGGTTGGCCCCTTTCGTATTACCATCACCTTAATATTTCTTAATCCTCTGTCATTTTTATTTTACTTGATTATATTTATTCACTTTACTTCTAAAGTTTATTAAATTTACCTAATCATGTTCCATTTGACTGGAAAAGAGCTGGAATCTTAAATACGAAATCAGAAAGAAACCCTAAATGTTAGTAAGGGGAATTTCGCGAAGAGCCAATGATATCGAAGGATAGCAAAAGATCAAAGTGGCGAGAATGATATCGGAACTGGCACCTCTTTCTATAAGCTTCCATGCACGCCAAAGTGAGGAATTTGAGCCCTGACAGACTTACTAAGTGTCAATCTCGCTACATGATAGGTCTTTAATAGAATTAGGACCAGAAACCTCGATTCGACGGAAAGAACGTTGATGATGGCTTGAGTAAAAGTACAGAATTTAATATAAAGATATCTTACAGTCCATCCTCCTCCATCAGTGTCCATATCGCAGAAGACCTTAAGCTGTCTGTCTTCGGTTACTCTACTTCTCAGCCACACGGTGTACACTCCGCTCTTTGTCTGACCACTGCGCAACACTTCTTCACAATCCGCTGGCTTGAGTATTGTGTCCTGTGATATGGTGGGACCTTAAAATGTTACAAAATATTAAAGTCTTCTTAAGGAATATAGGAATCCCACAGATTCACTATTTATATAAATGAGGTCTTTGAAAATAGGAATGTACAAACCTGAAACTGCAACAACCGCTTATTGTTCGGTGGATTATGTATTAATTTTTATGTGACAAATGAAAAGATTTTTATTTTCATAAAAATTAAATCTTTTCCCTAATTATACAAACAACGTGAAACGTTCAAAAACTATTTCCCAGAAAAATAATTTCTAAGAGATAGAATAGTTTATTTGAGGAGAGAATTATCAGAACAGCCTTCAAGGGCTGTACCAGATCTGGCTATGCTGCGCCAAACAATGTGTATCTGTGAACTAAATGTAAGAAAGACGGGAAAAAGGCGAATATTTATTGACAAAAAATAAGGGTCAAACTTACGAAAAACAAACAAACACACACAGAAACAAAGATCGCTGGGGTATCCTTTGACACGTCACTTGCGTTTACCAAAGACTGTAAACTCCATGGGACAGAAAAAGATCTATAAGGTAGTTCGGGGTCATGATGTACCTACTTAAAGAATCTAAGCTCCCGAGAGATAAATGATGACATTTAATCTCTGTAAAAAATTCTATCACATATATCGAAATTTTCTCTCCTTATTAACTTATCTTATTAAGTATTTGATCTTATATCGTACTTACAAGTATTAGAGATTTTAATTTATCACATAAAATGATATCAGTTTGTATTCATTAAGTATATATGTTATCTCCATGTTTCTCATGAGTGAGTGATTTAAATACAATTTAAGAGTTTCTTCTTTATTTCTTGAGAAAAATATTAATTTATAACAGGAAATATTGTACAGATTGAAAGTTTAAAATAAGATCAAAATAAAAATTAATATTTTTACTCTTTTCTCTCAGTTGTGACAATGAGGTCCTCAATTCTTGGTGAATGTGGTAAAAAAACATTCTCACTTAATTTCTGTGATCATTAAATCATATATATTTCGGATTCCTAGATAATTTAAAATCATTTTACCTAATCTGTTACTGTAGTTATAAAATAACAATTAGCTGACTACCAGAATTTTTTTTTTAATTCTGAATTTACATCTTTAAATAAGTAACTTCATAACTCGAAAAATAAATTTTTTTACACAAATTACTGAAACATGTTTTGATCACATAAGTTTTAAGGTCCCTAATAACTAAAATATTGTCAAAAAATTAGAATTAAAAATATGCTTACACACAGGAAAATTATTCTTAAACTTGGTAATCATATCCATTGCAACATCTAAGTAGGACATGGATCCATTGCTTTGGTCACAAGTTGAGGTCACATTTCCACGAACTTGGGAAAAACTCAAGCTTAAAATTAACGATAGTGCAAAGATGTAGATCCTAGAAGAAATTTAGACATTTTTAGTAATATCAGAATATCGCTGGACTCAGATCCATGATGAGCAATTGGGAGCCTGCGAGCAAGTATTTTTTTTTTTTTGCCTCTTTATATAGTTTTAAATACATGAGACATTTTTTGTGTACAAAAATTTATTTATTGATGTTAGGCACAATAAGCAAAAAGTATTTGTAATTTTACAAAAAATAAATAAATAAATAAATAAAAAATAAAAGCACTAATGATTAAATAATTAATGTTTAAAGTTACACATAGTAAACAAGAAATTTTTGAATTACCAAGGGGGGGGGGAACCATAACTGTTTAACAAAAACACACTAAGCAGACGATATCTAAGAACCTTACTTCTTTGAAGCGGCCGTCTGGAACAAGAGAGGTAGTCTTTTGTTGCAGTTTTTCAACAACATTGCAGGTATATATAATGACATAATATTCATTAAAACGAAATTTACAGGAGAGTTTTTATCATAAAAAAGAGTGATAATAATATGCTAGTCTATTGTGTTTGTAATGCTGAACAAAAAAAAAAAAATAAAATAATGTATCTGTCTCTCCAATATACAAGATACTGATTTAATTTGGTTTCCCTAAATTTACTGATGTTTACATGAGGGGCTTTTGCTGCATACCCTCCAGGAACGGGCCTGATTGGACAGTTATGTCATCAAATATGTATTTCATGTAGACAGTTTCATTTTGTTAATTTAACTGATTTTTAGGTAGGAAAATCCATTCGAATTTGTGTGCGTACATATTTTTTTTACTTCAAATATAATTCTCATTGACGTAAAGATTAAAATTCTCATTATTAACAAGTAACACATTTATAACATTCTAAAGCAATGTATTTAAAGGAGAAAAATAGCATAACTGAAGGTAAAAAAACAGCCTGTGAGTGTTTAGAATTAAATTATAAATTATCATAAATGAAAAGTATTGTACTAAGAAAGAAGAGTAACTCATTGTTAATTGAGGGAAAAAATTATTTATCATTAATACGTTTATAGAAAATCATTTTTAAGACTTATAAATTAATTTTACGCTTTATTACTTTAATATTTACGATTTAGCGATAGAAAAGAGAAAACATTCGTTCATTTTAACATTTATCTATCTGGTAATCCACACAGCAAGCCAATTTTAATTTTATACAGGCTAACAAATGGCAATTCTCATTATGATATAGAGTTAAAAACAATTAGTGATTATCAATCTAGATATTAAAATCATCATAGGCATATTAATTTCATATTTACTTGCAGATTTTGTAATTAGAAACTAGAAAAATACATATTCTTTTATTTTTAAATATTTTAAATGTTTTAATACCTTTTAATAAAATATTTTGTTGTTAAAACCCAAAATCACTAATGGTTTGCCATTTTTATTAGATAAAATTATCACAAAACTACTGCCTCTATTTTACTTTAGAATGTTCAGAACAAGGTATATTTTTGTACTCTTCTAGCTTTTAAGTAGAAAAATTCATTGGAACTTCTCATTTGTGTATTTGATAATTTTGATGGAGAATAGTTACAAATTAAAAACAGAAATTGTTGCACGTAATGCGTTGTGAAGAACGGATTTCTCCCCCAAAAGTAATAACATTTGAAAAAAAGCATTTATTTAATTATTCAGTTAAAAGTTAGAAATAAAGCAAACGCTAAAATACTTAAGTAGACAACAGTATTCTATTCAGGTATTAAAATTATAGCAAACGATAAACTATTAAATTGAATATATTTTAGCCTAAATATAATTATTACTGACGTAAAATGAATGATTTTTAATATATGTTTTATTTCAATCCAAAACAAAAAAAAAAAAAAAAAAAAAAAATGTAGGGGAAATTCATCATGACACATTTCTGAAAATTAAGTTCGATGCTGATTATTACAGGCATCAAACATTGACACAAAAACTTTTAAGGTAAAATTTTGAATAGTTGTGTGACTTTTTTGTCGTTTACTAAAACAATATCCTCTTCAATGATAATAAAAGGGAACATCATATATAAATATTATATTTATAATTCAGCATTTGAAGTTAATTTTAAGTCGTAAAACTAGCACTTTTTTGATTTTTCAAAATATGTTATAAGAATATTTTGTTAAGTATCATTGTAGTTTACTCTCTCATTCAAAATAATATATTACATCAGTGTTATTAAATAATATAAACTAAGATAAGAATTTTTTCTACCTTATTAATTTCTTGAAAATTCTCCCTTCAAACGACATTTAATGCAGGGGTTTACTGTTTAAATGATTATTCATTATATAGCCATTACTTAAATTAAATAATGTTCTTTTGCCGTTTGGGGAATGAAGAGAGATTAAGAATATTTTTTTCCTTTTTGTATACTTTTAAATATTTATCCTTTTAAGTTCTGAACTTCATATTCTGCAGTAATTAAATTAAAAATATTGTTATAATCAATATTGAGCGAGAATCGCAAAGGACAAACTTTGAAGAAATTAATACGAAGTTTACAAGTATTAAAAGAGAACTTACATTCTGAACCGAAAAGTGTGTTTCTCTTTTCCTCTGGAGGCAAGATTATAGAAAGGAAGCAATTTGTAAACTGATATTTCAAAGTCTGGAAATGGAAATTCCTTTACTAATGTAAGCATGCAAAATATTCCCAACTTGATGAAAGCGTTGGGGAAAACCGTACGCAATCGGGAACAATAACCGTCGAAGAGGAAGTGGCTATTCGGGTTGCAGATGGTTTTTTGTTATTACTTTATACTGATAAGCATGGGTTAAGGAACATATTACAACATTTCTAAGAGAGAATTACTTCTTTATTAACGCTGCGCATTCGGCGTGTTTGAAGAAACAAGCATTCGATAATGTTTATATAAATTACTTAGAATCGTATGTTCATAAAAACAGCCTTTTTTATAAAAGAATTAAACGCTGTTTCCAGTTCCAATACCTACACTTTAACGTGTTTTCAATTTTAATTTTCTAAATCGTGTTTAATTCTTTATATATCCAGTAAATAGTATACATATTTTCTGATTTATAAATGCAACGTGTTTGCAGAATTTATAATAGAGTTGTTGCATGTTGCTTAATGAGAATAATTGAAAATAAAAATCTAAATATTATTGGCATTCACTAAATTATGCATCAGGATGTTTATTTCATATTGATTCGACTCCCTATTGATGAAATTTCCGTTTGTTCATTTTTAATTCTGATTGTATAGAGGATATTAGTGGGAGTGGTCAAAATGTCTTAATGATTAAAGTGAGTCAAATTAAATCCACATACTGTTTATTTAAACTATACGCGAGACACACATTAAGATTTTGCATTATTTTATTTAGTAGTGGTTACATTTAATGATTAAGAAATTTGCATCTACCCGAGACACGATGCAGTGAAGGGACCCGTCTCGTATGATCAAAGAAATTATTAAATTGAGTAACGCTTGGTTTAAAAGAAGTCTGGAGTCTTTCTTAGATTTTTGTGCGCATCCCCTTTTTAGGGACAATTGAAAACCCGCCAATAATAAGAAAGTCTCTCACAAACATTTACAACACGCACTACTATCTACTCTACAAAAGTGGCCGTGGTTGTGGTCATGTTCCCGAATTTAAGGCGGGTGTAGTTTCCGTTGAGTAGTAAGCTTGAGCCCTGATGCCATTAATGATCCACCGGGAATGGGGTTGCATTTGTTAAACCTGATAAGATCCTCCTTGGAGTGATAGAGAAAATAGAAGAAAGAGGTACCAGCTCAACTGTCGTTCTCGTCACTTGACAAAGATTCAAATTACGATGTCTGTTGCCAATAGCTGTCATGTTTCTTCTAAGTGCGACGTGAACAAACAATCAATTAATTATATAGTTGTATGAAATCACTATTTTATAATTAAATTCATTCACTGACATGCTAGTAGGATCTCAGACAAAGTACACTTTTTTTCTCTTGAAACTCTTGGGACGTACTTTCAATTCAATTTTTGTTCTCTTCATTTAAGAATTCAACATTGGCGATATTGAGTCGATGCATGATTTCAAATCAATGATTCCACTTAGGTCCATTTCGTGTTGAGCAATTAGGACTATTGTACATCAACTTAAATAGACCCTCTATGTAATAGCGGTTAGGAAATTGAGGAAATGAGTCACAGATCAGATATCATCCATGTTATTCGACTGATTTCCAATGTTTATTGCCAAAACCCATTATGTTACTCTAGTGCCTTTAAATTAAGCGAAATAGGCCAAGTTCTATTTGCAGGGAGTTATATTTAATATACCATTCATAACAAGATAGATGAAAGCGCACTTCTGGAAGTGACAATGAGCAGATGAAGTTGAGTTAAGCAGGTGTCATGACACGTAGCAGCCTTTAAGAAAATATCTTGTATCTTTGATATTTGGTGTGGAAGTTGTATATTTTCTTGCTATTTTGAGTACTGGAGTTGATTTCGTATAATGCTATTTTCTTCTATAATTGATGCTTGATGGAAGATAAGTTGTTAAGCTAGCTGCTAAAATTTGGATGGGGGATTAAATTTAATTTTAGTGCCTATTAGCAAGGTTGAGAGAAGTTTAAATTGCACCAAGTGGGTATGTTACAATATTGAAATAGAGAAAAAGTGAAGTGATATCCTGAGTTTTGATCGGGTGGTGGGTAAAGAAGAGAGTGGGTTAAGGAGCCGTAACTCCTCCCAATAGGAGGAGAAGAAATGTGACAATGAGAGAATTTATTACAGAAGAATACGCAGAAATGCTCGACGAATATACAGCGTGCATATTCGGTGTAAATCGGTGCTTCAGTACATGACGTCAGAAACCAACTGCCCCTTTCATCAATAACATTTGTGTGCGCATCAATTACCTTTAAAAATTTATGTAGAATAGAAGCAGCCACTGAACCACTTGACGTTGGGTTGCATTCCTAGAACGAAGTAAGAAGCATCAGAACTAGATCAGATAATGCCATTGTGTATGATTCCTGCATTTGTACCTATTTTGTCTGTGGTGAATGACCTCTGGTGGATAGGTACTAATATTTATTCTGGAACACTGCATTTCAATTCTTTTCATCAAACACCACAACGGCTTCATATTTGATGTCATTATTTATAAAAAAAAAACCATATTATACCACCAAATTTGTGGCGTCTGCCTACGTCACCTTTTTGACTGCGGAGCTGCAAGATGACTTGAACAAATGAGGGAGTAACCTTTGCTCGACACACTTGCTTCGCAGATTCCAGACCTGTGAAGGTCGCGTTTTAAAGTTATTGTTAAGTTTGAAATAAATTGTTAGTTCCTGGTATCTTGTGTTTTTTTAGTCTTTCGCAGTTATTTAATTAGCCTACACCTTCTGATCTGGAGACAGCCCCCATAAGCTGGGATTGGATGTTATGGGAGCAGGAAGGTTTTAGCAACACCACTGCCCCCATAAGCTGGTGACCCGTTCAAGGAACAAGTATCTAATACTCCCGGAAAGGCTAATTGGACGCTGAGGAACTTAACTAGGAAGCAAGTTGTCAAGATATGCTAACCGACGGAAACTCTCTGACACCTGCGAATTGGTAACGTCCCTATCTATGGTTCGAACCTCTGAGGCAGGAATTTGGTCGGTAAAATTTTTAAATAATAATCCCATAAATTTCTCTAATACAAATTTGTACAACTGGGATAACGGCCAATAAGTGACTTGGGTTGCGAAGCTTATAGCCTCGTAGAATATATTTCATTTATGTAGTTACTGTAAATATTTTAGGATACATGTTCTAACACATAATTGAATATAAACGATTATTAATCTAAAGGAGGCGGTCATGTTTCAATGATAATCTGAATTACCCAAGTTATTCTCTATCTAACATATGTGAAAATCTGCTGGATATAAGATGGTCCATTAATTGCTGATAAGTAACCTGAAGGACCTTCATATCTCATTGGACGTGGCTTTACACAAATACGCAAAGCAGCGATTTATCGCGACATATTTAGTACATTATGCTGTATAATAGCTTGAATAGATGATTGCGAATAAATAAGCACTAAATATATTCCTACAGTCTCTAGACAATTCGCATATTTTGACGTCCTTTGTAATCCAGGAATTTTCATACACCTACAGGCATACTTTAAAGCGATTACGAGTGCATCACTTTCGATGAATGTTTAATGTTGAAATCTTTTAAAAGTTAAGATGGTAATTGATTCTAAATTTAAAAAGAATGCGAAGACTGAAGATAATTTTAAAAGAGTCCACGATGCACACAATAAATTCTTAGAGAACTCTTTAGCAATGCTTTACTTTTAGATTTCTGAAATTCTACATAAACATTTATTAACACTTCAAATAGTACGCATATTATGTACTGAATTTCCTGCAGTTTCAAGAAATTATAGGTGTAAATGTTTATAGATTTAGCTTAGTTTTCTTAAATTAGATGATGATGATGATATATATATATATATATATATATATATATATATATATATATATATATTTACTTTATAAAATCCTAAATTAGATACCTCAGTTCAAAATTCCCATACCATGTTAGTTATTTGAAAATTTTGAAACATTTAAATTTCTAACACAAATTCTAAGTACAGATATATCAAATTTCAATCATTTCAATCAATTATCAATCATTTAAAGTAGTTATTAGTTAACAGTCCAATCACTTAGTTATTTACGCTATTCAGGGAAAAATTTCCAATCAGTTTGTGATGCCTCAACTTGTTTACTAACAAATTTTACATACGTATTGAGTAATAACCTTATTCCATTACACGGGGTTGAGCAGATGAGTATATAGTTATGCAGGAGATTTATCTTTGACTTCTACAAGGCAGAATAAGATCTTTTCTCCAGTGCAATATCGAATTAGATTTCACACGCGTACAAGTATGTTTCGTACGCAATTAAATCCTTCTCTCTCCTGCGTCCCTTCTACTAACTTCGGCATGTTTTATGTATCCGATTTCTGGTATCACTTCATTATAATTCTTTAATATAACTATTTAGCCTGTATCACGTTTAGTTTGATAGGGTCGATGCTTTTATTTTTCTTAAATTAAATTATAAAGAGTCCCGAGGGTAATTATTAAAAAAGCTATGATACGATGCACGCGACATGGCTGTAATCGTGCAAAAAATAGTTATAGAAGCATGCTATAGACTTGATGAAACTTACCGTTCTGTCATCATTAATTTGAGTTAAGTGAAAAGTAACCAAAGGTAGAGTTTTTGAGGTAGAGGCGGGACAGCATTTTATTCTTAATTTTTTAGTAAATTTTCAAATAAACAGAAACAAAATTAAAAACTTATATAGAGAAACTATATTAATTATATTGGATTTGGGGAGTCAATCTCTTGTATATCTAACAAAAAAAAATGTTTTTGTTATCCGAATCAATTGCGCGGCAAGTATTACGTGCGCAACTTTTGTAAATGGTACTAAATAATCATCGTTCTATAGTTAGCATGCCAGATATAATTTGGTCGCAATGCATGCGTGATTCAGCATTATCTTCATCTTGAGTTGAAGGCAGCAATCATTCTGTCTCCTTCTCAGAAGACAAGTCCTCAGCACTTTTTTCTTGTTCTTTTTCTCTTGTGGTTCTTACTAGTTTCAGGTATCTTATTTTCCCTTTTTTTAAGGTTTTTTCCCCTGATAAGTATTGTCATTTTGGTTTATGGTGCTTTGAACTTTATAACTTCGTTTTATAATTCGGGTTCGCAGAGTTATGAGCTCAAAATGCCTGCAAAACCTCTGTATCTGTTGATTTTCTTCTCCGTTTTCTCAGTCTCGAAAAAGGACAAAAATCTGGAAAGATTATTTGTGGTTTGTCGTCCTGTACTTATTTAAATCCGGATACCAACCAGCTCTATCCGAGCAATGCGTACCCGTTTTTGACCAAAAGAACAGTTACACTAAAGCGAACATGAAATGAAACGGGTTAAACTCATAGAAACCGAGAAAGTTGCAAAATTTAACAGAACAGCCTCCTCAAACATTGTGCCACTTATCTTGAATATAAAGCAAAGCAGGAGTTTCGTAGGTAGTGTATTGTGTGGCCTTAAAAACAAAATATTTCTTTCTCTTTCGAAAAAAACACCGGTATATTTTAAGAAAGCGTCGTTCTCGGACGGTATACCAATATGCTGTTTGTCATGGACGATTATTCCTATTTTGTATGTAAGCTGATAGGTAGCAGCCTTTTTTGTAGAAAAAAGGAGGCGATCTAGGGAGTTTTAATAATGTCTTGTAACTGTTCTAACCAAAATCCTTCTCAATATCGTAAAAAATGTTTTTATAACTTGCCTAATCCTTAAAGAAATAATTATGAGACTTGTTAAAATGTCTACTTTTTTAGGGGGGGATTACCGAGAGGTGAGGTGTGAGAAAGGATACGGCCTTCCCCTTCCATCCCCATTTTTCTGAAAAGCGCAGCGTTGGTCCTATTCAAAATGCCCCAAACATTGATGATTATATAACATGTACAATAACACCAGTCTAAATGCTAAATTCACTCAGGAAATTATTCTTAAGAATTCGACATCAAATTCCATAATACTTGCTACCATTTAGCAGCTATTCGATATTCTATATAAGGACACCGATAAGCGTTGCATTACTCAAGGGGCTTATGTACCACTTACCATACCTTTTACTTACTTATAGGCCAATATCATGGTACAGCTTCTCGAAGAGCTACACTTGAGTCCTGAAAATTTACTTTCTAAAAACTCACTCAATTTTTTTTTTTTTTGCATTCGAAATAATACAACAAAATGCTGAAAAGCACTCCAGCAGCTTTCGGTAACGTCCTTAAAGGATCAAGATGCTTTCTTTGAATCTACTGTAAGAATAATATTGTCCCAATGAATATAAATGTGATTTCATAGTATACATATTGAAAAAGTAAACTCTATTTTAATAACATTTAGACAAATTTTATTTTCATTCAGGTATTAAGATTCAACAATATACATATAAGAGTTTTGTTTGGCTGCCTTTACTACGAAAATAAAATTAATTTTCAACGATCAGTACACAAATTTTTATTACACATAAATTACATTTTAATAAGCAGATTTAACTGGTTAAAGACATGATAAATGCTTGTTAGTTTCTTTTACTTCTCAGACATGGTTTCAGTCAAAAAACAAAATTGTAATCCCGAAACACTTTTCAAAAGAGTTTCTAGAAAATAACTCAATTAATTTTCTGAAAATGAGGTACAAAATTTCCATAGAATATGAATGCATTAAATTCATAAAGAGAAAAGAAACATGGATTTTCAACTGGACACAAAACACAAAAATACTGTTATTTTATCTATCGTTATTACAAACAATCAAAACGTGTCTCTAGGAATTCTATTTTGCTGCCTTACTATTACGTTTGGCACTGCTTTCTCAAAATGTGACTGGTGATTCCGTTTCGCTCATTAAGTGGAGTTTCTAATGGAAATACGTACTAGTATATATTTTATTTTAGTACGGTGAGAAAATGAATAATGCAATATTGTTTTTATATTTTGTTAAATTTTAAGAAATGTAAATATTTTTTTTAGTTCGTCACTTGACCGATGCTCAAAATTGTGAGGTCTGTCGATAATAGCCCTCGTGTTTCTTCCAGTGTGACATTAATAATCCAATTAATTTAATTGATGTTAACAATCAATTTTGAACTGATAAACAAAAAATTCTAGATTAAGTTTTTTTTCCGTCACTTACATTAAAAGTTTTCATATAATCACCACAAACATTTTCATATTTGATACACTTTCCCATTTTAATAAGCAAATCTATCTTAGTTTAATTGATTGAGGATATAATAAATGCTCATGAGTTTAAATTATAAATACTTTTTAACTAATTATTTTTCATGAGGCTGTCACGTACCAATTTTCAATACCACGTCTTGGAAATATAGTGCAGTGTTTCTGAAAATTCTCTTTGAAGCATCCACATAAAGTCAATATGTTCAATTTTTGTAAAATCAGATATAACCCTTAAAATACTTTCTTAAACTATAGGTAATGTATCCTATTACCTATAGTTTAAGAAAACTATAAATGTACACCATTTTACCAATCATCTGGACTATTTTGGGTTAAGGGAATCAAGTACTTTACAACTTTTGGATTGCGTTCATTTTTTTTCGAAATAAAAACTTTTTACTCACATCAAATCCTCATCATTTTACATTTCACTGTAAAGACATTTTAAACATCTATTTAAGAAACAATAACCAATTGCACATTAGAATTATTTTGATAATTCAACATAAAATACAAACCTTTTGGAGGAACATAACACATATAACTTATTTCAAAAATGCAATATGCTGTTATTTATACATTTAATACATAATGCGCAAACAAAGCAATTTTTGATTCACCTATAAGGACCCATTTTGGTTAGTTTTGATTGCATTCGATTCTTCTTCGAAATGAAAAGTTTTCTTTACATTCTACTTTAACTTGTTTCTGATTTCAATTAAATTTACATTCTAAAAGGTGTTTCGCTTATTACATAATCGTACATAGAGTACGATTTTATATGTATAAAAGAAAATAACTAGTGAACTCAAATTACGTAGTTTTTTTCTAAAACACATAAACATATTTGAACTCAATTTCCGGTGTTTTATTAACGCCTCACTTTAGAAACAACACGAGGGCTATTGGTAACGAACCTCATAATTTTGAACCTCGGTCAAGTGACGAGGACAACACCCGAGCTGACACCCCCTCTCCTAACTTCCACACCATGCCAATGGGAGGATTTTGGCCCCCACAGATTTAACGAGCACCAGCCCCGGCTACACGGTGTGTCTTTAGTGGTGTGAAGGCTCGAGCACATGACTCAATGAAGCCGCAGGCCTCGACTCAAATGCCTTAACCACTAGGCTACCACGGCCGTCAATTTCCGGAATATTAGATACAGACTTTCCACATTTTCAGTTCTGTAAATCACTTCAAAACAGGAATACTAGCATAAACAATTTATACGAGAATTTGTGGAGTAATATGCACAAAGAAAAGAAAATTTTCCCTAAAATATTATAAACACTGAAAAGATGCATTTATAAATACTTCTAAGGGAATACAACGCAAAAAATTAAAATAAAATAAATTAAATATTTTTTTGGGAATACTGAAAGCATTCCATTATTCGTGTCATATTTTGTGTTAAATTATCGCAATATTTTTTGCATAGTAACAGAGGTTTTCTGCGAAACAAGTAATACAAAAAAAGTTTTTAAAGTCAATTCCTACTTAGATCAACAAAGAACATTTTTATTTTAGTTACTTTTTATTAAGTTATTTGGTGGTATTTTGCCAAATGTGGTTACCCTGTTCCGCTTCGCGTTCAGCAAATAAATAAATAAATAAAATTGCCAAGTTTGACAATTTTTGAGATCGCACCAAGTGGTTGGGCTAAACGGCATTTTCATCTATTAAATTTAATTAAATGAATTAATACTTGAAAAAAACTATATTAACATCAAGTGTCCTACACTACAAGTTTAAAAAATGTATTTGAACTTGAGTGAATCAATAAAATTTTTTTATTAACGATTGAATATTTGAACAAGAGACATATAAGGAGAGTGTGAGCTAATAGTAGGTATTTAAAAAAGAAAACAAAAATTGAATTCTCTGGACAGTCATTTACATCACTATACACACGTATTACGTAACATTTCGACATTATTTCGAATCTTAATTTATTTCATCGGGTAAAAAAGACCCATGCCCACATAGGTTATTCTAATATAACAAACTGAACAGACGATTACGTACATATTTAAATCAATTATACGAAACTTGTTTCTCTATCAGAAATATCATCGCACATACTTTCAATTTACGTTTACATATTCATTCAGTCTCAAAGCTTCATTTTCGCCACGCGTTATTGGCTATAGAATATTTCTGAGACGCACTAGAGTATTTACTTATTGTTAATTTTTTTTTGTCCACAATAGCGTTGGTCACTAGCAATTTCTTTTGTCCACAAGTCACTAGACTGTACCTTCTATTTCGCCAAACACCCTTTTCAAGTTTTATTAATTTACTTAATTACTTTAATTTACCATTATTATTAATTTACTTTTCAAATTGCTTTATTAAAATGATTACAGTTATGGCTTTATTTATTGGATGAATTCAAGAATGCTATTTATCTTCATAACTTTTAAATTTAATTTTGTAAAATTTATAAATTCTTAAAAATAGTTGGGTAAGAGTAGATTCAAAGTTTGGTTTCACAATTACACTCATAAATGCAATATTTAAGGGAAACCGGTGAAGATTAGCGATGGGAGTGCCGCGGAGTGCCGTTTAGCAATATAAAGTATCGATTGTCGTTTTGCTTTTCGATCAGAGAGGGCGTCACCATTTTTCAATGTGCTTTGCTGCGGGTCTCCGCCCTCCAACTTTCCAGTCAACTCTAACTTTTCACAATAAAGATAGATGGCAGCTCTATCGCCAGTATCACTAATTGGTTCTGTGCAGGTTTCGTTCTTCTAAATTGCATTTTAAAAAATTTAATAATATCCACTGTCTTGTATTTGGAAGAACTGATAGCTAGGATAATAAATAAGTACCTACCTTTTAATGCTCTCATGCGAATTTTTCACAGTGAAGTATGTTTGCGTACATATTTTTCACGAAAGGAGATGTTCAGACTCCTGTATTATGTTAAAAACCTCTCTTCAATAATAATTAAATTTTATTTTCTCATACTTATGGAAATTCTGTTTTTATACAAAGCTAAGTAATGAAGTCTTAAAAATTAAATTTTGGAGTCGTTTCTGTCAGCGGCCTTCAAAAAATTATTGTTTTTGTAAGTAAACTTAAAGGTTGGAATGCAACCACCCTTAGCGACTGGATTTTTCATAATATATTAATATCACAACTTATCTTCTTTTACAAATTATTTGTATCAATGTTTCTGCAGAGTTTTATAAAGTGAGAAAGAAATAGGAACATATACTGATGCTTTTATATTTTATCAAAATAATTAAAGAGGAGGTGGTTTTTGAGTTAATTTTAAATTGAAAATGCATTTTTCATAAGTTTGTAATTTTTCTCTAAACCTTTTATTTCATTCCAGGCAAAGGTTCGTAAAAATATTTATCCTGATTTGAGCTTGTTTCTTTCTTCTAAGTTTCTTAAAATCTGATTCTAATGAAGATATATACTACCTCAAATCAATAGCGATAATCGTATTGAAACTAACATTGATTGAATGTACATACATGTATATCTCCTCCCCTTAAATGAACGAATTAAAAAGTATTTGTTTTAGAATACTTATTTTAGAGCTCCTTTTTTTCAGTCTAAGATATTTTGTCAAAGATTTGATATTTTAATATTGATTTAATATTACATTCCTTTTTATCAGGTATTTTTGCATGCAGGACACTGTATTCCCAAATGAGCCATCTTTTAAACTAAAGATTTTACTTCAAGCTAGTTAAATGATATCAATCCAATTGTAAAAGTCGGTAATTTGATTATAAGTAAATGTTTATTTGATATAGTAGAACAAGATTCCAATCCTTGATCGAGGGGTTCAAAGGTGGTAGAGTAGTCATGCAACAGATAACCAGTCCTTTTATATTTTCTTTTAGCTGCCAAACTTTATTTATGCATTAATGCAGCACAATATACAAATACATCCAGTAATAACAAACATCCAACAAAACTATCGTACAATGGTCTTCACTCCTGCCAACATGGCGGCCCTATGCAATTGTAATTCTTCTCCAACAAGCGCGTTGAATTGTTCCTCAACTGCTTTGAATATATCTTTACTACTCCCATCGGGTAAAGCACATCTATCACAGGAGTGTTGATGTTGCTAAAGGAAATAAAAATAGAACAAGTAATTGTCCTATTACGCTGAACAAAACAAATATCAAGGTGAGATATTTGCAGCTCCCACTTAACATAAAAATTATACAAATAAACCTACAAATACAGAGAAATTTATAAACATCAAAAAAAATAATAATAATAATAATAATAATAACATAATCAATAGCAATAGATTATTACCATACCATTTAAGAACAAATATATGCATGGAATGATAATTTATTAAAATTAACCAGAAGAGTTTTCTTGAGCTTATGATAACACTACCCTAGTTTCATATATAACTGTTTGTAACTAAGATTTTGATATTTTTTAAACATAGCTGAGAGGGAAAAAAATCAAATTCTTTGATTTTCCCAGTAAATTCTACCTTCCTTTTGAAGTTTAAAGACTGTTCTCTACATTCTTGACATCCTCATTAATTTCTTTCTGAAAATCTCTTTCTTGTGCTTTCCATTGTTCCAATTCCTTTTGTGTATTTTTATACTCTGAGTTAAGCTTTTCAAATTTTAGTTTTCACTCCAGCCAACAGGGCGGTCCTCCGCAACTGTAATTCTTCTCCAACTAGCGTGGATTTGAGTTGTTTCTCAACTCCTCTGCATAGATATTTACAGATATGTTGAATTTAGCATACATCAGAATAACATTAAAATTTTAGCTGTTCAAACATTCCCTGGAAATTTATTTGTTCATTCCAATGATATGCTACCTAAGCCTGATACTATAAATGGTAAGTAAATTTATCGATTATAATTGTTTATTAACATTGCATTGAGAAGGAACACCAGGGATATTAGTAATTGACCTCACAATGTTGAACTTTGGTCAAATAACGAGAATGACACAAGATCTATCACCTCCATCTATAAACTTATGCTCCACCCCTTCGGGGTGGGGGGCTTGGGACCTTCATCAGATTTAACGTGCGCAAGTCTTGCTACACAGATGGTCTTAAGTGACATCAGGTCTTGAATCCAGGACTCCACTAAAACAATACCGGCCGCAAGTCCATTACCATGACAACTATGCTACTGTGATCATAAAACTACTATCGAAAAGAGCGTGTCAGAATACAGAATATGTTTCCAGATTACTGTTCTTTATACATTTAGTAATGGTGAGTATATGAGATGATACTTAGCAAGCATTTAAATTGCCAATATTATCTAGGCAAAAAAAAAATCTCTTTTAAGAATAAATTTTGATTCCATCGCCAGTGTAAACATAATAAACTAAAATGTTTTACGTTTTAAAACATAAGAAAGAGTCTATGGGAAACGCGTTATTTTTCACTGATGAACGAATATCTGAGATACTGTAGAAACAACTCAAAAGAAATTCAGAAACGGCGAATCGCGACCTTCATTTAAATAAAGCAATGTAGATAGCCGATTATAGTGGAGTGTTGTAAACGGTCCAGTAGTATATGGCAGACTTTAGTGTTGGCTAATTTACCTTTGTTGACTTTAAAATACTTCGTTTTGTGTCTGTTTAATTATCCTAGATTGACGTTGCGGAAACAAAAAGAGGGTTATTGGCTAAGAACTTCATAATTTTGAGCTCCAGTCAAATGACGATGATTATACTCGAGTTGGCACCTCTCTCTCCTAACTTCAACAAAACTACTCGGTAGTATTAGAGGCTTCAAAGATTTAATGTGCATGAGTCCTGCTACACGGTGGGCCTTTAAAGGTACCAGGATTCAAACCCACAATTCGACTGAAATATGGAATGCAGCGAGTTCGTGCCCATGACCACTATCAAGCTACGCTCTTTAATTATATTAAAATGAAATATTATAATAAGCGAGATAAAATTAGGTTTCGAAAATTCTAAGGTGTTTGAACAAGGAAACAATATAAAACATGTGGTTGGAATTGTAAAGCTATGGCTCCTTAATTTCATTTTAAAAAAAAATAATATTCCCCATTCCGATCACCATATTTGAATTCTATTTAATATATGTCTGTGGAATAATGAAGCTGTATTTATGAAACGAAGCTGTCGCAAGTAAAGAATCCCTTTAGAATGCAATAGAAATCCCTTGGGAAACCTTTGTACCATGAGAAACACACACACATACAAGCACTCACAGCAACTATAGTCTGTTACTTTACAGTAGGCGCTTCAAGGGCACAGATTTTTCTCCCACTACCTTCTGTAACTATGGAAACAACAGTTGAGAATGGACATCACTTCCCCCTCCCACTCCGCTATATTTTCGTGAGCAGTCTTCTAATGAAAACGAATTTTTGAGTTTCACGATCATCATTGGTTATTTTTTTTTAATCTTCATTATTTAATTATTTGTTTAACATCTGCTTAACATTTTATAAATATTGTTAATATATAATTTTAAACACTTATTTTTCTCGCACCTTTATATAAAGGAACTAAACAACTCATTGGAACTTTTTAAATTAAATAAATTTGTATAACCACACGTATAATATTAATATTTTATAAGGATGCGTTTTAATAATTTATGTACTTTTTTTTTAAAAAAAATTATCATTTTGAGAAATAAAAAAGCACTTTATTTATAGATATTTAAAATAGACTTTACATTTAAAAATGAAATGCACGTCCAAACGCAAAAGGAATTCAGACCTCAAACGAAGTGTTAAAAAAAATGTAATGGCGATGGTAAAAAAGTCGCTGCCATGGTAATCGTTGGAGGAGAAACGAAAATGAGTGACATTGACACGCCTATTTAAACGTTACATACTATAGTTCATTCCATATACAAACGGCTGGAAACAGCCATAAAGGTTTATACTTAGCCAACAAAACATTACATGAAGAGTTTTAAGTTAGCGAATTTTGTAAAAGATGTATTCATTGTGATGAAAAAGAGAAGAGAATGATGATGAGAAGGATTGATATCAAGGAAATGTATTTAGGGCGCCGTGGGTTCATATTCCCCCAACTGTTACCCAAAGACAGTGATCCGCATGAGAGAAAGGAAAGATACCTCCGGAGTCATAAATTCCATACTTACCTGAAAAAGGTAAATCATGAAGGGATTATGCGACTTTGGAAGGGATTTTGGTCTGAGCAAAAGAACGGCGGAAAATTTGTTGGGATGTAGAATGACGAATGCTACAAGGATGAAAATTTAGCCACTGCGGATATAGAAAAAATGAAAGAAGTTTTGGTGTGGGTGGGTGTGAAAACAACACCTTCTGGATTCCAAGTGTATTCTTATTGAGATAATTACAATTTTTTTTTTTTTTAATTTAAAAAGTTAATTGAATCCGAATACTGCATGCCTCCAAAATCTTCAGTGAGATTTACAAGACAATTCTGAATTTGTTATAGATTGCACCAGAAGGCACATTTATTACTGCAGGCAGCTCTAGAAAGATAATTAAATTTATTATAATGAAGCGTCTCTACGGTTGATAAATCAAGTTTTCGTCTTGCAAGAGTAGAAGCTAAAATAATTCGAGATAAAAACCAACGTTTTTAAAACCAACGTTTTTATATAGTGGCAAAGTTTATTAAGAAAAATTATTGAAATATTAGTTAAAACTGGTCGCAAATATCTAAATATTGCATTGTTAGGCAAGTAAGAATGGTTCCCGAAATTTCAGAGCTCTAGCTTGATGGGAAGTTGGTTAATTTAACGATAGAAAATTTGATGACACACTGATACACACAGAGAGAGAAACACACACCAAGTGAAATACATAAAAACGTTAAAAGTAACTAAAATTAATTAATTCATCCGGTAAATTAAATGGTTGGAATGCAGTTTAACCCAATCACTCTTGGCGACAAGAATTATTTGGCAGTCTTTTGCCAAATGTGGCTACCCTGGTCCGTTTTACGGACTTAACGTTCAGCCAAAAAAAAAAAAAATCGCCAAGTTTGGTGCCAATTTTTGAAATCACGCCAAGTGGTTGGGATAAACTGCATTATTGAAGAAAATACTAGCTGAAACTTGTCGCAAATGTCTAAATATCGCATTGTTAGGCGAGTGAGAACGATTCCCAAGGTTTCAGAGTTCTAGCCTGATGGGAAGTTGGTTAAATTAACGATCGAAAATTTGATGACACGCACACACACCAAGTGAAATTCAGAAAAACGTTTTAATAAGCATTCAACGCGAGGGAATATTTTGATATGAAAAAGTTGAAATAATAGCCGTGTGTGAATAATAAACATAGATTTATAATGTGACTTGTGTTGGCAGGATGTGTCCGGAAATAAACTTCGTTTGCATAAAGTTTATTGACTAGGTTCTTTATCAAATATTCTTTTTTTACGTACCAAACTACTATAGAAAGTAAACTTAAAATAATGGAGGTTAACGCAACTTTGGATTTAACCAATTTTTCTTCAATAACGAAGTACCAACTACCAGCTATATGTATGAGCTTTAAATACAGTATTAATAGAAATAAATTCGTCAACACCTTTTTTATGTACATCTTTGATGAAACTATCACGCCGCGACAGTCTAATGGTCGTGGTCGCGGACTCGCGCCTGGCGTTATTTTCGTCGAGTTGAGGGTTCAAGTCCTAACTAACTAAAGACCAGCCGTGTAGCACGACTTATGTACATTGAATCGGTCCTCCTGTTGGTGGGATGTGGAAGTTTGGAGATGTTGGTGTCAGTTCAGGTGTTGTCCTTCGAATTGACAAGGTTCGATGCCAAAAGTCTTCTCATTGCTTCTCAGTGCGACATTAATAAATGATTATTATGAAAAGAGCTTTTTTGTTCGAATCTTATTCTCGTTAATTTTTCGCATGACGTCTGTTCATATACTCTTAGCAAAATAGAAGAAACTTCATATTTCTTTTCTTCGTTCTGTCTTTGTCTTTCTTTCACATACCAATATTCAACTTTGAAAATGAATCCATTACGATTTGATTCCAAACAATACTGTAATAGCTTTCAACACTACTATTCAAGTGTTGAAACAGTTTGTAACTCCAAGTTTGCACCCCCTTCTCCGAGTTTACGCATCGTATTAAGGTAGGACTTGAGACCTCTACAGATAGAAAGATCATCAGCCCCGCAGTACAACAGTGACATCAGGGTTCAAGCCCCCCGACTCGATGAAAGCAATGCCGATCGCGAGTTTGCGATTATGACCGTCAGGCTACTACGCCCACTTTAAAGCAGATGAATTTAAAAACAGCTATACGATATATATGAAACACTAGAAAAATTACTGAAACGTGTTGAACAGAAAATGGAATGTGACAGGAAAAACACTCGGAAGAATTCTTTTCGAACAAATGATGTTTGTTAGTAAAATGGATATGTCCAATGCGAAGGCGGGTCACAACTAACCTTATTAGCTTTAAAACAAAAATAAAAGGTTGAAGGCTTAGAAAACTATACGTTAGTGTTATAAGGACTTCTTATAAATGTAACGTATGTTAATTTTGTTTGAATTTTACAATGCTACGATATTTTTCTTTGGTTTTAATAGAGCTTCTTATCCAACGTCTTTTCCAATCAGATTACCATGATTCTTAAATTTGCGTTAATCTCATTTGTTTATTTTTAAGCGCAGCAATATTTAAAAACTGTCTTGAAATTCTAAGCAAACGGAAGTGCATCAAGTAAATTGATCTTAATAATTGATCTTAGTACTAATTGTAATAATCTTAAGAATAACCTATTCTGTTTTTTCATTATTTTTCGTTAACATAAAGTGAGCACAAATTCGTACTAGGCAATTTAGTATAAAGTACCTTAAAACAGTAAGGAAGATTTATAATTTTTAAAATGATTTAGACATCAATTCGTGAATATACTGAATTGAAACTTGCTTTTTGTTTCCTCTTTCTGTCTAGTGAACTATTTCCTCTCTCAAACACCAGAGACTTTCTTATTTTGTTTATCTAAAGTCTAGAGTTTGTTATATAGTTTGATTAAATAAAAACAATTATTTAGTTCTTTATATTGTCTTCTCATAGAGTTTAGAAATTCGAATCTTGGACATACGTGGTTTGTTATTAGAAACAGATGTACTCTATTAAAGATAGTATTCCAAAGCTTTTTTCCTTCTAAAAAAAGGTTCACTTCCAAGGCTAAGATCCGACTAACCTAATTGACATGAATATAAGACTTTATGACTGGAAATATTGGAACTGTGGATTCGAGTCCTTTCAAAGATACTTTATGGGAAAACTAAAGTGGGCTACTGCACTTCAAATGGAACCAGGCCTCAAAGTCTTCATGTGGCGTCGTATGAAATTGAGTTCTGATGTAATCCTCATCAATTGACCAATGTTCAGAATTACAAGGTCTGTCGTTATTAGTTGTTACGAAATACATCAGTAAGGACCTGCAGTTTTGTGATGCCTATGCAAGTAACAGTGATTCCATTCACCTTCATCTCTTCTAATTCGACTTCTTTGTTCCAAAGCTCCTACCTGATGAAACAGTCTCAGAAAATTATTTTCAAGTGGTAATAGTAATGTAGTTATTCCATTTTGATATTATACAGTTAATAAATGGTTAAGTGCTCTATTCATCTAAAGCTATTCCGACAACTAAAAAATAAATTTTAAGTCTCTTCTTTTATTCGAAATTTCACCAGGGTTGGCGTATTCCTTGTTGAGGAGAAAGAAAACACCCAACTAGAATCATTCGCCTAGAGTTCCTTAGCAGACACTACAGAAAACGGTCGTTGAAAAATCATCTATAAAAAAAAAGTTATAAATTTATACCCAATTGTAAATAACTGTATATAGTGTTATTAAATAGAATTTTTTTTAATTATACATCCTTCTTGTAGTTTTATTTTGCTACATTTAATTCTCTTTCAATGTGGTACAACGTTATATCAAATCATCCTTATGACTTTAAAATGTCTCCTCTTCATTAGTTAAATCTACAGATATCGTTGATTTTATTTAAACAGTCTATAATGTTATACAATTCCAACTTTCTATCAAATAATTCTCTGCGTATCTAGATTCTAGTTTCGAATTAAACTATAAAGTTCAAAACTTACCAGCGCTCTTGTATCGAAAGACCCATTTCTCGAATACCACGGGTTTGACTACTTACCACTTACTGTAAACACACACAGGAGTACCTTCTAACCAATTTGAATCACAGACGATCAATTACAGCCATTCATTCCAATTACTAATGAGCTAATATCTGTTTCGTACTATCAGTTAACCCCTTATTCTTTTTGTTCTTTTCGCTGTATTAAAGCATTATACTCCTTACCACTATCTAATTTGTATTTTTCATTTTATTTGAAGAGTTGGAATTTTTAAAACTCCATGAACAATTTTAAATAGAATAATTATGTGATGATGTGCTACAAGATAAGGGTTATCTAAAATTTTTTCGAAGCAAATATATATATAAACATACACTTAAGTGTGATAAAAACATATATTTTTTTAAAGAAAGATTATGTGAAAGGAAAAATTGCAAATAGTGAGGCGAATAAATTTATAGGATCGAAAAATATGGTTGCTTCAATTATATGACATTGATGTCACATGAATGAAGTTTATTTTGCTTCGTAATATTTTTTTTGAATCGTTATTTCTGGATTAATTTAATTATTTTGATTTCAGAAAATTCATTATTTATATTTTAATTAATAATGAATATTATTCACTTGAATTGTTTTATTATTTAGATATTCTACTGAAAACACGCAGAAAAATTATAATTAAAAGTGTATTGTGATTTGGGAGGAAAGTGTTATGATTTGTGATCTTAATTAACTGAATTCTTGGATGGGAAGTGATTTGATGAAACGAATCATTTATTGATTTTATTTACGCTTCACTGGAAGCAATACGAGAGCTATTGGTGACGGACATCGTAATTTTGAATCTCAGTCAAATGACGATGATGATACCTGAGCTGGCACCCCCTTTTCCTACAACATCCTTCACATCCCACCAACCT
Source organism: Nephila pilipes (assembly GCA_019974015.1). Classification (NCBI taxonomy): domain Eukaryota; kingdom Metazoa; phylum Arthropoda; class Arachnida; order Araneae; family Nephilidae; genus Nephila; species Nephila pilipes. The sequence goes on along the minus strand of BMAW01011230.1, from coordinate 58,004 downwards.
GAAGACTTAAGACGTCAACCATCAGTCCCTTTTACATGACGGTTCTTTAGTAGCATCAGGACTCGAAACGCCCACTCGACGAAGCCCACCAGGCAGCCGGTCTGCCACCATGACCACTTGGCTACGGTGACTATGAATCATTTGGAAATATGCGATTGAGAAGAAACGAATATCTTCATGAATCTTTAGGTTTGATCCCAATCTAAACCTAAGTAAAACGCTTATTTAATTCAAGTTATATACCAAAACTCCTTCTTTTTTTAGCTTAGAATGAAAATAATTTTCAATGTTCCATATCAGAAAAAATTTAATTACATAGCAGGTCTACCGGAAAGTTCTGTTCGCTGTTGTGAAGAGGGAATGAAAATTAATATATTTTCAATAAATTTAATAATATTTGTAGTAAGACAGAATTTGCATCGTCAATTATGATCACTTGTTAGGATGATAGTAGTTTGTAAATACCATTTTTGTCTTTAGAAACGAAGAGGGATTGTGGTAGCCTTGTGATCAGGGTCGCTGACTTGTGGTGGGAGTTCTTTTTGTCGAATTGTGAGTTCCTGCCCTTATGCCACTTTAGATCCCTCGTGTTGCGAGGCTGATGCTCGTTAAAACTGGTGCAGGTCCAAAGTTATCTCATTGACGGGGTGTAGAAGTTTGAAGTAGGAGACGGCAGCTCAAGTGCCGCCCTCCTCACTTGACCAAAGTTCAAAATTTCAAAATCCATCTCGAATCATCCTCATGTTACTTTTTTTGTGTGACGCTAATACGACAGTCCATAAATCGCTTTAGGTGAAAGAAAACAAATGAAACAAAAATTGTTAATGGAGAGTGGCAAACAGGACAATTAAAGTCTCTAAGAAAACATGGCTGATTTTAATAGGAATGACGTATCATTAGAACTTTTAGAAACAAAGAAATAATAATGCAGTGTTAAGAACCCGAGATGACGTTTCCCGGCGACAATACCCTTTAAAGGAAAAGAGGTTTTTATAGAGATTTTATCAGTCAGCTAAGGAAAGTTCAAGTAATGTCTCTTTAACCTTGGAAATATTTTGGTAGCTAGAAACTTGGCAAATTTGGCAACAAATCGTGATTGCAGAAAGTGCTGGAATCTGGGCGATATCTCCACTGGGAAGAAAATTAAGGATTTTTCCTGAATTTTCCCTGTGATGTCACAGTAGCGAAAAAAATGTGAAGGGATGCGAAGCCAAGTAGATTAATAGGGAATTCGATTGGAAGTGATTGGCACTTGGAAGTGGATCTGCATAGAAGTTACTGGTAGCGTAACAGAGTGAATTTGTAGAAATGACTTAAGTTATGGGGAACTGATGGAGTCTGACGTTGAAGAGCAAACATTACGTTGGAGATTTCTTAGTAGCTCGAACTACTAAGCTGGAGAACTGAACGTTGTTGATATAACTGTGACTGTCATTAAAAGTGCTATTTTTGTTCCTGTGCCTGTATCGCTAATCTGTACAAATGCTGAATTTCTGTTTGTACTTTTTTTGTGTCTAAGTATTTTTACTTGTGTAGCCATCCTGTCCCGAATATTTGTGAATAAAATGTCAATTGTCATTATCTTCTTAGTTGGACTGTTTTCACTTGCATACACCCAGTATTTTTGTAAAAATAGATTTTAAAATGTTCTTAAAAGAGAATTAACATTCCTTCATTACTTTCAGTTATAAAATTACATTGGAATCTAATTTTAATGTATTCGGGCTCAATTTCAATACTTTTATTAAAATTAAAAGCAAAATCAACAAGGTTATTAATTTTGCTGGCATCGTTTAAGATGGAAAATTGTCTTCTGACTTACTGTGGTAGCTAATTGAGTGGATGATAGAAGCATAATCGAATGACAAACAGAAGTCTAGAAGGAGAAAGTAAAAAGCATCTTAAATTTTAACTTTTCATTATGAATTGAGAAAAACAATAAATATTTAGAAGGCAAGATACTTGAGTAATGTGATATAAAAAGCAATGTTTAGTTTCACTTTAATTTTTCTATTTTCGCCTTTGTATTGAAAATTATCTTGATGTAATGTTTGAAGGAGCGTTTCTGATTGGATGATTAAAGGGTATGATAATGCCACTCACCTTAAGGATTATAATTGGCTACTTTCGAGAGAAGGAAGACATTTTTATTTCTGTTATTTTTATTTTTCCTAGGTTTCTATCACGTTGTCTTTAGTGACAAGGAATTTTATCTGTTTATTGTTACATTAAATATCACCAACATTGCAGATGGTATAAATATAAGGCAATCGAAATTTGCCAAAAACAATTAAACCAGTACTTTTGTAAGAGAAACAACGTTATTTTCCTGAAATCATGTAAGTTAATCTCTTTTGTAAGATCATTTGTTTAGTTTTACTTTTATGTATAACTTGTCAAATTGCGTATTTATCACAACTTTAGATGTCTATGAGTAAGGAATGATCTACTCGTCTTTAAAAATTTCAGAATATGGAAATTGTTACGATAAAAAAAAAGATCGGGTTTAATAAAACATATTTTTGTAGGTTTCCCCCCGAAAAATCTTGTCAAATGGAATTGTATTCCTCGGAATCGATTTCAGTATTTAAAAATCTGTAAATTATAATCTTGAAGTAATCTGTCGTTGTTTTTTGAATAAAACGTTCTAAGCTCTCTGCGTTGATGAAACATTTCAATATGTAATAGTAAATCTGTTTAAAAGACTTAAAAGCGTGCGTAAGTAAAAGCGACTGGAACAAAAGACATAAAAATACTTATAACTTATTTTTACTTTTATATAATCCAATCTAAGTCAAATTATGTGTTTCCTTTCCTCTTTATTTTGTACATGGTTCTACTTTTTTTTTTGGGGGGGGGGGGGTAATTAAGGTAACTGAGATGAAAAAAATGCTCCAAATTTTGTACTTTTTAAAATTTGTTGATAAAAAGCAAAGAACTGCTGTTCCATTTTTTTTAGTTGATGTTAGATTTATATATGAGAATTCAATAAACGTAACGTTCAAGAATTAAATTTAAGAAACACAGACAAATGTATCAAGATACAGGAAAGTATTTATATTTGCGTTTATCACAAATTTTTTGGGGAATCTAATACAATTTCCTTCAAATCTACATGAATCGTTGCGCTAGTATCTTGCGAAATATAAAAGGCGATTATTTCCTGTTCTTGGAACATAGTTTTGTACACAAGCACTTACAGATTTTAAGTTTTGTACGATATTTGTTGAAAAAAATTTGGGAAATTTAGTTCGCAAAATTAAATATTTCTCAACTTATATAAAATTTTATTTTTGAAATTATAATTCTGCACATAGTGGGATAGAATGTTATTTTTATAAGTATTCTATAATTTTTTAGTTATAAGCAAGATATACCTAAACTCCAGATGATATTAGTACAGTACGTGACTTACCCGTGTAAATAAATACATTGTTTATTAATTACTTACACATAATTATTTATGTCTATTAATGATATTTAATTTGCATAACCAGTTGTACAAATATATACATATCTCAGTGCTAAATCGAGACCTCTCAGTACTTTTAATTTTAAAAAGTGAGGATTATTTAAACTGGTATTAAAATAAGCTCATTTTTCCTTGTCGAAGGTAGATCAATTATCTTAAATAATTCTTTACTACAATGACAATTTATAAGGAAATTTCTTATCATTTTTAACAATACAAATGTTATTTGTAAATTAAAGAAATATAAGAGGGATGTCAGTAACATAAGAATTGCAACTAAATATTCAAAGTATTTCTTTAAACTTATCATTTAATGCATTTGAAAGAACATTTCAATTTAATTAAAAACACGCACTTTTATACATGCTTAAGCAAATAAAACAATTTTTTTGAAAAAAAATTAAAAATTTTTTTTTCACCTTTCTCTTATCTATCAAAAGGGAAACTTATGTACGATGAGATTGGATAGTCACAAATATAATTCTTCTATTATTGTCACAGTGAAATAAACAGAATAAAAATCAGATTTAAATCATTTAATGAAATAAACCTGAGAATTCACACTCCCAGTTTATTGAGAATTTAAAATATGTATAATAATTTCAAACAGAAGTTTCTAATAAGTTGATATTGAGTTACACATAACAAAACAAACGGTTACCATTGATATGTTTATCAAACTACCGATTTATGGTTCATGTGTCCGCAGTAACTATTGATATATTAAAAATAACCATTTCTAAATATTTCACCAGTACGTATCTAGAAAATTTATTAAATTTTTTTGTAATAACGTGAACAAATATTGATATTCTGAAAGTTTAATAATAAAGAAATAATCGAGGGTATTGCCGTAGGACATGAGATGAAAAGGTTATTTATGAAACTACAACTGGAGCATAGAACTGCGCTAGTTATTATTATGTTACACATTATCAGCAATTAAGGTTTTAGTTCTGAATCCTAATCTATGATTCTTTTTAGTATTCAACGTGGAATCCGTGAAATTAAAAAATACGTCTTTTTTATAATGACTATGAGCAGTTAGTTTAGTTTCATTCCTATAGATGGCGACACGAGCCGCAATATTTGAATGAGAGTTTCTCATTTAAAAGTTATTTTTATTCATGTAATCACGCATTTCTACACTCAATTTCTAACCGGGAGATATCGGATACTCAGTAATTAAAACTGAGTAATTTAAAAGCCTTTGTCAAATACATCCTTTAATTTTTGTAAATAGGCGCATATTTTGATTAATTATTGCAATTTGCATAAAACATAGTAACAAACGCTTTGAATCATACTAATTTTAAATATACTTAATTTCAATGTCCTTTGAAAGAAGCAAAAAGAGTAACACTCTAAGTGTTTTTTGGCGGCACAATTTTGTCAAGAAATAGAAGTTTGAACCTAGTGCTTATGGTGGCAAACAAGCGTTGCTTCCGTCGAGCCGCGAGGATATGACTTTTTCATAGTAAAAAAGACATTTTCTTTGATGTTGTAGATGTATTTCTTAGTTTGAGTAGAGAGAAAATTTTACACAAACACATAAAAAAATCTTTTCTAAATGTAGATTTTTCTGATTTTTAATTAGGAAGGAAGTTTTTATGGCCCTATTTTTAATCGTGCCTTCTTCCATTTCATCCATCGAATACGAAAGAAACAGCTCTCCTTTGGATAGCGTTAAGCTCAATTCTGTAAGAACAGATTTGACTTCATCTGTCAGTAAACGTTCTTCAGACGTAACAAGTTTCTTAAAATCAACAGCAATTTCAGGTAAGTTGACCTCCAATCAAGGGCGTACCAGATAATTATGTTGTGGTAATTCTATTTCAGTTTTCAATTTAATTACATATGTATTAAGTAAATAATAAATTCATCAATTAATGTATGTTATTAATATAATTATTTAACGAATTTTCAGTAGGTGGAATTTGATAAAAAAGAGATGAGTTTATTTTTCAAAATATTGATTTAAGCACAAATTGTATTTTTAAAATATTATTATTCAAATTAGAGAGTCACAAAGGAAATGTTCTTAAACCATTTGATATGTACGAGATGGCATTGTAAGATTTTACTACTAAGAAATAACAGGGAAAAACTAGACAAAACTTATTCCGCACATTAATTGATCCTTATGTACATAATGTTATAAATTACAGTTGTTCATGTTTGTTTGGTTTCAGTAAGCCGTAGATTGAAGTAGCTTGCAGTATGGGGAAGACAGAGTTGAATCTGCTTAATTCTACAATGACAGCTTTCGAAAGATGAAGAAACGCTGGGGGAGAAGTATAACTCTGGACAGGGACTATGTAGAGAAGTCTTTTTTAAATAAGAAGTTCAGATGTTATTGAATAATAATTAAAAATTTACAATACTGCAGGTTACTTCAATCAAAGGGCCAAACTAATCAACATTATTAGCTGTATTTTACAACATTATATACTCAAAAATAAATTAATATGCAGAGTAAATTTTATTCAGATTTCTCAATTATTTCTTAGAAATAATTAAACTTCACAATATTTCCTCGTACTTCTCATTAATACCCATAACATCTCTATAAAACAAACAATGGAATACTGACTGAATTTGAGCAGATTCGATGTGTATCTATGGGTAAGTGTATATTGTGAAGTATAAACGGTACAGTTAAGAATACAAGATCAGATGTCTATGAGTGCAAAGCTTTAATAGTTGAAAAACATTAGCAACATTTAAATTTGTGATTGTTTATTGCACACAGATCAGCCATCCGAGTTGAAGTTCGCCGACTGCGAAGAGATTAAGAAACATGGACACAACAAGAGTGGCATCTATACGATTTGGCCAAGAAGCCGAGTCGGGCATTGCTCGCTGGAGGTCTATTGTGATATGGACACATCAGGTGGAGGATGGACGGTGAGTAGAACAGAAATCTTTTTTTAAAAAATAATTGTTGAATGCCAATTCAATCATAAATTTCCTGACTATATCTACTGCTTCCTAATAAAAGAAACCCACTTCGTATTCCCACTATGAATAAATTTGAAGAAATGTGATAAATCCTGGAAGTAATTGTACAAAAATGTGAAAAGATCGTCAGGTTCATTCTTGCTATGCACCCTCTTCTATATTTCACATAAAAGTTTAGATATGCTATTGTATAAAGTTAAAAGGACTATAAATCCAGATGATGCAATTATTTGTTTTTGAAATATAAGACATTTTCATGTCTTAAACATAAGCATGGTGTAAGTTTGCATGGTTGAGTATAGGAAGATCTTTCTAGACTTTTCTTACTTTAAATATTAGAAGATAAATGGGGAGAAATTAAAACTTTCGTATGAAGAGTGATAATCTTATACTAATGAATAGAAAACGTGTTTAATATACAAATATCAAGATAACAATTCATAAAAGTAAAAGGAAAAATTCGTCCTTTAATTAAAAAAGGTCTGTTCACTTTGTATTTTTCCATCGTTTTGTATAGAAGAAAATTGATTAGAATAGTATAGTTTGATCTGAAGGCATTATTTGCGACAGTACAAACCTTTATTTATCTATAAAAGGTGCTGATTTTTTTATCGTAAATTTAACGATCTCTTTTTTTGTTTTATTTTATTCTATTCGTTTTCTTCTTCCTTCCATTTTTCTTTGCACATTTTTCATAACAAACCAAAAAATTAGCTTAATTCTCCTTTTTTTAAAACAAGGCTATATTGTTCCAATGGTTAAATATGCTGAAGCTCAGGACCCTTTCATACTTTAAGTTGAATATTCCGAAAATTTAAATACAAGGTTCTGGAGATACATCTATGTAACTGAATATTTTAAGGACCATCGAAAAACAATACAATTTTGTACTATAGTAGATTTTACATTCGAGGACGATTAAAAAAGTACATGTTTTCAGCGATTGGACGTTGATAGGGCAAGTGTTTGATACTATTGTACGCTGCCATCCGTTAAAGAGCTCCTTAATAAATTTGACAATGATTCATAGGTTACTTTTGATTCTTGCAAGCCTAGCTGTCGAAGAGACCCTGATTCATGATTATACGCAGGAAACCAAGTAACAAACAAAATAGTGGGTTGCTTCCAGCGAACCTTTCTCCAAAGAAGGCGAAAACGGTGAAAAAAATTACTAGGACTATTTTTTGGGATGTGAAGGACTTCATACTCAAGCACTACTTAAAGAATGAAAAACGATCAATAATCAATACTACAGAGAGAATCGCTACTTTCCAATTCCTAATTTGGGTACTTTTTAACCCTCAGCCCTCCCCGCGAATCAATAGAAAATGATCAAAGAAGAGAGCATCAGCAATTTGAGTTTAACTTTTATATTTTTGCTTAAACTTACGCTTAATAAGTGTGCTATTAAGTGTTTTGAATTTTAATAAACATTAATGAGTTGAAAGAATTTCCATAATCTGAGTTCCATTTCCATATTACTGCTCAGTTGATTTCTGTATCAATTAACGATGATTCCTCTTACTAGGTCAGACTTGCGGCGCATTCCGATATTGTGTTAATATGTATAATATATTATAAATTGATACAATAATTTATTTCCTATAGATTGTTTTGTATGTTTGGTAATTTCAGCAAAGCATAATAGCTAACTCTTTGGCAATCACCGCTGGAATACGAACTGGATGAAAGCCTCATAGACTCAAATATGACCAATTGTGATCACTGAATTCCATCAGATATTCTCTGTGCAAATTTGATACATTATGTCAATCTATGCATAGAGATTGTATTATTCATTGCATTTTAAATGTTTTCCCCCGATTGTTAAAGTACAGTTTCCGATTTCATAAGGAATAAAATTTGCGTGCACATGTTTGTAATGTGACAATTTTTCAGTTCTTGTGAAACCATCGGTATATGATAGTTAGAACCCTCTTCCTTCTCTCCTTAAGCAATTGATTGCAATCACGTGTATCTCTGTAATAACACGATTAGCCGCTCCTCTTTCGAAAATCATTGATGCATTGCAACCAGATCCATCGTTTTTCAATCGTCAGTGTAATTGTGGGTCGATTTTGCAATCAATTGGAATTGAGCATGTCTGTAATACGACCACTTGCCAGTTCTCTAATGAAACGATTGATGCACTGCAACTAGTTACATTAACCTTCCCAGGTGAATGAAATTCTGACAAATTTGCAATAGGTTGCAATTGTGTATGTCTCTATAATGTAGGAGATATATAATTTTTCATAAGAGAACGATTATGAAACGATTGAACGATGAAACGATTGTTACATTGCTGCTAGATTCTTCGCCTTTTCTTAGTGATTGAAAGTGCAATCCTTATTTACAATCAATTGATTCGCTTCAATATGATCCCAATGCCCCCTTTTCTTATCATAACTATATCACGAGTGTTGCGGAAGATAGCTCAGATTAAATAAATTTTAAAATAAATAAGAACGGATTGTATTAATTTAATAAAACAGAACCATTAAGCAAAAATTATTTCTTATGACACCGATATGCATTCAAATTGGTACACTGTAGTACATGAACATCATACGCTCAACTCACTAGTCAAAGATGACATTCGATCTGACACCTGCGCAACGAGTAAGAGTCGTTTGGCACGCGCCAAGCGCAGAATCGTGCCAATCAAAATCGTACCGAGCAACGAGTATGCTTGTCCTTCATTGCAAATACGGTGATTTTTAAAATAATTTTACTTATTATTTCTCTCTCTCTCTCTCTTTCAGAGATTTTACTTTATATCAATTTTCTTTCACAACGTTAATATCGAAATTGGGCGGACAAGCTGTTGGGTATAGTTCTCATTTCCTGTAAAACAGAGCCGTATGCTCAAAAAAATGCATATGTAACTTATTAATGCGAGTGTGGCTATTAAATAACGATATTGACGCTGCAAAAAGAAGTGCGTTAAACACCAGCGACCGACGGCTGTTTAGCTTACAATCTTCTCTTTCGAATGCAGTACCTCTCGTTTTTGTAAACAAAACCGTGTACCTGCAGCCTTCGTTTGCATTGGAGTTAGTATTTTTTTTGGTTCGCCACAGCAATGATAAGTGAGCAAAGAATTGTTATGAAATTTCGTATGAAACTGGAAAAATCTTTACTGAAACTTATAATTTATTGAAAGAAGTATTTGTCAATGATTGTTTATCACGTGCACGCATTTCTGATTGATTTAGGCATTTTCAAGATGGCAGAGAGAACGTTGAAGACGATTCACGCCCTTGGTCATCCTCTCACAAACGGAAAGACAATAAGGAAAGAAATCAGTAATCTCGTTCGATTTGACCATCGGTTAAGTATTCACACGATTGCTGAGACTGTAGTTTCCGTACAGCAAAATTTTCCACCAAGAAAATGACCTGGCTCATTCCACATTATCTCTCAAGAGGTTTCTAGGCAAGTACATCACTCCAGTGATAGAACAACTGCTTTATTCGCCAGATCTTGCATTACGCGACTTCTATCTGTTCCCTAAGGTGAAATCTGTATTAAAAGGAACAAAATTTGAATACGTTTTAGCCGGAAAGAGCAAGTGACACGCGTCGTGAAGGAGTTGACAAATGAAGACATTCAGTACTGTTGCGAATATTGGAATGTTCTAACAATTTCGAACAATGGATCTGTGTTAATGAAAAGAAGAAAATGTTATTTCTTTCACATTTGTTCATATAGGCTATAATATAAGCTATGATATATATATATATCTTTCTATCATAGTTCGCATAGACTATAATAAAAATATATTTACTTAAATGGCTGTTAAAATTAATCAAAAATATATTAGTCCTCTACTAGTTTTCTTACTACTAATTTATATCCTCCCTTAGTACTATTTTTAATGCTTAATTATCTTTTTACTTTTCATTATTTTTACTTAAATTCCCCACACTCTCGTGTGGGTGTATGAGTGAAATCAATACGGGCAAAATGACATTTTATTCACAAATATTCTAGACAAATACACATAGCAAAGTTTGATTAAAAAAGAAGAATTACATAACAAGCAGGAGACATAGCACTTGTACAGATTAGAGACACAACAAGAATAAGGACACACGTATAATAACAGTCAGCATTTTTACTGGCGTTCAGCTTAACAATTCGCACTACGGACAGATCTCCTCAGTAATAAAAACTTCACACGGACTCCGACAGCTTCCGGCAGATTCACTTGGCCAAGCTATTCACAATTCCTCGATCGATCCAATGAACCAATGCCGAATAAGGCAGACTCCGAACGATGCGATCTGGCTTCGCATCTGTCCTTATTTATTGCTGCTACGTCCAAGTGATACGTCATAGGTAGAACTCAAAAAAGTCAGCAACTTTCCTTTTCGGCAAGATTTTCACAAGGTTCCAGCACTTTCTGGAATCTTCGTTTTGTAGCCATGTTTATCGCCAACTTTCACCAAATTCGTCGCAAAAGTTAAAGGGTCATTGCTAAGATTTCCTTATTGTCTGATTGACATAGTTTATGTAAATTTTTCTTTTTTCTAAAAGAGAAACGTTGCAGGACAGTGTGATCTCGGACTCGTAACGTTATTGAATTTTCAGTTTTTTTAAAAAAATGAATACAGCTTCAAATCATAAAATATCCTGTCTTGCTCACACTTATTTATACAGTTTAGTATTCACCACTGATATAAAAATATCGTTATAAAACTTTCATTTTGCTCGCTAATTATTTTTGAAATCCATTCAATGAAGGTTTTAATTTTTTAGGTCATACAACGAAGAGGCAAGTTTGGAGGTCCAATGAACTTCTTTGACCAGAACTGGGAGCTTTACAAAGATGGTTTTGGTTTTTTGAACGAAGAATTTTGGTTGGGTAATCTTATTTTTACAATTATATGTAATCTTAAATCCTCTTTGACGATCTGACTGTCATCGTTTTTTATATTATCGGAATGTAAGCCTTAAAGTAAGACCGTGTAAAAATTCAAAAATGGGAGAATATCAGTATACATTTTACAATATGGATGCTGAAATCGATCAGAACGAAACCATTGCATTGGGTTGGGTGTGATGTATTTTATTAAAATGCGATTGATCATGCAACATATTAATTTTTGCGGAATTAAAAAAAACAGATGAAAATCTTTCTAAATATTTTGTTATAAATAAGAGTATCTTAAGAAATCTAGGTATTGAGGGGAAACTTAACACACTCATTAAAAGTAAGTGAAATCAAAATAGATACAAATTCGACTCATTCATGTTTTGCAGTCATAAACAGTCAGTTTACTACTTTACGGTATCCAATGATTGATATTTCAAATAATTTTCATATTCAGATTAAAATAAAAATAATAATGGAAGAAAAAAAAGTGCCAAATGGAGGAAAATATTAAAAAACAAGATTTATTAACATTTTTTTTTTCAAAAACAAAGAATAACAATGTAAAAATATTCAAAAAATTATCTTTGGTTGAGCATTCCTTTTCAGTCATCGTATACTTGACATTTTGATTTCGTGAAAGTAATGTTAATCCTATAAAATTTCTATTACCGTTCTCAAATCTATACTGTTTTAAATATTCGAATGCAATAAAGTGCATCCGAAAGAGCAAAAAATAATGAAGGTTTCTGCTGAATTACATTTTTTTCTCCGATTTTCGAAAATATCGAAAATTATTTTTTAAAAATAATCAGAAAACTCACGAAGGAATTTTTAAAACAAGAGTAAATTTTTTAAAGAAAATTGGAGGGAAAATACAATTCCATAGGAACCTTCATTATTTTTTGCTCTTTTGGATGTACTTTATTACATTCAAATAGGTCAAATAGTAAATATAGGAGAATGGTAGTTGAAATTCCATAGGGTTAACATGACGTCCACGAAATCAAAATGGACGGTAGTTAGTATGCTTAATTTCCAATCACGTGTAATAATTATAAACAGATGTGAAATGCACTTATGGCTCCCGTCTAGCATCCATATTGATTTCATTCATCCTCGTTTACGTTAATCCTACGAAATTTTTTCATTCCACCTCGTTTACGTTAATCCTATGAATTTTTTTCATTCATCCTCGTTTATGTTAATCCTATGAAATTTTTACATTCATTCTCAAATCTAGGCTATTTTATCTATTTGGATGCAATGCAATGCAAGCGGAAGAGCAAAACATAACGAAAACTTCTTCTGAATTACATTTTCTGCTAGATTTTTGAAAATATTTTAAAATACTTTTAAAGACTGATAAACCCTCAAACCAATAATTAAAACAGACTTAAATATGCTTTTAAAAATCAAAGGGGTAATTTAATTACGCAAGAACTTTCAATATTTTTCTTATTTCAGGTTCACTGTAAGTTTGAGGAGCAAAATAGAAATTCCATAGGATTAACATTACGTTCCCGAAATCAAAATGGCGGCTGGAAGGAGACCTCAAAAACTTGTATAATTCAGAAAGGGGAGAAAAAAATATTCATTTTCCAATTCTTCAGTTCCTTTTTTCTTTCCGAAATAATTAGAAGCGTACATTAAAAAACAATTAAAATTTAATTAGTTAAAAGTGAACGAATATTTTTTTGCTCCTAATTTCGATGATTAAAATCACGACGCATATGATTATTTTTATTGATAATATCTCAGAAAAGCAAAATAAATTCTTATTCCTAATTTATGTTGTTTCCATTTCTTGCATAGGCAATGACAACATCCACGCTCTGACCAACCAAGGGCACTACACTATCCGATTTGATTTACAACAGAAGAACGGGGGTCGAGCCTACGCCCTTTACGATAAATTCTGGATAGATAATGAAGAACAGAAGTATAAGCTGCACATTAGCGGATACAGTGGAGATGCCGGTAAAAACCTCTTTTGAAATCGATGAAAAGATTATATCAGTGTATATCGATTACTATCTTCGTGTAGATGTTATATAGCGAAGTACTGGAAAAGTGATAATAAATAAATTTATAACTAAGCTTTAGATTTAGCATCTTATTGACTATAACTAAGCTTTGATTGTAAAGATATATTGCTATTCTAATCAATAAAACTGTTTTAGCAATAACACAAGATAGGGTTTGGATAGTATAATGCAGATAGAGATAAAAAGAGGATCCATTAATTAAAAATTTAACAAGGAGATTGAAAAAATTATGAGACTTTTATTTCCTTTCTCCGTATATTCTTTAAAATTAATTATAAAAGTACTGCAAGAGGTTTGAAGTTAGAGAAAGTCTTGGGGTTATGTCTAAAAATATATTGTGCAATTCAATATTCTTCTTAACTTGTGTCCTCTTGCCAGGATAAAGGTAACTTGTAAATATTATTTTTAAATAATTCGAGATAAAAACCAACGTTTTTTAAAACAACGTTTTTATATGGTGGCAAAGTTTATAGAAAAAAAAATATTGAAATATTAGTTAAAACTTGTCGCAAACTTCTAAATATTGCATTGTTAGGCGAGTACGAACGATTCCCAAAATTTCAAAGCTCTAGCTTGATGGGAAGTTGGTTAAATTAACGATCAAAAAATTGATGACACACATACACACACACCAAGTGAAATTCAGAAAAACGTTTTAAAATGCATTGTCTTTAGAATAGAACTCAAATAATACTTAGCAGACATTTGGTTAACTCTTCAATTTTTTTTCCTACACAAATTTGTTGGGAAAGAAACAGGCAAAGATTGGACGGAGCTAGATCCAAGGGGTATGATAGATGCTGCAGAATTTTCCAAACTAGCTCTGTAATTTTCTGTCAAGTCACCAAAGCAGCACAGTTTTGGCATTATCAATAATTCAGTATGATGTGCTTCCTATTGATCATCACCAACCTCTTCTTTGAGTGCTTTGTTTGAATCACTCATTTGCTATCAATCTCTCTCCTTTCATATATGAGCTTTTCTTTAGGTTTCAAAAGCTCATACTATTAATGGATTGGTCCTTGGACGTCCTATCTTACACACAGTATTCGCTTATTCAGGTTCAAGGTTGGTTTAAAAATGGATAGAGCAGTTTGTCCGGGTTCCCATTATGCTTTTCAAAAGGTTTTTCTGAATTTCGCTTGGTGTGTGTGTGTGTCATCAATTTTTCGATCGTTGATTTAACCAACTTCCCATCAAGCTAGAACTTTGAAACTTTGGGAATTGTTCTTACTTGCCTAACAATGCAATATTTAGACACTTACGACAAGTTTTAACTAATATTTCAATAATTTTAATAAGTCAAAATATCCCTTCCACTCGGCACTTTGAGGAAAAAATTCCTTTCCCCCTCGGGGAACATCGGGAATTCCCCCATACGCCGCATGAGGTATCGTAAAACTTTTTTCACAAAGGGGAGATACTATCTCCCCTTTACTATCTCCGAGATAGTAAGGGTTGCTGACTTCTAGTCAGTAATCATTCGCAAGAAAGTTTTCAATATTTGGCTCCATGTCATATCACAATAATTTTTTCTGAATTCTGTTCCAAGTTTTAATAGAATGACTTACAAACTTTCAAATGCCTGTTTTGATTTACAAACTTTCAAATGCCTGTTTTGATTTTATATTACGAATTTTTTTAATACGTTCACAAATGTGTCTTTTTAAGTAAATTTTGAAGTTAAAAATTATTTTTTCTAGAATTTAATGTATAGCATTTCAGAAATACTAAGAAAGTAGAATTTGAAAGATTGGCAAGTCGACTCTAAATCATGAATTAGTAAAAATTATTAGATGCATAACTTTTATTTGCTCCATTCGTAATTTTTTTAGTAAAGTTCGTTTGTGTTAAGTCCACGTTTTTGGGTCTAGAAGAATATGACGTGTAATACATGTAGATTTATCTGGACTTAGCCAATCATACTCAAATTAGCCTCCCCTCCATGCGGTTAGATCTGGTAATCCAAAAATATTTGGAAACTAAGAAGAAAAGGCTTGTATGTACTGTAAAATTTTTCAGTAAAAAATATTCGATAAATGATTGATTAAATTGAAGTTATAGTTAAATTTTTTATGTGTTTATCACGTGTTTGTTTTGAATTTAATGTATAATAATTAATATACTTTGTCATTATAGTTATAAAAGCGTTGTTTTTAAAAACTTTAGTTTTTATTTTCCTTACGATGTATTCGTAAGTAGTGCACTATTCATCACTATTTATTATCCGATCTAAAAAATTTGTTCCGAGAAAACAGAGATGTGTATTTGATGACTCGATTAAACAGTTTTTTCTCACTTAACTCGTGAGGCTTTCATCTACAGTATTTCTATAACAGTTCTAGTAACGACAAGAATTACAAAGGACAATAAATATTATTAAATGAATGAAAAATGCATTATTCGCTTTCACTTCACAAATGGATAGAACTGTTTGGTAGAACTAATATAAAAACATGTATTATTAATTACTGTTACGAAAAGAAGTTAATTATAACTCTCTGAAAGTCTTAAATATTTAGATGCATCATGTCTTTGAATTTCATGAATTTCAAGTTTTTTCGAATTATTTCTAATAGCTTAGAAAAATCTTTGGAAAAGGAATTGTGGTTCCTGATTCTTCAGAGTGTAGACTATTACTCTTCATTATCGATGCATTTATCACGTGTGTGAAGAATGAAAAAAAAATGTTATGAACAATTTGTTTTAATTTTGAGTGTTAGAAAATTAATTTAAAAATGCCTTTGATTTTTGCCCTAAATATATAACATAATAACAAAAAAGGTATTCAAGAAAAACTGATTAAAAATTTGTTAAAAGATTAAAATATAAAAAAATATAAAATGTTTTACAAAATAATTATTTGAACGAACTAATGTAGTATACAGCTACCTAAAAGTATTCAAATATTTTTTCCAAACAACTCTGGAACTGATGATCGAATTGAAATGGAATTTTGAATGCAGTCCATTTAAAAAGACTTTTTATTTAATTTTGTAAAAATTGTATCTGTAACGGAGAATTTAATTTTAGAACTGGGTTAATAAAGCTGATTATTTAATCTTATAACATCGTAACGGACTAGGAAATATTACTAAGTATCATAGGTAGATTTTTGCATAAGTGTTATCGTTTAAAAAGGGTTGACATAGGGAGCAAATACATTAGCACAACAACCAGACTAAAGAGAACTGCTCGCTAGATACGTGTTCATTTGCTCCCCATTTGGTGTGTAAATAAATTTAAAAAAAATTACAACACAATGCTTCTTGTTTTCAGTTCTGAATTGTGGAATATATTAATTTTGTTCAGACTTGCAGTGACTTTCTTCATCAATGACAGTAGAAGCTAAAATGACTTAATAACTAGCCCGAGAGAGTCGTCTCTTTTAGTCTGGTTGGAAAGACGCAGCAAAACGAAATTGGTCAACTTTTCTTCGGACCCAATGGATCAGGGTTCGAAACACCGCCGGCATCCAAGGTCAACTCTCCTTTCCCTCCACGGAGTTGAAACCATATAACGTCGAAGACTTTTATTATCTTTTGGGTCTAAATCTTAGCATGGTCCCAGGGATGAAAGGGTAATTGTGCTGTTTGGAGAACAATGACTTTTGTGGTATTGCTGGAAACATTTGTGCTCCCATCGTCTCTTTTTCCCCTATCAAAAATGGCCCATTACAGTTAAACTACTTCTATATGTGCGTCTACTTCTATTCATGCTAAATGCAATATTTTCTTATCGGTTTAAGCAATCCTGTATTTGTCTTTCAGCATGCGTTTTGTAGTATTACACCTTTATACTTTTAACTTCTCAGTACCTTTACAGTTTCCTTGCTCTGACTCATTCTACTCAAAACTGATGTCTACGAAGAATTAGTGGAACAGTTAACACCGCCATTAGCCGTAACCGCAAATGTTTATTACATCAATTCCAAGCGATTTCAATTACATAAAAAGAAACTACTCATGGTACTTAGAATCTTATTTGTTTACTTCCCTCTGAGCTATAATCAGTGGCACACATTTTTTACTGTTGGGATGAAATTATGGAAATTGTTAAAAGTATCTAATTGTTAGAGGAGTTTACCCTTAAAAGGAATAAAATACCTTAAAATGACCAAACAGTTGAAATAATTTTATTACCTTCTTTAAACTATATAACTTTTCTTATTACGAGTACAAAATTACATACCGTCAGCTTTAAAATTTAGAGAATTACTTAATTTTTTTTTAAGAATAAGCCAAATCATTGCATTAATTTTGAAAATTTTAAAACTAGTTTTTTCACAGGTTTTTCTAAAAAGGTTTTGCGATTATATTGAAAAATCTAAGGCATTTTTTGTAATCAATATAGAGTTTTGAATTTTTTTTCGGTTGTTTTATTTAATATGTGTGATATTTTTATGCTCGGAATAAGGATTTAGGTAAGTAGTTCTTATTTTAAAAATCCATAAACTTTAACATCGCTGTTTATTTTTCTTAGTAATTGAGAGAAATTATTTGTAAAGCTACTAATAAGATTAATACAACCCAAGTCTTTCACAAAATTGTGAGAAGCACCTCTAAGAAATCGAGAGAAAAAAACAACTAAAAATATTGAAATTTTTATAAGTAGTAGTAATTTCAAAATACCGAATTACTTCGAAAAATCAAAATTTTAAATTTTTGTTTGCTGGAATGTGAAAATTCTTTTTTTTTCTTTCTATAATGCATATTTTATGTGTGTTCAAATTTGATGAGTATAAACTTTTTCTTATAATTATCTAATATTAAAAAAAAAAAAAATTGTTCACGCGATAACCGTGCTCCCTTAATTTCTGTAAATTTAAATCTGCTTGAAGTATAACCTTTACTTCGTTTAGGGGATTCCATGGCCTACCACAATGGTATGTTCTTCTCTACAAGGGACCGTGACAATGACCGGTCGGATTATTACAACTGTGCGAAGGACCGGTCGAGTGGCTGGTGGTTCAACTACTGTATGGAATGCAACTTGAATGGACTTTACAGGGACGGTACCTATACTGCTCCATACAATGACGGCATCGACTGGCATACATTTGGGGGATACAAAAACTCACTGGTTGCCACAGAGATTAAAATACGACCCAATAACAAGGCCTGCAGAAGACCATTTTCTCTGCATCACTCGAAGATTGTAGACGTGTGATGCCAAAAGTAGTCTCAAAATACTCCCGCTATGGTGTACATTGACTAAACTAATTCATATGACTCAGAATGACTGTTATATTGGATATATAGATATAAAGACATTGAATATAATTATTTATCTTAAGTAGCATAAATAAACAATATTTATTTAAATTGGTTTCACATAAGTTAATATACGGATAATAATTTTGCGCTTATATCATCAATAAACGACACACTAATTCGCTTAAGAATTTGCAAAATTTTTCGAAAAGCGCAGATCTTCTTTTCCCGATTGATTTTCTTATTCGAAAAAATTCTCAAACTATGCATAAAGCTAGAAATGGACGAGCAATAGAATGGGTTATAAGGAGCATTCTGGAGAGAAAGATAGCATTGATATTTCTACATTTTATAAAGCAAACCAAGTAATACTGCAAGATCTCACTAAGTCAGACGTCTTTAACTCTGATCTCCGAATAGCTTGTATAGGTTTGCAAGATGAAATTTTTATTTAATTTGAGAATCAATCAGCAAATTTCCGTATTAACAAATATTTATTTCATCTACATATTTTCAAAAAAAAAAAAAAGTATTTTCTTTACTGAAATCTTATATTAACAATGGGACCATGGTAGTCTAATGGTCATGGTCACAGATTCGTGGTTGGCGATTTTTGTCGAGTCGTGGGTTCGTGTCTGATGCCACTAAAGACCCGCTGATGCACGTTAAATCTATCGAGGCTACAAATCCTCCCACTGGCACCTAATGGAAGTTTGGAGGAGAAGTTGCCAGCCCAAGTGTCATCCTCGTCAGTTGACAGAGGTTCAAAATTATGAAATCGTCACCTTAACAAAAAATTACTTTCTATAAACAACGAAACAATAAAAAGGAAATGAGTGGGGACTTAACAAACATTATGTACAAAGTCAACACAATCCTAAGTTATACCGTAACGTCCTTTCTACATTATTTAATTCTACTGCCATTGTTTTCTTTCTAATTAAACAGTCAATAAATACTAGATTACGGTTGACGATACGTAAGAACATGATACAATACTTTATTTATCTTTGAAAAATAGATAGGATCGCTCTCTCTTGAAGCCTACTTAACTCATAAATTCTAAATTAGGATCAAATAACAAAGTATTATCTTACCAATTCACTCGTTCTAATTCAATCACATCATATAATCAGCAGATTCTTATCCTAATACATTAACTAAGATTCACTTCAATCTTTAAGATGAATTGCGATGCTTTAATACAACTTCCTGTTATATATCAACCTCACTTTATCTTCTCCTTTCCTTTTCCTTTCAATTTTATCCAATTTATATTTCACTAACTCTAATTCAATTCACTTCATTTCTGCCTTCATCTAATTTACCAAATCACATTTTATTTCACATTCAATTTTGGAAGAGATAATACTTTTATATAATTAAAATGACTATAAAGTCCCCGAGGTTAGGGAAGAGAAAATCGTAAACAGTTCAACGTCACTACACCTCTTATAACTGTGAAAAATGGCATATTGTGCTACATTATCTGAATGAAAAATAGTTTGAAACATCTTTCATCGTAATTGTGTTGTTTACAAAATATGCATGTTTGTTTTTAGTTAATATGATTTGTAATCGATTTGTTCAATACAAAGATCATTTTCTGTAAGTTTACTTTATTTTACTTAATTTTTCTTGTTTTGCGTTTAACTTGAAGTCTCCACATCCGGGAACAGCTATAGTCCTTATTAACGCGTCTTATGGAGATTTTATTGTATTAAATTAAGGATTCCCAAGATAAAAGAAAGCGCAAGCCCTTGTGTTAACAGACTCAACTGCTTAAACACATTACGCAGATTATGAATAGCTTCATGATTGGGGATATATGGTTATTATCGCAACATAAATCTTTGAATTAGAGCATTCACAGAAAGGAGCACTGTAGCTATTATAATTTGTGAACAAACTGTTACTACTTAATACGTGGCTCATAAACCCTTTGGCATACAAATAAAATAGAACTTGATGTTTCCGAAAAACACCATTTAATTCCGCACAATTGATAGTTTAGTTTATATTAACGTCGCACTAGAAGCAACACGAGGGCTATTGGCGACGGACCTCGTAATTTTGAACCACGGTCAAGTGAAGAGGACGACACCTGAGCTGGCACCCCCCTCTCCTAACATCCACACCACACCAACGGGAGGACTTTGGGCCCCGAACAGATTTAACGTGCATCAGCCCCGGCTACACGGCGGGTCTTTGGCGGCCAAGGATCGAACCCGCGACTGAACGAAAACTGCCGGTCGCTAGTCCGCGACCTTGACCACTAGGCTACCGCGGCCCCCTCCGCACAATTGAACAGTTATGGATAAACTGAGAAAAAGAACATTTTATTTCGAAATTTGGAATGTTAAGTAACATTTAATTAGGTTGATATATAATTTTAATGGAGAACAATTTAAAAGAAACATTATAAAATGATAGTTTAGTAGTTCTTTAAAGTATGATACATTTCAAAACATTTTGGAATATATAATGTAAAATATGTGGTTGGTGTTTGGAAACACTTCAACAAATGTTACAGTGATTGTTTGTAATTTTTACTGAACTCAAATACTATCAAGTATGGCATTCGCCGTGAGAGATTATTGCTGTTGACGCATGTGCTCGCCTCCTACCTGCTCTCTGAAAAAACTAGGCAGAAGCTGGACGACTTTCAGCAATAACGGATGTGGATTATTACAGTCGCGCTGACATCCACAATAAATGTAATAACTAATGATTGAACCATTAGTTTTTATTGTTAAGTTTTAATAAGAAATTTGTCCAAAAAGGACTAGGTCCTTCGGGTTACTTATTCTAATTTCACTAACGAACATTTCCTATTCTACATTTTATTGCGTTTCTTTCTAATTTACTGATTAATGGATGCAACATTGTTATTGGTATTATTGTTAAGTTGAAATGGCGGGACAGACAAGTAATTACATTTTTAAGGGAAAGATTTTCATTTACTTGTACTGTTATAAAATGTATAAATATTTAAAACAGGCTTAACTGCACTGATTTCTCCTAAGAATAAAATATGATACAAAAGCCGGATCAAATGGTTTTCTGTTTCTGACGCTTTCTCATTTTTTTTACTTGATATTAAAACGCGTGTAAGAAATTACGAGTCATCTGATCAACTTATTTGTACTTCACGATGTACAGTAAAAATTATAACACAATTTAGAATCAAAAGTTGAAAACAAACTATAATTGGGCTGGCAATTAATCAAGGAGTAGAGAGTTTTTTTTTCAAATCTGAAAACAAAATCAAAACGTGCAGAAAGCGTCTAATCAGAAATGGACAATTCACGTTTTTCCCCAGCATCTGCATCTTCCGGTAATACATGCTCCTGTTCTCCGTCCCTTTCCTCTACAATGTCTCATGCACTTTCTTTTATTGCAACTGTCTTCGACAATGTCTACCGCATCGCCATAGTCATTCAAGAATTCTTGTGCTACGGAAGCTGAAACGAATAAAATAAAACGTTGATAGGTAAAATAATAAAATCTCCAATATGCATAATGACATTAGTTCTTAAAAATTCTGTCCGTATCTTATGGCGGCTGGTTAACATAACGATGTCTAACCCACAAATCAAATCACAAATTTTGATGTTCATTTCACCATCATCCAAAATAATGATTAATGTAGCAAGTGAAAGTGAATCGATTCCCAAAATCCTCGTATGGTGTCGTATGGTAGATAGGAGAGTGATGTTTACTCGTATTTTTTGTCTTTTTCCCACCTACTTCGTAAAAGTGCTTTTCATGAAGGAAATGAAAAACGTGTAAGAACGAGTTACTAAGGTAATGTATATACTATATTTTTGCAATAATTCACAGAATGGTTCTTGTAATATTTTACATAACAGTGTCATACAAATATATTCTACGTATTTGTCATAATACTGTGTCATATATAATTGTGAAGCGTTTGGACTTTTATAATTCGGAGTAATATTTAATAACACATTTCTACTCACATTTTACATCATAATTCAATTTGAATAAGAGTGAATAATTTCTTTATGTTTCTGATGCTTATTTTAAGGAAATGGGAAATGAAAAAAAGTAGTTTAAAAGAAAGGTGAGAAAAGGTTTTTGATATACAAATTACTGGAAAACTTTTAAAATTAATTCATATCAAACACACAGAAATAAATTTTAAGGGAAAGCAAAAATGATAAGTAGCAGAAATTCGATCAAAAACACAAAAATAAGAAAAATTAATCATGGTACATATATTTGCTATGTGATCTATTATTTTATTTTAAAAAGTAAATGAAAGTAAAGATTCATTTATATTGAATTTTACAGCTATTTAAAATAATGGAATAAGTAGAACAAAATTATATTTTTAAAATGTTGGATGAGAAAATCTGCTGCTTTTATTTCCCCATGTATCCACTTTCAAGACTTACCACTATCTAGATAAAATCCTAATTATCTCAACAGGAAATTCATTGGTTAATTGGAAAGATACTCCTCCCTCCTAATACCTCCAAGGGTATATACAAATAAATTTTCTCGGTATCAAACATTAAATAGAATTTTAGATTCAGTAAAAAATAAAGTTATTTTAATAATTCTTCACATCAAAATTATAAAAAGTTTTAAAAAAATATATGTCTTTATATCCACACACACACACACATTTAATCAATCTATTTCTTTTTCATATTTTAATTTGTACAAACTGCGATTTAATAATTAACAATGACTGTGATTTACATATATTAATAATAATAATGTTGCTCAATTTGTGTCAAAAGAGATTTTTTTTTCAAAATAAAACATTTACAAAAAGTTTCATTAAATGTTTCAAATGGTGTAAATGTCTTTTTGGTATACATGTAAAGCTATTTTTAAAAAGGAAAAAGACGAAAATACTGCACAGATTTAATAAAAGTTTTAAGAAATGAAAAAAAAAAAAAAAAAAAAAAAAAAACATGATATGATTCAAAATTATTTAAAAGTAAAAAATATCGTGAATTAATGTGTCAGTAATTCTCACACTGCTTTTTGACGCGAGCTTAATTATTTTTGTATTGTTTGTTAAACGGCAATTGGCAACGCCAGTCGAAATCGAGAAAGTAAACAGAACTCCAGAAAATGGTTATATTGTGCGTACGTCGAATTCGAATCTCTTGCTAGAAAGACAATTAACCCCACCATCTGATTTATAATATTTGTTTCCATGTGTGTGTTTACGCACAAATGAAAATAAATTGTTATAAAATATTTGAAGCTTTCCCGAACCTTTTAAATTTGAAGATCGATGGAATACAATGCTTCCTTTAATTGTCAATTTGTTAAAAACTAAACAAAATTTTAAGCTTTCGCGTGTTTCAGAGATTTCCATTTAAAAAAAAGTAAATAATAATACCGAAATATGTTAACACAGGATCAGAATAAAATGATATGGTAACAGTCTTGACTGTGCATAGATCTTTTCCAGAATCAAAAATAACAAAATCTGTATTACAAATCGTTTACTTCGTATGAGCAAGTCTTTCGTCTTACTTGAAAGAAAGAAGCCTTTTTCTAATTAAAGTTCAACCGAACATTAATGAAGTTTATATATTGCCGACAAGTAATTAAATTTTTAGAGAAATTATTTTCATTTACTTCTATCGTTAAAATAGATTTACTCTTTTTTTTTTGGAAAGAATTTGTAAACATAACGTTTTTCCAGAACTACAGTTTTTACGCATTACTGAGAACTGAAGTTTACATTCATATGGAGAAACATGAATTCTCTATATATCATACAATTTAACTTATATCCTGTATCCAAATTGTGTGTGTATGTTATGTGCTAAAGGCAATTCTAAATACTAATACTTAATATTCTCCAATCGGATCTAATTATTCTTCTTCAGGGGAAAAATATTCATTGGTGTTACCTCTCATAGAAAATTGTAAAGAGTCTTAAATGTGAAAGCTCAATACGCTAACACTTTGCAATTTACGATTGCGGTATTAAAGTTTCTAGTGTTTTCTTAAAAGAATTGTAACAAGTATTGTAATAAACGGAAAAAATTCTTATGAGCTTAATAAATGCTCTCAAAATAAAAAAAATAACGAAATGGTGTAAAAAAATATGTAATTATTTCATAAAAGAGCCCGACTCATAATTTATTATGCAACAAAAGTTAAGACTCTATTTAAAAAAAACACGACATGGTATCAAAATTCATTCATTTTTAAGATATCAATCACTCAAGTCCTTTTTCTTGTTAATAATCGAGATACTGAGTTTACTTACAAATCTTTAGTTTATTTTCACGAATCGTGTCTTCCTCTTATAAATTGATCGAATATGTGAGTAGTTACTTTTCAAGAGTTTAATATTTAAAAATTCTCTGTAATATTTCATTCATAAATTAAATTTTTTAAAAAGAAGATTTGAATGTAATTACTTGAAAAAGCTACTGAGGATTATTCAGATAATGTCTTGGGTCAAGAGGTACCGTATCATAGATAAGAGTATGAGATAAGTAAAATAGTTATCGAAAAGGCTTATGATTATTAGCATATATTATATTTCTGAATTTACGATAACCATTGCCTATCAGAAGGAACGTTTTCTCCTGCAACCAAAAA
Source organism: Nephila pilipes (assembly GCA_019974015.1). Classification (NCBI taxonomy): domain Eukaryota; kingdom Metazoa; phylum Arthropoda; class Arachnida; order Araneae; family Nephilidae; genus Nephila; species Nephila pilipes. The sequence goes on along the minus strand of BMAW01011230.1, from coordinate 32,825 downwards.
TCGTATATAAATCGAAATGAATTGGGTAGTTTGAGCAGCATTAGTAATTGAATGGAATACAAGGAGGACTATATTATGCAAGAAGAGGACTGATTTAGAATGTAAATTATTGAAAGAGTTAGTTAAATGCTATTAGACATTCGAACAAGTGAAAGTCATTTTGATGAATTCTGTGAATCTCGATCTGGAAAGCCTTGAAATAATTTTTTTTTACGTACTGTTGGCCTCATAACACCCAAAATGTAATATTCATTTCCCCTTGTAATTTTGATGTATTATATTATTAACTGTATTTATATTAAGTTGGTGCAAATTTCGCTACAGCAGTATTTTTTTTTTTTTTTGATGACTGTTCCAAATATTTTTGAAAATAAAACAATTGATTTCCTTCAAATGAATGATCATTACATTCATAATTGTTTCTTCATCAACTTAATAAATATAAACCAAAGAAATAAACACGTGCTATATTTGGTGATTTATCGCTCACAATCGGCAAAACGAATATCTGCTTCCTTTGCGAAAAAGTGGATCTATAAATGAATCAACCCCATTATCTAGTTGTAAAAAGTTCCATAATGTTTCGGCTTTCATGATGGAAGGGGCTCTAAGTATTTCAGAGCTTAGATGATTGATAAACATGGGCGTATTGATGTACGAGACTAAATGAAAATGTGCACATCGTATAGTTCTATTTAAAACAATATTAGAATTGCAAATTTACCTGTAATAAGAAGAACGCTGAACGCCAGAAGAGCCATGAATTTAGCCATGATGGAAATTTGGAAAAGCTTGCGAATGAACGATGCTGACCTTCAGGATGCCTGCCTTATATACAAATTTTAGGATCAGCTGAAATTCCATACATCGCAAAAATTCGCTTAGTTAGGCTCTTGCGAAGTTTCTCGATTAATCCATTTTTATTGTTCATTGTCTTTGCTGTGAACAATTTGCAGCTTAGTCTGGATGAAATTTCCGAAATCAGATATGATTTCGAATTTATTGTTTACGTGTTTAGTAATTCATTGTGTTATATTTTTAAATGTAGGAAGCTTTTTAAAAACAGTTTTAGATATAAAGGATTTATATAATTTCTTTTACTGTATAAACTCTCAATTCGAGATTAACCCGTTGAAGAGCCTTTTACTGATTCTAAGATAAATTTTCTTCTTTAAAACAAAGGAAATTGAATTGATTTTTTCCTGTGTTCCGTTACTGGGAGCCTAATCCTCTTTTTAATTAACACACAATTCTTAATTCTTAAAATTTTGTTCTACCACAGTTATGGCCGCGGTAGCTTAGTGGTCAGCGTCATGGAACAGCGGCCGGTGGTTGTCGTTCAGTCGTGGGTTCGATCTTTGGCTGCCAAAGACTCGCCGTGTAGCCGGGGCTGATGCACGTTAAATCTGTCGGGGCCCAAAATCCTCCGGTGGTGTGGTGTGGAAGTTAGGAGAGGGGAATGCCAACTCAGGTTTCATCCTCGTCACTTGACCGTGGTTCAAAATTACGAGGTCCGTAGCCAATAGCCCTCGTGTTGCTTCTAGTGAGACATTAATAAAAAACTAAACTCAAAACTACCACAGTTAAATTAATGTATAATAATAGTATTCAAATGATAAACTTTTGAGAAAAATAAAATGACGAAGCAGAAAAAACAGTGATTTGTCAAATTGAAGCACTTACACTATTGCAACAAAGATTCATTTCTGAAAATTAAAAATAAAGTTTAATGAAAAATAATACAAAAAGGCTGTTCAAAATACATATCCTTTCGCATTTCGATAGAATATACTAGATTATATTAAATTTTTAAATAAAAAAAATTAAAGTTGATTACATTTTCTAAAGTGAAACATTATCAAAAGTTTCGTCTAAAATAAGGAAAACTTTATTTTTTTTTTCTTTTCAATCTACGCATGGACTAATAAAAAGGCATGAAAAAATCTTTTTGAATTTATGCTTATCAGAAAATTGTAGTCGCAAAAGAAAGAATAACTTTAAGCAAAATAAAAGTCGTGCACAAAATTTGCGAACAAATCACGTGTCAAATTAAAAATAAATCAGACTTATAAAGCGTTGGTACTCATGCTACTTCCTAAAGAGAAAGTGACATTTTTCAGATACAAAATTCCTTTTAAAAAACAATTAGGGTAATATTTACGAGGAAGTATAAAGTTTATTTATTGCAAAGATATACCGGACATATTGGGATAAGACGTATTCTATATATTTTAATTGATCTTTATTTATATAATGTAATGAGTTAGTTCTATTCATGTTGATTTAGGATATCATAGATCGAAATAACCCTTGGTACGGAGAAGACCAGACTTCCAATCGACTGATTTCTACAATAACGACCTTAGAAAGTTTAGAAACGCGTGGAGAAATGTGAAATTCTGGATGGTGACTATGTAGAAAAGACTTAAAAATAATAAATAAAGTTTCTTTGCTGGTTATTTTTAGTAATAATTTTAAATTTATTGAACCCCGTAATAAAAATTTAAACATTAAAATAGCTCAAATTTCTTTAATCTGGGACTTCCTGAAACTTAATAAATCAACATTAATCGCTTTACTTTATGGCATAATACACTTACAGATAAATTAGAAGCAGAATTAATTTTATATAAATAACTCTCTGTTATTTCTGAGTAATAATAATAATAATATATACATATATATATCCGAAATGTAGAAAATAAACAAAATATCAAGAAATTCAAAAAAATTGAATAAACCTTAAAACTTTATATATATATATATATATATATATATATATATATATATATATATATATATATATATATATATATATATATATATATATATATATATATATATATATATATATATATTTTATTTATTTTTTGCATTTTTTAATCATTGAATTCTTTTGTAATTTGGATTTCCCAATTCAGCCTACCAGGAATTATAGATTTTATTTTTGTAGATTTTATCGCTGAATTTGTTTGCATCTTTTAATCATGAACTTTTTTGCAATTTGGATTTCCTAATTCAGCCTACCAAGTCGCAAAGGGGGAAGGTTGGTACCATTAAATTAGTTTAACCCCGCTTAATCGGTCCTCAGCCCGATATTGCTTTTTGACTTGCTGGTTTCCATATTTTCAGTTATTTTTCTTTCATTGTTACATTTCTTTCTGGATTTTTGTCTTTTTAAATATTTTTAATTATTCTTTCATAAATTTTCAGTATATATATATATATATATATATAAGGAATTTTATAGTCATTGCACAGTATTATTAATTTAAATATAAAAATAATTATTCTAGGTATAATTTACTTTCTGTTAGTTTAAATATTATAACTCTACAACCAGGGGAGGTACCGAAATTTTTTCGGGTAGGGTTGCTCAATTTAAATCTTTAACAGTAATCAATATAATTATGATGGACCAACTTTTTTGATTAGAATTTATTTTTTATTTAGAAAAAATTTCGTATTTGTAAATTGTGTTAATGCCGTACTTCTAAAGATTAAGGAATATACAGAAATGCAGCATTGGAACGCCTTCTTTTTTAACGTGTAATTTCGATCGCGTAACTCTTAAAAGAAGCCTGATTGGGATTTAGGCGTAGGAAAGAAAATTTGAATGAACATAATATAAATTCTTTAAAGTTAGTCCAACTATAATACTTGGATTAGCTTTAAAAATCGAATAAGCTAAATTTGATCTTTTCACAGAGGAGCATGTATAGGAAGCTTTGAATAGACAACACAAACTAACTACATATTATAGTAAAACTATTCAAAATAAAGTCATTAACCTCCTTGCACATAACACCAAAATTCATGTATTAAATGATGCTAACAAACCAGTTTATTACTCAATTGTATTATACTGCATACCTGACTTGAGCAAAACGGAACAATTTACCATGTCAATTGAAGAAGACATCAACATTCAGGAACAATTTTCTGGTTTTCTTCAGATAAAAAAAATCAACAAGGCAACAACTTTTCCATTTCTTACTTCGAGAGCTAAAAAACTTAGAATTATCTTTGTAAAAGTGCAATGCCAAGGAGAATGGGGCGAATATGAAAGATGGACATACGGGGGCAAGCGAAGATTAGAAACATCGAACCTCGTGCTTTTTGTACTTTGTGGTTATTATTCCATTTATCGGGCAATGAAGGGAATGGCCAAATCATCATCAGAAGGAGAAAGTTTTGTGAATCTGGGCTATTCAAGGTTTTGTCTTGATTAACCTCGGGGACTTAAATCAAATTGAAAGGCATAAAATTACAATTTCTTCACAACAAAAACGAAACGTAATTAGATAAATCAGATGAAGATAGAGATAAAGTGAAGGGATTTGGAAAAAAATGATATATAAATGATACGCAATTAATGTAAAATGAAGAGAGATAGATGATAAGGACTTTCTTTCAGAGAATTATGACTGAGTTTGAAATTATTCTTTTAGTTTAGTGTATTTAATTGAGTTACACTATCAGCTTTAATCTATGTGGTTATTGTCTTTGAAAGTTGTGAAATCTACAATGAGTAGACTAGTATGAGATATATTCTTACTAAAATTGTAAATTAGGACTCTCAGTTAGGTTTAAGTTCTAGAGAGTGCGGCCTTAAGAATTTTGCAGCGATAATAAATAATTTTGCTTGTTTAGCCTAATGTGTTCTCACTCAGAGTTTTGTAATTTTTGCTTAATATATTAGATAAGGAACTAAATAATGATGGAACAATCACCACAACTTTTTTAATATTGTCCAAAAACTGTACTTATATATTTTTTTTTATCGATTTAGAGAATGGGCATTTGATCGAAGTAAGTTGAAGAACTAATCTTGAAACTTCTGAGTGACACTAGGTGGGAAAGTCGAATTGTTCCTGCAAAACCACTGAGGTGAGAAATTGGTCAAACATATGATACATTGTTTACGTTTATGAGAATACTGATATATATATATATATATATATATATATATATACACTCATGGACAAAAAAATTAGCGCACTATGAAATAATTGCACGATCGTAACGAAATTTGGCATGAAGGTATAAGTCGGGAAGATATGGAAATGATTAGAAATGCAGCGTGATTGCGCATTACGTTTAACCGGTAGAGGGCGTTTAACGTCGTTCTCCGTGGAGTATAAAACAGATAATTAAAGCTTGTTTGAGAGTGCTGAATTGTTTACAAAGGAAGAGCTGAGGTAGACATGCCATTACGCTGTTTTCGAAGACAGTATGAGCAGCTCTTGAGAGTGGGAGAATCATCGGCATGATTTAAGCTGGGTGGTCCACTAGGCGAGTAGCTTGTCAATTAGGCCGCTCTGATTGTGTTGTTAGGACCTGCTGGGGCCAGTGGATCCAAGAGATGTCATTTACACGACCAATCGTCATTAGACCAATCATCGAGAAGACCGCCACACTCTCTAACTATGAGTTACTTTAACCCAAACAACTAATTACACTCATTTACTTCAATTTACATATCCATCAACTTATTGTTATGATCTATCTCATCGCGCTTTCCCTTCAATTCTATTTCTCTTATATATCATTACCTCTAATTCAGTTCGCTACTCTTCTTACCTTCCAACTAATGTACCCAATAACGTTTCATTTCGGTTTGGAAGAAAGTATAATTTTATGCAATTCAAATTTCCGAAAGATCCCCGGGGTTAGTGAAGAGAAAGTTGCGAATAACCCAACGTCACAAAGGGGCTAAGGTCTGATCACAACTTCAACGTCACAAAGGGGGTAAGGATGACTAAAAAATTCATCCTTCCCGTCGAACGTATCTCTGAGGAAATGTTTCGTGAAGAAATATTTGTATGATTAAGGCAAAAAGTGGGCGAATGCTGTCAAAATGGAATTTTATAGTATTTGGGGAGCTGCGTATAGTTTTAAAACACCCAGGAAGATTTCCCTGCAATTGTAACACACATTCACTGTCATCCTTAAGCTCTATTAAGGAAAGTGGACGTTGTTCTTTATCACAATTGTATGAGCCATTGATTTAGATTCGCCTTTGTGGAAAATTCGGCTATGAAAATCAAACAATGGTTTTTCAATTAAGAAACAGGAGAAGAAGAGTTTGGTGCATACGTTTTGGTTCTGATAATGGTTTTTATTTAAAGAAAAATGCTATGTCTCATAACACCATTATCTGTAGAACAATATTTTGAAGTATTCAGTTGAGGTGACGAATTACCCTTTATATTGACCCGATTTGTATTTCGAGTGATTTTTTTTCTTTTTCAGAGGCTTGAATTAGCCATAAAGGGACAAAGATTTGCAAAGATATCTGATAGTAAGTCAAATGTAATGCGGATTTTCAAAACACCTACTTTTTCTGATTGTAAACAGAGTTCAGATGACTAGAAGAAACGTCAGAAAAATTGTGTAGACTCCTTCGATAGTTATTTTGAAGAAGTTAAATTCACTCTTGAGTGTTACTAACCCCCCCCCCCCCCACTATTTATGAAACTTTGTGTGGGGAAGTTATGGCATTACCTTGTACTTAAACGTTGTGTTTTAGAGATGCATAGTATTATTGAACTGAGAATGGATTTAAAAAAATAATTTGGCATTCAACAAATGTTCAAGGAACTGTAATGAATATGTGCTGTTCATCTCATATTTTCAAACTAGGATGTTAAAGGTATTCGAATAATAAGTGATCGTAAATATATTTTTCGTTTGACAATGTAAAACTCTTGTTATTTTTGGGAAAACCTGCGATAATTACATATTATTTATTCATGTTTTAAATATGGTTTGTGAATAATATGAGTGCGGTTCAAAAATATCTCTTTTTGACGATGGATGGCATTGCCAATGTATGTTGGAGTTACTTTTTTGTATTCATGCATTAAAAGACGCCCAAACAAGTTAATAAGTTAATTTTGATTGGTGCCGCAACGAGTTGGTGTCACTATTTTGCAACGATATGTCTCTGTTGATAACACCTGAATTCCATTCACACCGGAAAACAAGAAAGATTTAAAACAACGGGTTACTTCCACTGAATCTATAAGGAACGAATCCGGTGGTTCGTTTAAAAAAAAGTCAAAGATGTTCTCTTCAGCCGCAAAAGTTTGCCAACAATTTTTTGGGAAGTGAATGACAATATTCTCATCGATTTCTTAGAAAAAGGAAAAACGATGACTGGATCTCTGCAGAGAACTACCCTATTCTTTAAACGCCATTTCCCCTTCCTAACGCGAGTACTATTTGAACCTCTCTCGTATTATATAAAGCATAATTTAATACTATGGATAAGTAAATCAAATTTAGCCTTTAGAAACTTTTCCTCCTTTCCTCCTTAAGACTGAGCAAGGACAATACTCTTATGATGACAATGACATGAATCCCACACAGATAAAAAGGGTATTCATCCTTGTTTCTTCTGGCGGCATATAACAGTTGTAGAGTGAAGATAAGCTGGATGGGCGAGCTGGAGTGAAAGTACTCTTCATTGGTTATCATCTAGTTTGAAAGTAAGCGCCTTATGTTCCCTTATGGAACTATAAGAATTTATAAAGATGATGATATTATATAGCCTCTAACGGAAAGATATTACTGATCTGTATAAATAATTCATACAAGAAAACCAAGTATTTCGTATTTCTATCTCTTTTAAATATTCGATCTGCTGTAATCTCTTTGAATAATATTACTAATTTAACAGGAAAAAAGAAAATTAATTGTTTTTATGTAGTGAGGAACATTGTCTTGTACAATATTACTGATTCAAACTTTTATAGTAAATATTATGGTTTATTTTTCATGAAAATGTTATGAGTTATGGATGCTATGTTAAAAGTAATTGCATTCACATTCTTTGCCATTGCATGTTACATGATACCTACTATTTTTCACACGCAACAATGCCAAACACGAATGCCCATACATCGCAGTACATGAGCCAAATTCATGGGATCTCATTGGCAAAAGGGTTCATCATTAAAACTATGAATATTAATTACCTTTTGCCTTTTTAATACCTGTGCTCAGAAAATAACTAAAAATCTAATTTTCCATGCGGAAGTAAAGTAAAATAGGGAGGCTAGAGTGGGAGCAAGTATGTAAATAGTTCTAATACAAAGACATTAAGTTATCATATAACAATATACACTAAATGAGGAAGTATAAGTTACCACCGGTGAATTTTTATTTTTGACAATCGAACAGAAAAACTTGAGCAACTCTACTGTATTGAATTTAATTCATAGTTTGGCTATTTTCAAGTTAAAATGATCCACAAGATTTAACAGGCCTTCGCGGATGAAGGAAACCGTACAAATAAAGCTGAAGTACGACAGTTTCAAAGACATCTGCTCATCAGTGGAGAGTGGCCCTCAATATCCGGACATGATATCGTCGTGGACCAAGTGAGGACCCATTAGATGTTGGATCGTCAAATCTTAATCAAATATCTTGCAGATGAGGGGATGGTTAGAAATGAATTCATCTCTTCCATTTTAGCTGAGAATTCTAGTTTTAGCAAAATACTAGTGAACTCGCTTTAAAGCTGCTAATGATCAAGATGAAGCAATTCAGTTTAGTTGTCGTACAGGATATGCTAGAGGATGAACAGCGAACCCAACTTCCTGAACACAGTGATCAATGGCGATGAGTATTATGTTTGTTGGTTCGATCCAAAATTCAGGTTGTTGTCCTCACAATGAAGCATCCAACATCTCGTAGACCAAAACTGCTTCTCAGGTCCTCAGAAATGTAAAAGTCATTCTGGCCTTCTTCGATTCTTATGCCGTAGTTCATCGTGTCAATGGGCCCCAACCTTCATGAAAGAGTACCTCCAAGATGATGTGCGTCACCTTCGTGACGCTATGAGATGCAAACGAACAAACCTGAGTGGAATTCCTAGCTCATTCATGGTAACGTACGAACCCATTTTTCAAATTTGATACAGAGTTTCCTGGCCAGGCGCAACATATCGGTGTTTCATTAGATTCCACTTTTCCGAAGTGGCTTCTGGCATTTCAGCAAGCTGCTCTTAAAAGGTTCCTGAGATGAACATCACACAGAATACTACGACAAGCCCATTCTATCTTAGAACAAACTTTCTAGGTCTTCTTCCGACAGTGGTGGAAGAAATCGTAGGGCGCAAGAAGCGGCATTCTTATAGGAAAAACTAGATAGCAAATTGAATTTTTTAAAACGCGAAATAGAAATAGATTTTTGGTAATTTTTCAAATTCATGTTTGCACATCAAACGCTATTTTATGACGTATTCGCCTCTTTTTCACAACACATTTTGCGAGTCGATGGATGAACATTCTCATACTTTCGAGAAAAAAACTGTCCCTCCCACCTGTTTGACGCATGGTACGATGACACTTGACACACCAGTGACGATCAAAAACTTTTTTCCACACATATACGATTTCCGAGAGGTGAAAAGATGAAATTGTGAAAATACCTGAACAGGGATGAGAAAGGCGGTTGATAGTGCCCTTACCGAAAGAGTTCAAGAATTGTTTGGTGCGTTGAGTGTGTGAGGAAGTGCATTGTAATTCAATACGATCTCTTCGTTTAAATTTCCATTCTTTTGTTCGGTATCGCCTCTATAAATTTCTTAAGGTTTCTCAGTACCAATCGAGTTACTTACTTCATTTTTCATGCAAAAATTGAATAAGTGGAATCTCTTTAAAACCCCAAAAGGAAGAAAAAAGAATTTTAGAGACGAAACAATGATTTTGAATTTTTTTACAAGCTTTTCACTCGCTTCGAGGCTCTCTTTTTATACATTAGTACACGTTAATGATATTATTCCCTTAAACCTCTGACTGCTCAATTTATAGACAGAAATCGCTTCAAAAATTGTATATATATATATTTTATTGCATATTTTAAATCTTAATATATTGGAGACTTAACAAATGCATTTTTCTTTCTAGAAAATATTTTTTATATAGATTTTTAGATAGATTAGAAATACAGTTTAGTATGATAGAGTTCGAAACCGGGTTTAAGCCTAAGTCCAACTTCACGGACTTTGCACCAGATTCGTGTTTCTTAGCGAATTATTTTTCTAATTGCATATTTTCTTGAACAGCAAACATCACACTGTATTCGAGGCTCTCTTTTTATGGGGTTAGATGGAATGTGGCTTGCAAAATGACGATCTGTCAATCTCAAAGGGTTTGGAGTAGAATTTGGTCTTCCAGGACAGCCGCTCTTATGTCTATCAGAATACTTTTGGATACTTTCTTCAACCATGTTCAAACGAAATTCCAAAAGCTTTATATTTGGTGCCGAGGTTTGTGTTTTGTAAAATACATAGGCATTCCACAATGATTGATTCAAAAACTGTCTGAAAATTTTCTTATAATACTTCCCCTGTAGGTTTCGGAGCATAGAGTAGTAGGGCATTTCTTGGTCGTATAAATCGACGCCACCCATTGTATTATTATAGTAACAAACGACAACTGGTTTTATAACAGTCTTTTTAGATTTGCATGTCACCAAATAAGATCTTGCATCATGAATAGTACTCATAAGGCAGAAACTCTTCTTGTTCTGCCACTTCAGGGCCATAACTTTACCTCTTTGATAAGCAACCATTTCACCCTTAGAGACTTTCTCTTTTGAAAAATTGACAGGAACGTCTTTTCTGGTTTTATTCACTGTCCCATAAGTGTCCGTCTTTTCTGTAACTATGATGTCTGCAAGCTGCGGAGACATATAAAAATTATCAATAGTGACACAATAACCTTTTCCCAGGAATCGATCCATCAAGTGTAAAACAATTTTGGTGGAAATGGGATATTGACTGTATTTCGGATTATACACTGTTCCATCACCTGTGTATATGAGGAAATCTGAAACGTATCCACTTTCTGCTTCACAAAGAACGAAAAACTTCAAGCCAAATCTTGCTCTTTTTTTTGGCAATAAACATTTTCTACATGATCCTGCCTTTGAACCGCATCAAACTTTCATCTAAACTAAGATTTCCCCCTGGTATATAGACTTCTCAAAATTTGAGTTGAAGATGTTCCATTAGTTCATAAATTTTAATCAATTTCGGCCATGGGTGTCGGTCTTTATCAAATTCCTCATTATTAGTAAAATGAAGAAACTTCATGAGCAATAAAAACCTATTTCTTCCAATTACTTTTGAAAAACTTGGTGTGGATAATATTTGAGTAGCAAAACTGCAAAAAATAGTATTAGGTTTTCAACATTCGTTTCTGTCCATTTTTTCCTGCATGATCCCTCATTACAAACTGTCTTTTGGATATATTGTTCAGCGTATCTATTGGTTTCTCAGACTATTATTCGTAATATTTAAACATAAAAAAAGCTCAAAATAATTCAATATTCTTGTTAGCTGTATTCGCAGTAATTCCTGGAATTCCACGAAAAGGAGATGGAGGAATATTCTTCATATCAATTTTGCACCACTGCCTAACACTTTGCAAGTTTATTGAATCATGATCAGATTCATCGCTATACGAGAAGCAGTCCTAAAAATCTATATCACTATCAAAACTAAAATTACTTTCAGAATCTGATAAGTCATCGGGAATATGTACTTTGTCAATCGCTGAACGTTTTCTAGCAGCCATTTCTGATAAGAAAAACGCAAAAAGTGAAGTTTGAGCTGTAAAACCACGTGCCTTCAAATGCAGTGAACAATTAACAACATCTGTTGGCCAAAACATAAATCAAACGTCTAATACAGTATATAATTTATTTCAGTGGTTAAAAGGGGAAAAAGCGGGATGCCTCTCCTCAATAAAGAAAGAAAAACACACGCCCGCGGAAATCACGGGATGAGCAGATTTTGCTACTTTTAAGTTACCCATGGAAATCGCGGGATGAGCAGCCAGAGAGTTAAACAGCTTCTATATTGTGAAATATCTGGAACAGAGTGCTCTTTCTTTTGTGAAAAGAAACCGGATTACTTTCCCCAACTCTCAGCTGTCGTGATTCGGAATCGAGACACTCGTTTCAACATAGTACTACAATGAGAATTTTCAACCGACTGGGACAAACTAGCGGGGATTCTATTCCTAAGAATTTTATGTAGACCGCAGTGGAACCAACTCGAAAAATTCTCTTCGAGATTAAGTGACTCAGTATTCTTAATTTCTAGACAAAGTTGATAATTCGAAGGAGATTAGTGTAAAATGCGGTGTTTAAATACGAATATTTTCAAAAAAAGGTGGGGTGGTTTTTAACGCATCTAATATCCGAACTTCATAAGGACTTATTTAAAAAATTCGATATTGTTTTTACTCTTAAACTTTTTTGAAAACATAACCCATGACTTCCGATTATTTTTTAATGACAAGCTGTTCGTAAATCTATTTGGCGAAAACGTTTGGTACAACTGGCTAAAAATGGCTCTCTAGCGTTCGTCGTATTATGTACAATGAATTATTATGCATAGCTCTTTGCATTAAATCTGAAATAAATTTTGTTTGTAGTTCAATTTACGGATTTGGAAAATATTCAAGGACCTTTTCAGTGATATACAGGCTATACAGAGCGTGTCATAAATATTCCTACCATTGAAGTTATAAAGACTTTGCGTTTAAATAAAATGTTTGTACATTGTTAGTGTAAGTGGATGTTGCGTTATGTTCAGTTGATATATAAATATAATTGAAAGAAATGTCAACATGTGTAATTTTTTCAAAGAGTACAAACTTATCAAAAAGTTAATGCTACTTTCGTTGTATAATTATGCCCACAGGAAAGAAAACTAAGGATATTTTGTGAAAAATAACATAGAATGTTTATTGATAGTCAGTTACATTTCCAATTCTTTTAATTAATTGAATAATATGATTATTAATGCTTTGCACAATATTATTTTAAAAAGTTTGACAAACATTTAAACAAACATTCTTAATTTTATTTTTAAGTTCATCTTTAACTTACATCTTTCTTACTTGACCGCCGCCAACGCGTAATGGAACTGGCATGTATGCTGGTATTGTGTAGTCGAAAAATATGTCAAACGACGAAATCGGCTCATAAATGACAACAAATTTGTTTCCACTACATCAATGAACTCGTGGCGGTTCATTTTTACTGAAGGTTTCCCAAGACATGATAATTCCACATATAAAATTTCGTTCAGGAAAAAATATACTTTCTTTTTTTTTCTCCGTAAATCTCTCCAATTGTTCTCTAATCCATGTGGAACATCTAGAATGATATTTTTCATCACTGAATATGGACAGTAAAATTCCGTTTTCAAGGCTGTGTTCATGGTTCTACTGGAGAGTTTCAGGCTGCTAATTTGTGCTTTGCAGTCAAATTTGGAATAGGGGCCATTTTCGCTGATTCGAGATTAGAATTGAGAGATGTAAAGTTTGAAATATTGTTTCTTTACTTACGTTTTATTGGCTTTACTGTTTTATTTCGTTGGCGGATTGCGCTGAATTTGATACAATCCTTGAAATAAGCTTTTCGTCCCGTTGATTATAGCTCCTTGGACACCCTTTGCATACTTTTAAGCCATGAGAACACTTTTTTGAACTCATATACTGAATACATTCCTCAGATCTGTTTATCAGTATTGCTGATAACTACAGCTTTTTCTATTAGCCTGCGAAGCTTCAATTTTACCGTTTTCACTATCTGTCAGTAACTTCCCCTCACGTTATCATTAAACTTACAAAAATAAGTTTTTCACAACCACAATCACAACGTAGGTATTCCTACGGTAAATAATAATAATAATAATAATTCCTTAATTTCAATTATTTGTAATAAATGCCGCACGTGTTTGCCTTTTTTTTTTCTTTGAAATGTCTTTGCTTCGAATTCTAAAGGAATATAATACCAATTTTTGTTTTAGATACTACCAACTATATCTCGATTTATAAAAAAGAGTATATTTATGACACGCTTTGTAGAAGTTGGAGACGAGATATTGTTTTCAAATAAGGAAGGATAATTTACAAAAATTAAATCTTCGAATAAATGTGACACCCTTCTGTCTAATTTAATATACTTTTTTCTAAAAATTTAATACTTCATATTTATTATCTAGAAAATATAATTACTACTTTTTTTTTTATCTTTTGTAAATTTTTAAATTATCAGTCGTACAGAATAATTTAGTTTCCTTGAGGTTTTATACAATTTAAAACAAATTTATAAATGTATACTGATCTTCAATAAGAACAGTGGATACGATGAGGGCGAAAAATTAACAAAAAATTATTTATTCATATTTATTTACTTCAACATAATAATAAATGTAATATAAAAAGAAGTTCACGCACTTTATTATTTTACTAAAATACTTTTAAGGAACTTGAAGGGTTGTTTTGAAGGTACCTATTTTTAATGGCACATCAATTTCATAAAGAAAATTGATGATGCTATTGTGTGCTACCATCTGTTAAATGGCGCCGAATAAATTTGACACTGATTCAATGGTTAATTTGGATCACTTTCCATAGAGGTGTCTTCATCATTTTGAGTTGAGTTGTTACTGTCAGTAAGAACTAGATTCAACATTTTTCACCAAGTGCCAAAAGAAACATTGTGTTGAATTAGGTGGATCTATTCTAAAGAAGGCTAGTATAGAAAAGTTATGAATATTGATTATTTAATGTGAATTGTTGGGATTTATATATATATATATATATATATATATATATATATATATATATATATGGTAAAATATTTATTCACTATAAGAAAATTGCCTTCCCTTTTCATAAAAAAAAATCAAAACTACTTTCTGAACAACCCAATATATACTTAAGAATTTTATAACTAAATATATATAAGGTACTAATGTATATATACACAACATAGAAAATTTGAAATGATTTCAGGATGTTTCATGATTTTCTATAGATACTTTTTTGTGCATATTACAAACAAATCTCCTTCAATCTAAAAGCCGTTTGGCGACAAGTTGTGGCAATCATTGGCATTTTTTTTATGTATCTCAGGGGCTATAAACTTACTTACGTACCTATTTTGCATTATAGGAATGATTCATTTATTTGTATATGTAAGGTAAAACACAGGCATCTTCATAACAGAGCTTTCCGATCTCAATAGTTTTAAGACATGTCTCCGCCACGGAAGCATTCGAGTGTTTAAGGGTTAATTTGCAAAGAAGTGTCTTCGCAGTAATGTTTCCTTTCACATGATTCAGTGATCTCTATAGCTTAGATAAATGAAATCTAATCAAAATGGCTTTTATAGTGACACATTCAGAACACGTTATTTCAGCTTTAAATCAGTCTCGAGAATTCGAAATTAAATAAACGAAAAAAAAAAAAAAAAAAAAAAAAAATTGAAGCATTTACCTGATAATTCGAAGTTCATGAATATATGTTAAAATTAAATCTACAGTTAAACATTATTCGAAACATTTATAAAAAAAATACACTGAAAATTATAAGGGTACCAGCTCTATATGTACACCCTCGTTCTAGTTTCCATGACTAAAAAAAAAAATCGACTTAATAATTACGAAATAAAATCAAAATGGAAGTTGTTATGAGAAAATATTTTTATCAACATTTAGTTTAGGTTCATTCATTAAATGAAATCTGTGAACTATACATTTTACAGAACATTCCTTTCTAAACAAGAGTTAGAGAAGCCGATGCTAAAATGAGAACATTTAAATTTTTGCTGAACTGGATTTAAAAATATTTTAATAAGTAAAATGCGATTGTGTTAAAATAATTTAAAAATATTGCTTATAATGAATGGACGTTTGAGGCCAATTCTCTACATCTGTAAGACTTTAAATTGATAATTTATGCTAAAATACGTGAAATACACAGCTATTATAATATAATTTTCATTTTAATAATTTTGTTCAGTTTGTTTTTACGAATTTAAAATTAAAACATGCTATGCACCCCCAATTATTAAAATAATTTTTATTAAAATCATTTTGTTTGTTCAAAATATTCAGAAATTTTCTCTATCCTTATCTGACAAAATAATATTATGCGGGGATTGAAATTCAATACATTTCTGTCTCTCACCCTATTTCCCATTAAGTAATCCCAAATATTTGAAAGCGATTGTTTTCGTAATGTCCTACCATATTCTCTAAAACCGTTTCATGTGAAATATAAATCTGATTGCTCAATATATCAAGCTTTTAAAGCGTGTTAGAATGTCGAAAGGACTTTCCACTTTATCAGACAAAAATGCATTTACAAAAAAAAAAAAAAAAAAAAAAAAGTAATAAAAAAAATAATGCTATGAATCCTATTTTACAATGGATAATTAACATACCAGAAAACATAGATCTATATAAAATTTGTCTTTCGCTAAATCAAATAAATAATAAAAAATACAAAATAGAAGATTATTTTTAATTATTTATGATTTTTCAATTACACGCAGTAATAAATGTAATGTACTAATAATAAGAAAAACCTGTAAAAAAGAGAATATTTCCATTCCCTTATAATGGTAAAAAAGATTTGTTAAACTTTTTCTTTTTTCGAAAAAAAAAAGACTAAAATTATTGCTGTATAATTGTTATTGCGATATTTTAATTTAAATACTTTTCAAAAAAAGTCTGCCTTTTTAAAATCCAGTTAGAAAAGTTATTGTATGTATAAAACTACCGTTTGTAGATCAGATTAATTAAATTTATTATTTGCTAAGTAGTTTTGGAAATATGTTGTATTTATGTGGTGGAAATAAATTGATTCGGTTATAACCGTGGAATGAAAGACTGAAGTTCAGGCTTGAAAACTTCCTGCGATCGTATTTGAATCTGTATATAATTAATCATATGAATTTTAAAAGCTCCCTAAATAAAAATATCATTTATTTTCAACTTCTTGTTCTTTACAGACAGCTATAATATTGCAAATATTTTATCCGTCCTGGAATATATACATGATATACATACATACATACATACATATATATATGTATAATCTTCAGTTTTATTCCAATCTTGATGAACCTTCACACACTTGACCTTTAAAACAATAAAAAAGTCACATCTATCTATTCATCTATATAATTTTATGAAGCACCATCCAACGGGGGCAATATATTAGACGTGTAGAAAAATAGATACGAAGTAAATGTTGGGCATTTATTCTTGTCTAACGAATTGTATAAATAGTAAGAATAAACATCAAATTACAATATTGAAAATGCTTACGGTTAAAAATATTTTATTTCTCAGATATACATTAATGCGTTGTGCAAATATGTAAAGAAAGCATTGTTGATTAGAAGAATAGATAGGGAGAATAACCAACATCTACATATATTAACAGTCTCTAATTTCATATACCTCAATTTTTTTCAATGTGGCCAAGTCAGTCACGTATGTAATACATAAAGTGTTTCCGGATATAGTAGAAAACTTTAACTGTCTGTGTTAAAAGGAGTTTTAAACGCGCCGCCGTTAAATACCATAACAAGCGTATTTATGAAATGCTTCTCTGCAACTCTGTCGTCTTTTCGGCAGTTAATTCAATAAAGGAGAAAGTTGTGCATAACCCTACAGGTCTTTTTAAATACCCTTGAATCCGCGGAATATCACCACGTACTTTAAAAAATGGATCATGAATTGCCTATCAGTTTTTAAATTTGTAACATCAAACCGTAAGAATTGTGCAACGACTCTCGTTAAATAATCTATGGCTGGACATGATAGAGCCCGCCATCAACACGGAGAATTCCGATGTCGAAATACACTGGTTCTAATAATTATAACGATAGCAGGTATTTTATTTTAACAATACCCTGAAACTATCAAAGAAACAAGTGTAATTCGTATTGATTTAAATTACATGAATAAACAATAATTATAAACATTTACCATATATCTTTTATTCAAAAATTAAAAATGCGGTAAGAATATAGCTTTCTGACAGGTTTACAGTTTTATAGATAGTTTAGTGTTTCATCATTGTTTACAGTCATTGGCGTTATGTTCGCTTTTTTGCGAAGTGATTATCGTAATCATCAGGTTTCATTTCAATTCACTGATTCTTGTTTTTAAGCGTATTACATGCTACGTTTGCGCTATGACATACCTATGCACTTACAGTGTACTGTGCAGTAATATATTTTCAATGTCTAGAAGGTGTTAATCAAGTGCTCATAAATAAAAGTAAGCATATCACTACTGTAACTTGTTCGAACTTATTTTAATTTTGAATGTACTGCATTAACTTTTCTTTTGTGTAGTATGTTTTTAATCAATACAATAATATTTAAATGAATTGATGCTCAATGGTTGAAATTAATTCCATACATGTCAGAATGGCTAAATATTTTATCAAATATTTACTTGACTATACAGGCTCAAAATATGCTTAACTGAATAATTAAATCGTTTAAATTGTTACATTGAAACATAATTCTATAACTCAGTGTCGTCTGCCATCTTAAATGTTACTTGAATCAGATATTTAAGTTTTTCGAATCAGAAATCAGATTTAACTGAAGTCTAAGGACAGATAAAATAATTCAAATATTCAATTATGTTTCAAAAAAGAGTTTATAAATTCTCTAATAAAAGGAATGCTCTTTCGACAATTTTATGTCCCTGTTCGTGAGTACTAACACTTTCTGAAATGTAACAAAGAGTACGCTTATCTAAATAAGTTGTCAGACATTTTTTCCAAATAGTCAATCAACCAGACAGCGCGTTGAGTTCTAGTTTCTAAGAATCTCGTTGACGCGCAAGAAAATATTTAAATTTAAAGTCGTCAAAAGGGGCGGGGCGCCGGGGGTTAGCTAACGGAAGATTTGCGAATATTCCATTTTGCAATATAGAGTGATGCCCCAAAAGTTTTTTATATTGTTCAGATCTTGGAAATAAGATGGACTCGTTAAAATATTGATTGTTTTAAAGCAGTTATTGCTGCTCTATAAGCGTGGCAAGAACTCCTTATAGTTGAAAATTAAATTAATTAACACCCTGAGAGAGAAAAAAATTCGGAGGGCTTATCATCTAAATTTCGTAGATATTTCTCAGCACTTTTAGCATTGGGCACAGAAACTAGATACGCTTTGCCATTAGCTGAAACTACTCTCTGGAACATGAAAGATCTACTTTAAGAAAAAAGGACTCATCTGCTGTTTCCCCCTTCTTTAAGACTGTACCTTTAACACTTAATCCCATCTGGTTCATCATGATTAAAATGTTTCTCAGCCGAAATTTAATCTTTCTAATCCACGTTTGCCATAATTTATTTTAGCTTAGTTTCTCTTTCTATGATTTTGTCAATCGAATCAAGGCTGTATTTTTGCAATTTGACATATATGTAATGTTACAATTACTTAAAACGCTTATAATGGTTGTCCTCAAAACGTTTTCATGTAAATTAAGGAATATTTGAGGAGCAGGTATTTCTCTTACAGCAGTAAACTACACAATTAATTATTGATTTATGTAAAATAATTTTAATTTTGCACCGGACTTCCTCTATACAAAACCATCAATGCTTCTTTTGATCACATTATTTACAGCTCATTTAGATTGTCGAATTTCTTTAGATCTGCAGCGAGAATTGACATTTCCCTTCATCGCTATAACCACATCTTTCGCACTTCGTATCCCGAAAGTTCTTTTCTTCGAGGCATTTCAGTTGATGTACAGTGGAGAAAATTTTGGAGTTTATATATGAATCAGGTTAAAATCACAGCTATCAATTTTATGTATCAATTGGTAATTATTCGCTCATAAGCTGTGGCCGCGACAGCCTAGTGACCCACCGTGTATCCGGGGCTGGAGCACGTTAAATCTGTCGGGAGCTGAATTCCTACCAGTGGCGTTGTGTGATAGTTAGGAAGGAGGTGTCAGCTCAAGTGTTGCTCTCCTAATTTGAACGAGGTTCAAAATTACAAGGTCCATCACCAATAGCCCTCTTGTTGCTTCCAGTGAGACGTTAATAAAACCAAAACCAA
The DNA here is from genome assembly GCA_019974015.1 of Nephila pilipes. Lineage (NCBI taxonomy): Eukaryota > Metazoa > Arthropoda > Arachnida > Araneae > Nephilidae > Nephila > Nephila pilipes. Next base: position 12,914 of record BMAW01011230.1, on the reverse strand, counting down.
AATAGATTGTCCAGTGGTCTGGCTTTTGGCGTTATTTCTTAGAGTCACGTATTTAAGCCTGGAAGCAACAAATACCCGCCGTGTAACGGGGCTGATGCACCCTAAATCTGGTTGTGGTGCCAAGTCCTCAAGCGGGCGTGGTGAAGAAATTTTGGAGAATTAACCGCCAGCTTAGATGACGTCCTCAACGAGGCTCACAATTAAGAGGTCCATCCCAATAGCCATCGGGTTGTTTCTCATTGCGATGTTACAATGCAATCACTCACAAAATTTTTCTTTTACCAAGTTGTAGACTTGAGACTGTATAATTTTACCTGAGAAACAACGAAACAATCAATACAATGTTAACCAACGAGCTTTATTGTTTTAATAAAGTTTAAGATAAGTGCTTACCACTCTTTCATTATTTATAATAAAAAAAAGAAAAATGAAAAGAGGGAGATTAAGTTTTCCTTTAGGATATTTGATTTGTTTATAATATATATATTTTATTTCTTAAAATTTTTATTTTTCATTAATTTGATAAGTTTTTCTTCCATTCCAGGGACTCCTCCCCTCATTCCTTTAACAAAACGTGACGAACAAGACATAGATGCTGAATTAGATCATCGAAATGGAAACACCCGAGAGATGTTTGGAATCTTATAGTGGACGTGCGTTTCCTGCATTCGAGTGGCTTCGGGAATCTAGTGGTCATGGTTGTGGAATCGCGACCAGTGGTTTTCGGTTAGTCGTGGATTTGATCCCTGGTGTTACTAAAGAACCCCCGTGAACGAAATAACCACCGGGGATGATTCACGTAAAATCTGTCATGGTCCTAAGTTCTCCCGTAGGTGTGGTGTGGAAGTTTGCAGATAGAGGTGTCAGCACATGTGTTGTCCGCATCACTTGATCAAGGTTAAAAATTGCGAGGTCCGTCGCCTATAAATCACGTGTTGCTTCTAGTATTACGTTAATTAAAACCAATCAATCAGTTTGATTCATAATTCGGAAAGTCTTTTGATTTCACTGCTCTTCTACATTTTATACATTATGTTCATTTAGAAATTTTTTTTTAGAGAAATCTCTTTATGTTTCTGATAGTTGAATTTAAGAAAATGGAAAAATAAAAAGTACTTTAAGATAAGGGCGAAATAGTTTTGAAATTTAAATCATAGGAAAACTTTTTAAATTGTTCACTAATTCGTTTCAAACACACAAACGTAAATATTACCGGAATACAAATATAATCAATAGATATATTTTCTTAAAAATGCATTAATTAAAAAAAGTTATGACATTTGCATCACTATTTGATCTATAGATTTTATTTAAAGATTAAATGAAAATAAGGATTCATTAACTTAAGAATTTGTTGGATTTAAATCTGGAATAAGCAGAAAAAGATGGCCTTTTCTACATCTGAGAAAATATATTACATTTATTTCCACATTTAACCAAACATTCTAGACTTACCACTCTTTATATAAAACCCTAACGACTTTCTCATGAAACTTATTGCTAAATTGGAAATAAATTCTCCAATCACCCTGATTATTTTCTTCGATCTATATAATTGAGTTTCTTAGATTTCAATTACATCAAATATTAGGTAGAATTTTAGATTCAGTATAAATGTGCTCTTATGCTGATAATTTTTCATATCAATATGATAATATTTCGTTGTAAAAATGCATTTCTTTCTTTTTATTCAAGCAATCATTATAATTTTCAAATTTTAATTTGTGCAAAACTGCAATTTAATTATTATTAATAAGAATCTTTTAAGAAATTTCAAAATAGGAACATTGGAAATGTTGCTGGATTTCAGCCAAATGACATTTTTTTTTCCAAAATAAAAAATTTCATTTTATTGTTTCAAATGTTGAAATACTCTCTTTACATTTAGATGTAATTATATTTTTAAAAAGAAAACACGAAGATATTAGATATATTTAATAAGTTAGAAAAAATGAAAAAAAAAAAAAGAAAGTTTGCAAAATGTATTAAAAGTAAAAATATCGAGATTTCATACTTCTCATACTGCTTATTTTAATTACCATTTTGTTAAATATTAAACAATATTTTAAATTTCTGCTGGTTTTAGAGAGAGTTATTTAAAGAGTAATTACTCATTCCGAAATATATTCTGGATAAGGACAAATATAAAGAAACCCAACAATATCTCAAAACAGAAAACAAAAAAATTTAAAAGACTTGGTAAGAGTTTTGATTTGTATACATCTGCTTCTGATCTAAAAATAAAATCTATGTTATAAATTTTTTTCCTACGTAAGAGCCAGCTTTTTGCGCTCCTACTGAAAACAACGAAACCCTTTCTAATTCAATTTCATTAAAAATAATGAAATTTATATATTGCTTTAAAGATATTATCTTCTTAAATGATTTATTTTTCTTTCACTCATATGGTTAAAAAAGATATAAATATGAAAAAAATAGGCTGAACTGCATTGGTTCCTCGTATTCAATAAAATTTAATCTGAAAGCCGAATTTTATTCGTTTTCTGTTTATGATGCACATTCTCATTTTCTCCTTTTAGTTGACTAAAACATATGAGCTTGTGTTACAAATTATGAGAGTCAAATCAATTTATTTACGTCATGATTTACAGAAAAAATTATTAAATGAAATGTTTTTGTAATTAGGGAACAAAATATAAGTAGCAAGGTATCGTCTAATAAGAACTATAGAAATCCTTATATTATGGAGCATCTACAATGTCTTGAGAAATAGAATCCTCTTTTGTATTCCATCGATTTTTAAAGATTGTTGCTAGAGCGAAACCTACAATCATCGTCTTCTACGACCTCTACCAGACCATCTACATCACCGAAGTTATCCGAAAATTCCTAGGTTGCAGAAGTTGAAATGAGAGAAAACAAATTTTTGACAGCAAAAAAAATTGATAAAACTGATTGCAAGTTTTACACGTATTTAAACTTTATAACGAATGAAAACAAAGAAGGTTGAAAATAAAACCACTGAATTCGGACCCATCCGCTTATGCTCAATATCGCGTTACCGCTGCACGTGACGCAGCCCTCCAGGATAGTAAAAAATATTTTTCCTTTTTTTCACATCGCTACACTTTTTTACACTTTTTTTTTTTATGTAACCTAAGACTTTATTATAAACTACGCCTTACAGCATTTTACTTAGATGTAAAGTAAAATAGAGTTTTTTGTAAAGTAAGTTCTAATTAGAATGGTATATTGGAGGAAAATAAAGAAAAGGGCCAATTCGCGAATAACTGTCATATAATATATCCGAAAAGTCAAATGTTATGTGGAATATCTAAACCGTGTTTTATTGAACAAATGTTTAAGACTATGGCATATGATAAAAAATTCTGTCATTGGATAAATAAGTGTTTCTCAATCGTCTATTTCCAAATGCTTATATTCTTAATAAGTAAAAAGAACTATTTAAAGGACAGACAGATACGATAAAATTATTTGTTAAACTACTTTCTTTTTTTTAAAAAAAGTTTGAAATATTGTAATTTATCAAATTTCTTTTTCTGTGACATCGTTTTCATACTTCTGGTAGTTTACCTGACGATTGACTTCTTGATTTCGTATGCAAGGTGTAGCTATAAAATAGCGAGTCTGACGTTATTAAAAATTTTATATTGATGTCATACATATTTACTTAGTATGACCTTTTTTGTACAGCCATTTTTTGTTCCTTCAACGTTCCATGAGAATCTTCCATTGTTCGAAACAGTGCTGGAACTTCGGTCAGCTTTTTATAGGACGCGAGCCGCTCTCTCTCGTTCAGAGCTTCAACGACTCAAACCTTGTACGTTTTAAAATATATATCATTTTAGGAAGCAGTTAGAAGTCCCATTGCACAAGATCCGACGATTAAGACTTATGGTCAAACATTAGGATGCTGTACTTGGCTAGCGATATGTTGACAGATATTGCGGAACCAGCTGGCTCATTGATTAGGTGGAAAGATTTGCCACACGTATTGTTACTGTAGAGTAAAACACGTTCCATTTGGTTGAGTTTTTGTAACGCGGTGAGAGTGGTTGTAAAAGAAAATACTAAGTGAGTTCAGACCTTTTTTTTAGCTGCAAAATTTTAATTTAAACATTAATGCAGCACGATACACAACATTTACAATAATACTACGCATCTAACTGAATTATCAGACATTGCTCGTTTCTTCCGCCATTGTTCTCCTGTTCCTCGATTTCTCCCCCACTTAACTCGCCTAGCGTTTAGTTCCTCCTGCTCTGTTCTTCAAGTTGAGTTGTTCTTCAACTCCGAGTCAAGTTGAGTTGTTATTTTCATAAATCTTTACTTGCAGTCTCAAAAATTGAACGATTACTTAACCGACTGTCAGATCGTAATAGAGTACCGATTTTTATGATAATGGCTATCCGATTTCTACTTGGGAGATCGACCCAGGCGTGGATACTTTTCAAAGTCTTCTCTGCCTTTTTGAAAACGCTTAAACTACTCAAAAACACGTGCATGCTATATGCATTCATTGTCATATACTTCTTTTAATAAATTTATAAGTTTCAGTAGCGGGTTTTACAAGTTTCATGTGAAATTTCGCAGGAAATCGTTGCTCATTTATCATTCTTATGAAGGAACAAAAAAGTGACTCAAATGCGAACGAAGGCTACGGATAAATAGATTTTCTTACTAAAACGACAGGCACTGTATTTGAAAAAGAAAAATTCTCTGTAAAAATCTGTTGGTCTCAGAAGTTTGGTGCATGAGTACTTCTGTATCAGAGCCAGTTTCGTTTTCTAATAGCCGCACCTCGTAGATCACAATTAAATTTAAAATAAATGAAACTTTAACTCTGTAACAGAAATACCTGCTACCTACTTCTTGAATTTGCTTTCTTTGGGGGGATAAATGTTCATTTCTTAAATCGAAGGCGCGATAATAGTTCTTAGTATATTGGTTTTTTACATAATCATAGGGGTCTCATTTGATAATGCAGTGAAAACCTCTTTATTCGATTTTTTCTTATGTGACAAACCGTAAGAATTATATATAACTGGACACTACAGGAATAATTAAAATTACAAAGATATCAATTAAAAATAATCAAAATTGCTTGGTAACCTTGAGAGATATTTCTTAAATTTTTGCTAGAGGTGCCAATTAGATTCTTTATGCAATGGCGCCAAAATCTATGAAGATAGAATAGACGGCGTGATAAATAATGCGACATAAAATTTTAAAATGCAGGTGTTTTCCACTTTGACAAGCATCATGTTTGGGTATACCTGCAGAACACGTTAATATGCCGATACCAGTATCACCTTAACTGTTTTTGGAAGATAATTTTGTTAATTGGTCTTTAGGGGAAAAAGAGACTGAAATTCGAATCTTCTTTAGCAAAGGATGGCTGTAGAGATCGGCGTCATATAATATAAACCTACAAAACTCCTGAAACTGCAGAAACGCTTTGAAGCCCAAAATTACAGGTTAAAAGCCCGCAAACAATAAATACTAGTAGAAGATATTAGAAAGAAGAAACACAGCACTGGTACGCCGTTTTTTAACGTTGTATCCGGTCGTCTAACTCTCAAAAGTCGCTAAGAGGTAACTTGAATTATTAAGAGTTATATTTTAAAGCTAGTTAAAATATCAGCTGAATTCGATGGGGTCACAGAGGATCATGTTTGGAGGACATTGAAGAAATAACATAAAACAACCATTTACGAGAGCAAAACCATTCAAAATAAAGTCACTAACCTAATTGCACATAATGTCAAAAACCATATATTAGATGAAGTGAAAAAAAATTAGTAATTGTATAAAATTGCTCACTTGAATTGAGTGAAACAAAACAAATTACCTTCGTTATTAGGTATGTGTCGATTGAACAAGAATGCATCAATATTACTTGAGCTTTCATCTGATGGAAAGATCAAAAAGCCAATAATTTTGCGATATTTTACTTCAAGAGCGAAGAAACTTGGGACCGCCTTTGGCAAAAGTGAAACTCCAAGGATACGATAATGGAGCGAATATGAAAGATGAACGTACGGGGGTGGAAGAAAAGATTAGAGACATCAAACATCGAGCTTTTTATAACAAGTGGTAGCTATTTCTTTTATTTAGTGCTGAATGACATGACCAAATCATCACCAGAAGGAGAAAACTTTATCACTTTGGGTTATTCGTAATTTTCTCTTCACTAAACTGTTGGACTTTATATAATATGAATTGTATAAAATTACAATTTCTTCCCAACGAATATGAAGCAGGATTAGGTAAATTAGATGAAAATAGAAATAAAGTGAAGTGATGTAGTTATTATAATTTATAAATGACATACAATTAATCGAATTGAGGAAAGATAGAGAATAAGGATTGGCGGTCAGAGAATTGTTACTGAGTTTGAAATTATTCTATTAGTTTTGTGGATTGAAGTGAGATCAACTAACAGCATCAATCTACCAGTATAATGTCGAAGAAAGTTGTGGAATGAATAAGGAATGGACTGTGGAGAGATAAATTTCTTTTTTAAATTGTGAATTAGTTCTGTGAGTTATGTATAGGTTCTAGAAAGAGCGACCTTGAATACTTTGCAACGATTATGAATAATTTCGCTTCTTAATCTTTTGTAATAGAAAGTACAATTTTATATTATTTTTAATATAAAAAAGATATATGGCACAAGAACCGAAAAATGACGAACAATTACCACAACTTCTTTAAAATTGTCGAAAAACTGTGCTTTGAGTTTTTTTTCGTTGACTTTTAGATTGGAAGTTTTTTTTGAAGAATAAAATTTAAAGATTCTCAGCTACACCTGTATGGAAAGTCGAAATGATCTTGTAAAACCGTTCAGACATTAAATCGGTCAAACATATGGTACATTGCTTCAAATTTACGAAACCAAAGATATAGTTCAATTAGAGAAAATACAGTTTCTACTAACGCAAACACAACTAAAACGATTTTTAATTCTGTCATGACATAGTATGATGTATTAAATCATTCCAACTTCTTTAGTAAGATAGTGTATTTAGAAACACTGCGATATTACATTAGCAATTTAACTTTTGGAAAATTGCAAGGTTTTTTTTTTTGGAAGTTTTGACTGGACAATCGTTTTAATACCATCCATGCTGATGCTGGAGAAATGGTATCTTAAATAGATGCAGATTAAAACTTTAAATCGATACCTAGACATTGAAATTGTCAATGAAGAAAAGAACAATTTTACCATGAAAATCAGGATAAGCCTATAAATGAAGCATAGAAAAAGAAATTGAATTATTTGCAATAATTTCTATTTGGTACTGCAATAATTTCTATAAAACAGAGATTTTCTCAGCTGTAACATAACAAGTGTAAATTCTGTTTTTCATATCATATTTGTAAATTAAACTATGTTATACTTTGTGTAATTTTGAGCAATTGCAAAGCTTTCGAAACCATTTTAAAAAATGGAGAATAATGGGATGTAAACTGCTTAGAACCTTGTGTTGAAATATTAATTTTCGATATCTAAAAAGTTTTTACCCATCTTTGGAAATTTTAAAAATAATAAAGAAAAGACATTTTTCTCCAAATATGTTCAAGAATTTTACGAAAGTTTACTATAGGTATTGTATCCTGGATGGAAATGTAGTCTCTTCAAATTAAAAATAATCAAGAATTATTTGCAAAAAACAAAATAATAGCAAAGATTGCAAGACTTCACTGTATTTTAAACTGAGTATAAACTCACTAACACTTAAGGTGTTTCATATTTAATTCGAGAATTCTCTACGCTAAGAGTTCGTAAAAATATTTGGGTGAATTATATTCCTCTTAACTGGTCTTTTAAATGCTTTCAATTTTCTTCTTTCTGATTTAATTATGCAGCTTTGGTATCCGTAATATTGTTAAATTTGGAAGGTTGGGTTGACGAATAATAACATTTTTAAGAGAATTATTTTCGTTTGCTTGTATTGTTATAAAAAGTATAAACATTTCTTAAGAAAATTTAAGTCCATTTATTTAACCTTCTTAACAAAATCTATCCCGAAAGCCTAATTAATTAGTTTTCTGTTTCTGAAACATTCTCATTAACTCCTTATTTATTTTTCTCTTTCTACCTGAAATTGGAATCTGTGTAACAAATTACAAGTCATCTGATCAATTTATTCATTTGTTATCATATACAGTAAAAATTATAACACAATTTAGAATCAAAAACTGAAAACAAACAATAATTATGCTGGCAATTAATCAAGACTTACGAAGCATTTTTTTATGATAAGAAAAAAAAAAATCAAAGCGTGCAGACAGCGTTGAATCAGATATATGTAAATCGGTGTCATTACTTATAACACACACATTTATCACACACACATGCATTTATCACCTTCACATTTCCCTTCGTGTCCAATAAAATTACACGAGTATTTGCACTTAGCATCATCGCAACCACTATCTTCAACGATATCTCCTTCACCATCCACATCTTCCAAGTCATCCAAGAATTCTTTTGCTGCAGAAGCTGTAATGAGAAAAAAAACCCAAAGTTGACGGTAAAATAGTAAAATGTCCAATCTACATAAAAATTATTCTTTAAAATTAGTTTGCAGTTTATGGTACAGTTGAAAGCTAATTAAAATAACGATATTCTGCGGTAAATAAAATCAAACGTTTTAATCTCAATTCCTTCATCTTCCAGAACAGTGTTTGCTGCGGCAAGTGAAAGCGAACTTATTTCCAAAGTCCTCAAATGGCGTCGTGAGGTATGTAGGAAGGTAAAGTACAAGTAGAGGTTTCATCATCGTTATTTGACATAAATAGCAATATTAGTCCTTGTGTGACATTACATTCATGAAAAACAATAAACTTAAACCTATACCACATTTTGTATTTTTCATTGTGTCAAACGAAAAAAATGACTTGACGTTTTTTTCTTTTTTCATTTACCTCGTAAAAGTGCTTATCATGGATGAAATGAAAAATGAGAGAGTAAAAACGAATTACTAAAGTAATGTATGTAATATATTTTTCGCTCTCCTTCACAGAATGTTCCGTATAGTATTTTTATAAATGAGTAATATAATTTTATAATATTTTATTAATTTGTCATATAAGTAGCATATACAAATGAGGTCGTTCCGGAAAAAGTAATATAAGTATGTAGTTTGTGTAAAATAGTGAATAAAGTAAATAGCTTTAGGAATACGGCGATTAAATGCATATTTTTCTAACTCATTAGTTTTCTTTGTAGAATTATCAATATTCGAAGATAAATAAAATTGCTGATCATTTAACGTTCCAGTACTTTTGAAACACAGTCAGATAATGCAAAGTTATTGGTACATTTCAGAGTAGATTCAAATGAACGTTGAGGTGTAAAGAGTTCAGGTAGCGATATAAAGTCTAAACTATATGGTCTGTTGCCCTTTTCTTGGTCGTAATCATCGAGAACCAAGTATCTGAAGAACACCAAAAACGGGCATTAAAGGCACTTAGTTATGCAAAGTGTACTTTGTATAAATAGGGAGATATTTTGGGATATCGTGTTACATCCAGAGTAAAAGATTTCTGCCAAAATGTACTCAAATATTTATAGGGGCACATATAGTCTCATTTTCGACAATCTCAACACATCGCAGAGCAAAGCCTCTTTTGGTGGACACACGTTAACTAGGCCACTTTGCGTAAATGAGTCAAATTTCAAAATATAGGTTTACCTTGTGTTTGATACAATATGTCTCAAGGCAATTCATAGCAATTAATTGAACCAACTAATTGCAAATATCATCTAGTCTACCTTTGAAGAAAGTTTGGGGACCTCTATTATCCTAATACGATTAGAGAAAGCGACATTTTCCGGAAAGAAATTTTTGTGTTCGTTGGTATCGTTTTGAAAGGCGGCATAATACTATATATCTCTGCTGCACTACTGAAAGAGCCTAAGGTTGTGAGATAAATATTTTTTAGTTACGAGAATACCTGAAGCATTTCTGGATAGTCTATGGATGGTAACCCAAGGCGACACACATATCGGCTTCGAAATGATTATTTTTTTCCTGAAGATAACATTCATTGAATGACGGGTAGTTAACCGTATTTATATATCATGCAGCGTATTTGGAGTGCTCTAGGAAGAGGTATTTCCATATGTCAAAACCTTCTGAGAAATGCGTTGTAATCAGTGTTGCAAGATCATTAATTCTAAGGGTGAACGCAACGGACTCCCGCTCAGAATGTAATTAATAATCACACAGAAATATTGGAGCCCTCTCATGCCAACAATAATTATTTATTAAAAATATTTAAAAAGAATTTAAATTTAGGACAGTCATAAGCTGACGACCCGATAGTTAATAGAAACAAAAATAGAATAGAAAATCGTGAAACCCTAATGCGGTTCACTTCTCGATTAACGTAGACAATCAACGGGCGCTAGAGCGTGAATAATTCTACTAACCCGGTTCTTGAAAGTCTGTGATGTAGTTTGGTGATAATGGATTTAGAACCTTGCTGTGTAGAGTTTTTGGAGAGGCTGATTTACTATTGGTTGTGCTGTAGTAACTAGTTCTGAACTGCTTTTGGGAGTTGCAGTTGAAATAAGTGACGAAAGCGGCTAAGATGCAGTTTTGGTGTGAAATCACTTGGAAGTCCAATGTTGAGTAACTACTTTCCTATTGGTTAGAAGGGAGGGGCTAATCGGGGGGAGGAGTTATAAGTAATTAGATTGGAAGTGAGACCCTTAACTAAGATGACCAGATGTCCCGATTTTTAACACTTTATTCTGCTTCCCTCAGGGTCTTAAGAAAGTCCCGATTTTTAGAAAGAATGCATGACAAGTTAGAGAACGTTAATTGAATATACGGTTTTCGGTTTCCATGCAGCTATTTCACCAGATATGAGATTTAAATTATTTTTGTAAATTTTATTTTTTAACTTTAATAGTAAAAATAATTGTTGAGATTTAATTATAAGGAACTGCCTATCAAAGTTCGCCTTGACCGGTTGTTAGAATACGACACACATTGTTTGGACTTAATGAATAGTCGCATTTTTCGACATTGGCAGCGATGAATACATTTTGTAACTGTAAAATGAAGAGAGATTGTCCCGCTTTGTTCACTTCCACAGTTTTTACTATGGTGACATGTTCCGCTAGCAATATAGCATCATTTGGAACATTGTTGCAAAGTAATTGCATCTTATAAAAAAATTGGAAACGGAGGGGAATTTTAGAAAGGAGTAGGATCAGGGTGTAAGGTGTTTGTTGGTCACCCGAGAAATAACGTTTTCGCATATTTAGTTTTGTAACTGTTTCTCATGCGATACCCGTCGTACTTCGTGCTAGTGTTTGTTAAACAAATGATGTCTACAAATCAGCTATTTATATGATTTAGGTAAGTAATTTATTTAGATAGCAGTAGTTTTTTTTTAGGTACTAAAATTTTAATCAAGATCCTCCCCCGTCACTTGTAAATGGTGCCCCGCTTTTCGAATGTTAAAATCTGGTCACCTTACCCTTAACTCATCCCTTCTTCTATGGCTTTTCAGTGCTACCTTATATAATGGGTAGCAGAAGGAATTTAGGTCTCTTTAGCTTCGCATTACTTAAGCCAGCTTGCCTTGCCAAAATAACTGGCCCATCTTCATAATGGTAAAATATTAGTAGACTGGAACTCTGGGGGATCACCAGTGCCCTTAGTACTCCCTGCAGTCACGAAAACAGTGAAAGATGGAATCAGACTACAAGACGAGAAAGTCTATCAAATAGAGCCACAACATCAGAAGGAGCCTCCTCGTTGACTGTGTCCGGAAACAGATGATCTGGTTTCAAACGGTCTTTAGAAACAGTATTTTACTTGCAATCTACGTGGATACTTTAGGAGTTCTTTTCGCTACCTCGTATGGTCTAGGTATATTTGTTTAGTTTCAAATTTACATTTTATTAAGAACTGACCAAAAATACTTTTTCTAAATAAATATCCACCAAGCGGCATGATATAAATCAATGTACAGCATACACTGGTCTCTTTTTATACAAGCCTAAGTATTCCATATTTGAATATTGCTGAAGAAATATCTAGGGTAGCAGCTTACCTGCAGCCCCACTATCCACTAAAAATCGGGGTTATAATTGGCTGTTAGATAACAGATCAAATATAAATAATTTTTGTTATTTCTGCATCGATCTGCCTGGCTACAAAACAGATGTGCTCTTTAGTGTTCCGTCCAACCGCACGGTTTCACACATTTCTTTCCAAGATTTCTAAAACTATGATGATACCAACAGAGATATTTTTTTGTTATTTTTAGGATGAAAGGAGGTTACAGGTTTCGACTGAGAGGCACTCATACCTCTTGATCTATGCCGTGGTCTGAATGCTCCTCTAACCGTTTCTTTTAGTTCAGAAACTTCTTCTAGGAAGTCTGAAATGTACATTGTCTTCGTGACTGCAGGGCGATTAGTGTAGCGACTGGTAATCACCCAGTCGCCACAAATCTCTAGACTACAAATTCTCTACTTTTAGAAGAAGGAATTATTTAACACGAGCTAAGCTTTATACTCTTTTTCATTTAGATGAACCATTTAGATACTTGTAAATTTAAAAATAGCTCTCACAATCCTTATTAACTAGAAGATTCCAGAAAAATCAGATACAATGATTTTGCCGTATTTGATCTCCTTTGAATATCTGAAACTTTTACTCCACTTTACTTTGTTAGGTTTCAGTAAAGTGTGAGATAACATTGTAGGTGTATATTCATTACAATAAACTAATTATTACAGTTATCAATATCATTGAAGTTGTAACCTCAATTAAGGACATTTGTGTATTCGTATATACTGCACTGCGAACTCAGAGAAATTTTATTTTACTCCTTTTTTGAAATGAAGCTTTGAAATTACATTTTTACATCAATCAATAAATGTAGCATCAAAAAAAAAA
>BMAW01011225.1:0-57082 GCA_019974015.1 Nephila pilipes | reverse complement strand
CAATTTGTAATGAAAGAAAAGTTTTATAAGTCTAAATCTTATATCAATTGATCTTTGTTTATATAAGACACACCGTTCACTATTTTTTTCATCCAAATGAGTGTCTGCCCTAACAGGTAAAGATTTAAAGTCGTATATCGATTTTCAGTCACGGTAAAAGGTAAACGACTTAATAAAAATATTTCACAACATTAACAACATATAAGACAGAATACCACACACATGAAATAGTTCTTAAAAATAATATAATATTTTGCACTATTATTGATATCTGTATCAAGATTTTATCACTGTTAGTAGATAAATTCCTTTTTACTACGTATCAAAATAATTGAAGAAATTTCGCACATGATAGAATTATAGAAAAAAAAAATTATTTTTTATTATAGATAACTGTTTCATATTATTATAAATGCTCGTATATATACTTTTCTTTATTATGTATTAAAGCTTCAATTTCATTATTATATACAATTGAAAATATGCAGCACATTAAAGAAAAAGGAAAAGAAAATTAAATATTCTAAAATGTTATCTTAATTTGACAAAAACGATGATATTAAACTTGCTAACTAAGGAATACTAAACTTGCCTTGCATATGAATGTTTTGTCATGAAGGCAAGCAAGTAAAGTGGATTTTCGGACCTCCTATTGCTCTGTTCAAAATTTATTTAATATAAAAAGAGTTGAAATGCTCATGATTATGAATTATTGAACAGCTTCTTAATATATTTTTTGATGTTTTTCTTTAAATTTACATTCTGTTCATTATTTCTTTTGTTAAAGATGGCAATGAGGACGAAGTTTTTAGTATTCGGCGCTCTTCAAATAACGAGGGAGAATTGATGGTCCAAAAAAGAATCGATAGAGAAAAAATTGACAAATTTACTCTCACCATCAAAGTGAGTAAGCCATCTGAACCTGTGACGGAATTCGGGGAACCTTACAATTACCAAGATTTATCTCAAACACAAGTGACCATTCTCATAGAAGATATCGACGATAATCCTCCAGCATTTGACAACTCCAACTACGTTTTAGGTAAGAAACGATAGTAATAAACGGGAGTTTTTTTTTCCCATAATACAAAAAATGCATTCTATATATCATTCAAATTCCTTTTTTTTATTTTACTGAAACTCATTAATAATAAACATAGCTTGTTTTTAATTTATTTCTTATCATATTGCTAAAATACTATTACACTTAAAGACATATGAAAAATATTGTAAAATTCTAAAGAACCTCTTAAAAAAGGCAAAGTTAAAACATGTAAAATGTTACATGTAAAGTTTTGTAAAGAACACATTTAGCCATCGAATGTAATAATTTTTTAAAAATGATTATTTATCCATTCAGTTAAATTTTAGAATTAAAGCAAAAGATAGATTACTGAAGTGGGCAACAACATTCTTATCGTATTTTAAAATTAAAGTAAAGGAGAACTTTTTAAAGTGAATATATTTTAAGTTAAATGTAATTATTAGTGCCGCAAAATGAAAAGTCACGTACATTTTACACGTGAAGTATTTATTTTTCAGAAGATCAATTTTTTTTTAAGGTTTAAGGGTCGTGAAACGCCTTAATGCATTTTGAATTCCAATTTTCGAAATTTATTTTTTTATAATATAGCTTTGCGTTTCACTGTAGGAATATATGTCATATATTTTTTTCAATATTTTTTCTCATAATCATTCATATATCATAGGTGCAAGAGGAAATACTGATGTTGATACAGAACTTCTCGTTCTTCATGCTTCTGATCCAGATGCCTCTTCAAGTCCCATAACATACAGCATTAAAAATATGGCCTTTATCAGAGTATGCATATTTTGTGATTTAAAAATTCTTATATTTCAGATTTTATGATAATATGAATTATTCCTTTTTTTTTCTAAAGCTTCACTTATTTAAGTAATGTTTATTGTAAGACAGTTTAGACGGTTTAAGATTGCATTCGATTAATTTTAAATTATAGGACCCGAACTTAGAAGCCATTTTCTGCTTTCGAACGTGTCAGTGCTAATATCAATTCGTGAAGTTATTAACTATGCATATATAATAATGCGAATTCTTAAAATTTTAAGAACATCATTTAAATACTCAATGCTCTCCATTTTAACGTATAAAATTAGTAACCTATTTAAAACTTCCGTCTACCAGATATATTAAATTCGTGAATGCTATGATAATTTTATGCAACTTCTAGTTTCTTCCCAATTCTAGACTACCATATTAAACTGAATGCAACACAATGCTTCTAAGTTGTTAAATTTGGGAAGATTTCAGTATTTTTGCTTTCTTCTTACTAGCAAACGAATAATTAAAACAGACATAAAAATGTTTTAGAAAATGAACGGAAGTAAGTAAGATGAAAAAAACGTTTATTTAATTTTTTTAGAAACGTTTCATTGTATGGCTATGAATAGAATCACCTAGATTCGCAGAAATAATCCATTAGATTTCCATTAGATTGAAGCTGAGTTTATGAATTCATAATGGATGGTAACTGATAATCTTAACTTGAAAGTATAGAAGAAATAAAGAACACATATTTTATTACAGTAATAATTTAATTGATTTATCAGGAATGAGTTGTATAGTAAAATACGCTGCTCTCCTAAGATAGAATATGAAAATGAAAACCTCCTAATGAACCGCTTTCATCAGTTTTTATCTCCTGAAAAGAACTCCAAATATGATTTTAAGACAAATTCTTAACCAAGACATTCGGAATTTCATTAATTTCCTCGCCATTAAGAATTTCATAATCAAAATGTTAAGAAAATTCTATGCTAATCTTGAAAGTATCAAAAATAGGGACTTACAAAGAATTGATGAATATACAATTGATAATTGTATTAATAGACCGTGAAATGTCCTGTTATAATTCTAGTGTTTCATCTGATATAATTTCTAATTTTTAAGCATTCAAACGTTCATAATAATTTTCTTTCCATTTACCATCACTATTTTTATTCCAAATTGTAAGGAAACTAAATTATACTGTATAAATGTTCCTCCCTTTTGGAGTTACGATAGCAACCAATGTGAAAGCTAGTTTTCGAGTAGGATCGTCCCTCACTGTCACGCTAAATTTTTCTGAAGTCCTTCATAAAATTACACACCTTCGAATCTTCTTTTTGGTTTTTCCCCAGAAAGAAAAACAGCTCCCGATTTGGGCTAGTCTTATAAATAAATTTACTTAAGATTTCATTCAACCAACTGCGTAACTTAAATGTGTGATTTTATTAAATACACTTGCTTCCAAGAACATTTTATGTATTTCAAATTTAAATTCCTTTAGTGTTTTAATGTTTTAAGAGGCAATATTTCTAAAATATTTAGTTTTGTTAATCAAAATTTAATTCCTCGGAAAGTAGCAGGTCGATGCAACTCATTTCTAAATTATCAAAACGAATATTAACTCCCTCGCTGCGTTTCCCGTGATTGCAACGGACAGCGTAGAAGTAGCAAAATTCGCGCATTCGTGATTTCCGAGCGGATACATTTTACAACGTTTTTCTGAATTTCACTTGGTGTGTGTGTGTGAGTGTGTGTGTGAGTGTGTGAGTGTGTGTGTGTGTCATCAAATTTTCGATCGTTAATTTAACCAACTTCCCATCAAGCTAGAGCTTTGAAATTTTGGGAATCGTTCGTACTCGCCTAACAATGTAATATTTAGACGTTTGCGACAAGTTTTAACTAATATTTCAATAATTTTAATAAGTCAAAATATTCTTTCCTCTAGGCGCTTTTAAGATTGAGGAAAAAATTTCTTTCCCCCTCTGGGAGCACCGGGCACTCCCCCCGCAGCATGCGGTATCGTAAACCTTTTGTACTCACAAAGGGGAGATACTATCTCCCCTTTACTATCTCCGAGATAGTAAGAGTTGCTGACTTTCAGTCTGTAATCATTCGCAAGAAAGAAAGTTTCCTATATTTGGCGCCGTGTCTTATCACAATAATTTTTTCTGAATTTTGGTTCCCATTCTTTTTTTAATAGAATGACTTACAAACTTTCAAATGCATGTTTTGATTTTATGAGTATTATGAATTTTTTAATACTCTCACAAATGTCTCTTTTTAAGTGAATTTTAAAGTTAAAAATAACTAACAGTCTTAACTAATATTTCAATAATTTTCTCTAATAAACTTTGCCACCATATAAAAACGTTGTTTTTAAAAACGTTGGTTTTTATATCGAATTTTTTTCTGTCTATTTAACTGTGCAACCCGTTCTTTTCCCGATCATGGTTTCTTTTTAGCTTTTCTGTGATGTTTAATTATATATTCAGATCTGGGTTAACAGAGGGCATTAATTGTCTACATTTCTGCAAATTATACAAGCGTGTTTTGCGCGCTCTTTTCAAAGCTCAAAGATGTCTGGCAGAAAGCGTTGTGCAAGTGATATAATCTACATTCCTGACAATATTTCCCATGGCATTAACTGCTCGACATTTTGCTAGCCATATACCCCCAATCCCATCAAGAAAGAGCCTTGTAGACAGTGGGCTGTTTGTTGCTTAAAAACAACTGATACTGGCAAAAAAAAAATTCCTAGAGAAACTCGAATTTGGTGCAAAGATCGTGTGGTAGGACTCTGCTCGAGCCTTGTTTCGAAGTTTATCATACCAAACTTCATTTATAATAAATGTTTTGCATGAATTTTGCTTTTTTTCCCCTTAGTATGTACGTTTAATCTTTGTATTTCATAAAATATATCATAATTTAACCAAGATTTATTTTCAAAATATTGCTTTTATATGATTATTCTTCAATTTCAATTTTCCGACAACTTTTTTTATGATCCAATTCTATAATGAAAAACAATTTTTTTACAACTTTTTTTTGTATATTTGATCTCTAAAATGTATGTAGATTTGAAATATGTAATAAAAAATGAGCAATTTTTGAACCTATTCTGATATAAAAAAATTACGCATCGAGAGGGTTAAAGGCTGAAAAGCCTAAGTGTTCCGGCAACTATTCAACTTGTACCTTCAAAACATGGGCTTCCTGTGGATTAACAGAGTTGTATATAATCTGCTCGGCAATCACAGTTCTTTGACCACTGGCATATTTATGATGATTTCGATATAGGATGAAATTTAATTGGCAGGTAACATCAGTAAAAGGGTTATTTGGGACATTTTCTTCTAAATCTAGTACCACATTTTTAGAGATCATGATAAATAAAGGCCAAAATCCATATAAAAAAATTCCAAAAACGAACAGCTCAATCGATGCCGGATTATAGAAGGTGCTGAACCATCAATTGCCTAGTTAAAAAGTGTTTACTGTTACAATGTTAAAACATTTTCTAAATAAATATATTTCAATAGCTAGCATCATATTCTTAAATAAATGCAAAGATATATTTAGAATTTTTTTTTTTAATAAATATATCATATTCATTCTTTTTTTGCAGCCATCAACTGATGAAAATATTGACATGGATGTCTTTCATGTGAATTCTGAAACAGGCGTAATAAGCAACAACGAACCGTTAGGCAAATACGTTGGTGGGCATTTCGACATAACGGTGGAAGCGCGTAGTTCTCCCGATGCTCGCTACGTGGCATATGCTAATGCAAAGGTACGTACGCTGCGTAGGGTATCCCTCAATTGTTTCATTCTAATGTCATCTTTCTTTCTAATATCATAGTCAATAATAATTAGATTCCAAATGAAGATACGAAGAGCAAGATTAAAACTTTTCATTAATAACCACTGAAGAATAAATAAGGTCGCAATCCCTCGAATCCTACTTAACTCGTCAATTCTAAATAAGGATCAACTGAGCAAATCTTAGCTTACCAATCACCCATTCTGATTCAACCATTTCTGGCAAACATCCAATTCTGATCTTAATTCTTCAACGAAGATTTTCTTCAATCCAAAAGATTAACTGCTATTCGTTAATACAACTTAAAATCATATAGCAGCCTGACGTTATCTTCTATCTCCTTTCATTTTCCTTCAAGTTCTTTTTCATTTTATCACTATTTCTAAATCAATTCACTTTACTTCTATCTTCATCTAATTTACCTGATCACGCTTCATTTTTGTTGGGAAGAAATTGTAATTTTATGCAATTCAATTTACTATACAGTCCCCGAGTTTAGTGAAAAGAAAATTGCGACTAGCCCAACGTCACAAGATAGATTTACAAATTAATGATTATTAAATTTATACAAAACTGAATAATTGAAAAAGGATATGTTATTCGCTTAGGTATAATTATTGTATTCACTTACAAAATCTCTATAATGGTATAACGGGATAAAATCATTTATTAATATTATGTATATATCAGTTAAAACAATACATCCTAGTTTTTACTTATTTACTTGAAAAGATATAATTATAAAATTATGCATAAGATATTTAACGACTGACCGTAATTCAAGGTATTTTTTTATAGTCTATTAAGTATTCCTAATGTAAAGATTCAAATTGGCGAAAAATAATAATGAAAGTGTTGCTTAAGGCCCGATAGAAATATTATATTAGAAGCAGGGAATATTTTTTAAATTTTAGTTTCTACAGTTTTTTTCTGGTATACAAGCACTGATCTTAAATTTTTATTTGAAATATTCTCGGTGAAAATTATATTTTATTTGCAGTAGAATTACAATTAAATATTTAAGGATCTTATCTCTAGCTTTAACGTTCCTGAAAACGAAGCCATTTAAAATATAAATAAATAAGTTCTAAATTTTGAATGTTAAACAATTTAATTTAGTTTTGATTTCAAAACACAAACTCTAACAAGTAGTAACAATACTAAACAAGCTTTAATAACTGTAAAGTATATATTTTCAATCAATGCTTTATAAATAAAAGTAATTACATTGAAATACATACATTAGTATTTGTAATAAACTTTTTCTTGATAACGATGCATTATGATTGGTAATAATTTATTTGATAATATTAATTTTTTCTGTACACAAAATATATTAAAGTATTATTAAATTAAAGAATTCTATTGTAAATATAATTTAAATTCATAATATTTGTAGTTTTTATGTTTAGGTATTTAATACATTTCTACCCAAATAAATGAATTGTTAAGTGAAAGAAACAGCAACGTTTCAATTTTACATTTATTGTTATTCCCCCTTCCTATTGATTAAATAATTCTTTTTCAAAGGTAAATTGGCATTGTAATCTTTAAAACCTGTAAAATGCCCTTGTTAATCTCTTTTCAAATTGGATTTTTTTTATTGTAGGGTCAAAGAATTGAAGCTATTTTCGTCACTATAATGTCAAAGTGTTTCATTATATAGATCAATCTGTTAGCTCTTAGATCTCATTACAGTTTTTAATATTGCTGGTTGTATTTTTTTAGTAATACTGTAGAAATTATTAAGACGATTGAAAAAATTAAATTCCTTTATAACTAATCAAGAGAAAAATATTGAAAGTGGTGGTGGTGAAATTTTATTTAAAAATATATATTCCGCAAATAATACTGATTTAAGACATATACTCTTTTTTAAAGATCGCTCATTTTCTTCCAAAATGTCGCCATTAAGAATACGAAAGCACTTTTACAAAATCAGTTTTATCTATCATATACATAATTTTGTTGGGAATTTTTTACAGATTTACATTCTTCAAGATCGTGATTTGTTGAAATTCGTTTTTTACAAGAGACCAAATGAAGTTCGGCAAATAATTCCTGATTTTGAAAAGTAAGTCATATATATTTAATTTCTCATTTCACCTATTAGAATGATTAAAAATATATCGAACCCCATTTCCTTTCCTTTAGTTTAGTTTTCTAACATTTGTGTACATTTACATGATATTCCTCAGTTACACGTTTTGTTAATTTGTACAGGTCATTGAAACTTGCTGTGGCGCAACCAATCTCCTTGAACATTTATGACACTAATTTTTATGCCAGAAATGATGGAAGTCTGGATTTTGAAAGGTAGAAAGAATTCAGTTTTTTAGAAATGTATTTCATTTTTAATGAACAAATTATTATACATAAAGTATAATAGTTTATTTCGAAATTTCTGCACTATATTCGACTAGCCTTCTTATTTTCGGAATAAATAATCAGTAAAAGTAAATATTTTTTGGACAGTAACTTGTATCCTAAAATTATTTATTTATGTTGTATCTTGGAAAAAAAAACAGAAATATACTTATTTTAATTTCTTATATTGTGTAATTTTAAAATATTTTCGATATTTTAAAATAATTTGTGTCCTTAACGAAGGATAATAATTTCTATCTCTCTTTAGATCTCTCTCTTGAAGGCATTATTATATAGATCAAGCTAATCATGCTTTGAAACTTTAAATGCATAATTTAAATATAAATATATTATGTTATTTTTATTCAATGATAGAAAAACTTTAGAAATATATCTTGACTTGGTTCCATTTCCTTTGCAGCACAAGTTCATGCTTTCAGCTTCTAGAAAATGATGTCATAATTGAGCCAAAGAAAGTGATGAAAATACTGAACAGAGCCAAATCACCAAGTGTGAGAGAACTGTATTCAAATTATAGTGTGGTTGCAATTGAAGTAAGTTTTGAATTCATTACATAAAAAATTCCTTGTGGGATTCAAAACTATCAAGTATCCCTCCCTGTTCTTAATAAAAGTACTTTTTCGTTAAATGTTGTATTAATTATGAAAAAAAAAAGTTTACAAAATGTATGTAATAGTATTTAAAATTTGATATTTACTCTTTGGCATTGCCTCTTTGGAAGCTCTTTTAAATATTAGATATATTCATGTTAAACTGGCACTTTAGAGTCTTAGTATCACTGACGATAATTAAAATGATCTTGGTGATAATATTTTGATTAAATAGTTATAATATTAACTGAATATACTTTGTTTATTTTGCAATTTCTTATTAAAATGTAACAGGATCATTATTACATTGTAAAAATAACTCTGTATAACTCTAAAAAGCTGTCTATGTAACATTTTATTTACAATAAATAATAAGAGGGAAACAAAATTTGAAAATAAATGTATTTATTCCATAGAAAATTACTATTAGAATAGAAGTTAAAGAAAGAGCGCTAGAGCATTCCGGGAACGGGTTACCAAAGATTGCAAATCTCAAACGAGAAAGGAAAGATCACTCGAGGACTTCAGGGTTGTTGACTTCACGTTTATGTCAAGATTATCTCCTTAGAGATGTTCAAAATGAATTTTTTTCAAAAGTTTTATTCGTAATAGTAGCGGAATTAAAATTCTAATAATGAATTGGCACTTAAATATCTCCTTTAAAGTCAACAATTCAAAGAAAAAATTAAACTACTCTGAATTCGTAGAAAAACTAATAGAATTACTCACATTTGTTTCTCTTCGAATATGTTATTCGTATTGAAAAGGTACCACAAAACCATTGAAAAATAATAAATCCTGTAAATGTAGACATCATTATGAATACAAAAAGTAAAGAATGAAAGCACAAATTACTTGAATTAAATAAAAAAAATTCAATATTTTTTTTAAATTAAAAGAATTTGAAAAGTTTCGAAGAGAAAAATTTTTTTACCTGCACAAACGATAGTATGATTGAAACATGCATTCTAAAATATATTGAAGCTCATTGATTTTTATTTATTCACCAATCTCGGAATAAATTAAATTCTAATACAATACAAAACCATATCTTTCATCTGCAAGCGATCGTCTTTTTAAATTCCTACTATTAGCTCCACACAATTCCTCTTTATAATCTTGTTCAAATCAATCGTTAATAAATTTTTATTCATCCAATCTATTCAAATAATTTTTTTTTAAGATTTTTAGTGGATGACACTTGATGTTAATACAGTTTTTTCAAATATTAATTCATTTAATTAACTTTAATTGGGGGAAATGCAGTATAGACCAACCACTTGGTGCTATTTCAAAAATTACCAAACTTGGCGATTTCTGGCTGAACGTTAAGTTCACGAAGCGGAGCAGAGTAGCCACCTTTGGCAAAATACCACCAAATAATTCCTGTCGCCTAGGCTGGATGAGCTAAACTGCATTCCGACCACTATTTACTGCGTATGATTAAGATAAGTTATGTCGATCTATTATGCATTTGTCTTGTAATGGCAAATTGTTGCAGTTATATATGTAGAATCTCCTGCTCGATCGAAACTCTCGAAGTGGCATAATTTTTTATTTGATTTTCAAATAATTAATTTTAGTTTTTATATGGGAGAAAAAATTTTATACAAGATATTTGCAGTATATAAATTTAGGAATAAATTCTGTCAGTGAATAACGTAGGATGTCAGGAAAAAAAATTTCTTTTCGAACTTAATATTGTAATTTGTCATATGTATATAGCTATTAATATTAATTGTAGTTATTTATCAAAAGTAACCAAAAAAAATTTTATTGTCTTAAGCTAAGAATCTGATCTTTTTTTTCTCTTTTTTTCTCTTTTTCTTTTTTTTTTTTCTTTTCTTTTTTTTTTTTTTTTGTATTACTATGTTTGAAGTCTGATTATTCGCGACAATTCTATTCTTTTTTCACTGCGTTATCAATTTAACTCCGTAATACCAAAAAATTGAATTATGAGATTGTAAGCATATATATGTAAACACCCATGTTACATACAAAGTTATCTTTTTTTCAGAACTTCAGTCTTCGAGTGAGAGAAGCTTACAAAATGATTGGAGTGAAATAGCTGTTCTTTTTATTGCTGCCCTGATGGCTTATTCTTTCATTTTGTGCATTGACCATTGTACCATGTATTCAAAGTAAGTGTAGGATTAATTATAACCATGCATCTCACAAGTTGTTATTTGAGAAAAGGAGCAACAAAAGAGTGTGGGCATAAATAAATTCATTGTTATTTTGGTGTTAGGTGTCAAAGAAGATCTATATTATATCACAATTAGATTATCATGATTTCTTTTAGCTTACTTGAAGCACATTTTACTGTTAAGATGTATATGTTTTTTTTTATCGTGCTTTTATTTTGAAACTGAATAGATATTATTGTTCTATTTTAATAATTTTCGTTTCACTCATGTTTATTTTAATATTTTCATATTAATAATTGATTCTTATGGCAGAATTTCCAGTTCCTCATTTATTTATTTTTTTGCTGTTAACATTGGCAACGTTTTTGTATTTCAATGGGTTTTGTGTAAAATTTATATGTGCGTGTTAAGAATTTGAAGAAGGTATTTTCTATGCTCTGATATAAGTAATTGCTCTGTGATGTTCTTAAGGTTCGGAAGTCAGTCACATCGTTACGCTTACTATATTCATATTTTGTAGAATTCTACTCTTTTCGAGAATTACATTTTTAGCCTAGTTTCAAATATCATAGTTCTAAATTTTAACTCGTATAAAGCATTTGTGATGCCTTTTAAATGATACCGATTTAGTATGACTGTGTTGTGTAAAAAATTCTTTTGATTTGCTTCGTACTATATAGAGGATTCAAATGGATTTTTGAAGGTTTTGGCTTTCACCACGCTTTCAACTACTGTTGAAAAGTAGAGATAATAATTCTAAAATATTATTCTTTTCTTTTAAATCTTGAGAATTTCAAGTTTAACTAAAGTTGTGTTTTTCCGTCATTGTTTCTTTCTTTTTCTTTTCAAAAATTTTGATAGCATGTTGTATTGATTCATCTTGTGGACTTTTCAGAAATTAAAGTTTTAACTCAACCTGATTTTACATCATAAAATTTTTTAGAGCCGAATTTACCTGATGCAATTATCTAAGAAATACGTGGTCATGGTTGCTTAGTGGTCGCGGACTCGGCGGCTTATGTCAGGTCATTCCTGGTACAATCTTCAATCCATCGTGCACCTGGACTGATGCACTCCAAATTTGGTCAAGACTAATTCCTCGCGTGGAAAGCTTTGGGGCTCAGCTCGATCGTCCGTCATTGCCATTGAACGAGGCTTAAAATTACGCGGTTGTCTCCACACTCTCGTGATGCACCTCAGTGCGACATTTAAAAACTGTCACACATCTATAAACAATATCTTGTCAAATTCTGTATTTTATGTAATACTACAAATATCTGGGCACGTTTTTATATTTTATTAAGTTCTGGGTACTAGGCATACTTACAAACAATCAAATTTGTTTTTTGTGATTTATTGTAGATTTAATAGATTCTTGAATATTTTATTATATTTTGAATCTTCTGAAAATGCTACATTTTATTGGACACAAGTTTCAAGCAGTCAATATCGTGTTTTGTAAATGGATTGCTTTTCCGTTATATAAACATTTTTCAATAAATAAATAATTAGTCGAATTATTATTTTAAATTTGAACCAATCTTTTTTTTTCCAGTGTTATACCAAAAAATTGAAAAGAATGTCATATTGTAAGTATACCAACCTAATGCCAGGTAAATTCAAGATTTCTTTATTTTTCATCACAATGTCAGTGCTTTGCAAAAAGAAAATTTTAAATTGCTCTTTTAGCTTAACTCTGAACTGCGTATTGTACAAGAAATTATAGATTTCAAAAGTATCTCCCATTTGAAGGTAGAGAAATCAGATTCGTTACTAAAGAAGACTCGCGTAATTTCCAGCTCGAATGATTTAATTTGTTATATTCCATCTCCAAATCTAATGGGCTACCTTAAGACAAATCTTTTACAATTAGAAAGCAATTGAAGAAATTTGTAGAGTACTGTTTTTATACAAATAGTATCAATAATAAACAGTGTAAAACTATTCTTTATCCTTTTTTTATTTTTAAGATGTCTATTCCGAAATTCTTTTTGAGGTATTTTCAATATAATGATATTTTGTAAAAAAATATGGCTGTTATTATAAATCAGTTCAAGCATCATTTTTAGTTTTATTTTAGGACTGTATCAGTTCATTAGACTAGAATTTATTTAATTTTATGTATGCAATATCATTACAATCATTTATTAATTAAGCTGTATAAAATTAATTGTTAATGCAATTTTCTTTGATCTGAAAATGTCATCTTGTGTTAATTATGTATGTTTTTTATGTATATATTTGATAAACTGAAACAGAAAATTATTTAAGTATTTTTTCATTTAGTATCTAAGTATTTGACAGAAAAATGAGGTAGTTTTTTTTTTTTTCTTTTGCATTTCTATTTAAAGCATAACAATCATAATTGTATTCTTTCATGCTTTTGAATTTACAAATGAAAAGGAAAAAAAGTAAATTAATGCATTATTAATTATTGTTTAATGTGAGATTAAATAACTTCAGTTTGCACATGTAAATTTAGGAAACTTCCTATTTCTAAACTAATATATGAGGTTTGAATTATGATGATAATATATTCTTTGGTATATCAAGATATTTATTTATATTATATAGAATGTTGCAATATTGCTCTAACAAATGTAACGGTAAAAAAATATGAAAACGCAGCAAGATTTTGAATGTTACTTATTGTATTCTACAAAGCAATAAAAATGAAACTCGCAAAAATTGTATATGAAATAAAAATAAAATTATTGTATTTATATTGATTTCAAGTATCATTGTTTAAAATTTCTGCTGCCTTATTGCAACAGAAATTATTCTGTTAGACTGTAAATAAATTGAAAAATTTAAAGTTTCTTTAAAATTTTTTTTAAAAAAAGTGCTTTTTAGAAAATAATTCATCACATAACTTTAATCTTTTTTATGTACATGTGATTGTTTTAATGGTTTAATTTAGCTGATGCGAATTTATTTGTCTATTTCTAATAAATTTTTTAGGGACATCCCTCCCTATGTTCCTTAGTCCAGCAGAGTAAGTTTCCATTTAATTTCATAAATTTTGTTTCGTAGCTTTAATACGTTAAATTTTAGCTTTACAGTTTTTTTTTTTTATTATTAAGCCTTTTGAACTTCATTTAAATGTAAGTATTGGTTGTACATATTTTTGAAAAATATTATAATTCCTTCCAAATATGGATATGAAATGACTTTCATAATATTATTTAACTACGTAATGTCTGTGATGTAAATAGATATAGAATTTTAAAATTTAATTGAGAGGATGTTTTGAGTCTCGTCAATAATAAAATGTTCAGTTATATGATAGTTAATCTTAGAGAATACATTTATTGCTTTTGATAATAGTTTCATTTCTTCGATAATGACTTTGTGATTTAATATAACAATGGTGTCTTCAATTACAAAACAATTTTTAAAAAAAATTTAGTCTAAAGATGAAGTTGCACATCACATTTGTGTAATTAATCATTGTTTTGAAATTAAAAATTTTGACTTTTCCAAAAAGTTTATTCAACTTATTCCTGAGAAATATAAACGATAGTGAAACATGATCGTATCTCAATGGTAAACGATCTTTATAGAAAGTTGCTAAATTAATGATTTTCAAATTTTTATTCATCAGAAATGGAATCACTTTCTTTGTCTATTTAACTTTAACGTGCCTTTAACTCAATTTTAACTCTTTATCTTTCATGAAATTTCCTACTGACTAAAAGCTTCAGCTATACTTTTTTGTAAAAAATATTTTATTCCTGCAAAATGAATACCCAATAATATTTGGATATTCATTCCATTTACATTTCATGTATAGTTTTAAAAAAAATTCTGTTATTTTCCTTATTTTAGCAACAAAATGTATTAAAAATACATGCGCATATATTTTATTGCAAAGTTTTTGAATTTTTAATACTTTTTAGAACTTATCCAATATAATTAAGTTGAATTGTCTTATGTTTCTATCAGATATTAGTTATTCACCTATTATTTTAGAAAAATTAATTTATCTGAGTGCTTTATTTTTATTGCAGGCAGCAAAGAATATACGAATGGCAAGAAATGAATGCTCCTTTGGCTGATGCAGCTTCTTTTCGAAGCTATCCGACTCTTAGATAAAAACAATTTAGAACACATTAGGAACGATTAGGACTGATTCCATGTTTCATTCAACCTCCAGTCGGTTGCTAGTCACCTACCACAAGCGGTAAAATGAAGAAGAATAAATTTGGAGATTTATTTATAGCAGTAATCATGTTTGAAAGATGATGTTTTGTACAGATATTCATTTTCTTTTGTACAGTTTATAATTTATTAATATTTTGAATAACATGCATCGTCTCTCTTTCATGAAAATAATCAAAACAAGACTTTATTGCTAAGTTTAATATCTTTACAGTCCAATCGAAGTTTCTGTTTCCTTTGTGCATATGTATACGAAGGCGTGCTTTTTCGTTCTTTTATTTGGAATAACACACCACAGTAAGGGAAATAAACAGTTAATACAAGTAAAAAGAATACATTGTGTAAGCTACATAATCTACATAATTATTTCCAAAGTTTTGAGGCAATTTTTATTGAAAATACGCGCTCAAAAGAAGTTTCCATTTTCATTTAAAGGGATGAATTAAATTAACAGAATAAATATTATTCTCATTTTAAGGAACTTAATTACAAAATATTACCTAAAAATAATTTATGAAATGTTTTTACTATAAACAACACTGTAATTTATTGACGATTTTTTTTGGTGAACGTTTTTTCTTTCAAATAAAATCCTACTCTAATTTTCCCTTAGAATACAGTTTATATGGAGCTTAAAAGTAGATAATATGATTATAGAAATATTTTATCATTTAGATACAATTGATACGTGTTACACAATCATAAGGAATTAAGGTTTTTCCAAAAAATAAAAACTTAATATCTTCGAGCTATTCAATAATATTAATTAAATTATTAGATTTCCTATTATGTTGTCCATATCTTCCCGAGATATTAAGAATAATGTTTTGCGAAAGTTTTTCTGTAAAACATGAATGATTTTAAGACAGAGATTGTAATATATAGCCATTTGAAGTTCTATTCCTGAAGAATTAACATAACCATTATTTATAAATAATACAAAAAAAAAAAAAAAAATTCTGTTCAAAAATGAAATAATCGATTTTAGTTTTTGAAGCGCAAATAACAAGTTGTATGCAAATTCTTAAATAAGTGAAATGAATAAGGAAATAATTTCAAAAGTAATTTATTAAGAATATTTAAATATTCGTATGACTAATCGTAATTATTAGTTAAAACAAATTTAAAAAATGGATTCTTAGCTACCCAAGGGGTTATTGTTTTAGTTGGATCACTTTTGGTGCACCAGATCCCTTTCAATTTTTTATCGTTTGCTTCGATTTTAATTACATTTAGCTTAAATATATTCAATTTAATAATTTATCGTTTCCTTTAATTTTAATATCGGAACAGTTTACTTCTATCTATTTCTCGATATTTCATCGTTTACTTTAAATTCTTATATTTAATTGAGTGATTTAATAATAATTATACAAAAGCGCACCTTGGATGGTTAAATTTGTTCTTTGCAAAACTTTGCATAGAACTTTTATATTTTATTTTAAAATTGAAATCAAAATACCCCAAAAATTAATCTTTCTTCTTTCAGATGAAAACAATTATAACATTTAAGGCAAGTTCTTCCTCTAAAATGTTCATTCATGTCTCATGTTTTAGTTATATGATTATAATTCTTAATGACAAAACGACACAGTAAATTGTTTGATTTATGCAATAGTATGTATCATAGCATTTTAAAATGGATTACACTTTAACTGGTAAAATAAAAGCCACTTTACTATTATCATAAATTACACTTTCAGTTCTAGAAGAAAGATTTGACGTCCCTTGAAGTTATTATACATAACAAAGTGTTCAAATAATACAAAACTCATTACATTACGTTTACCAGATGATTACGAACGATATATTACAATATTCATACCTATGCAATAACTTCCTCTCAAAATCAAACAAATATTTTTAAAAAACAACTCCTAACTTTAATACTCAATTATTCATGAGGAAAGCAAGTATCTGACATACAGGAACAGGATTCTACAACCATGTTTTTTAGATCTGTTATAATAGGAGTCTTGGTCTCATTTTCTATATAAATAATTTTAACTGATGTCATCTTGTCCGGATAACAACGAGGTACCCAGAATTTGTTACATCCATTGTCTTCAGAAGTTGGCTTGTATTTCTCATGGTTGTACATAAGACTACCGTAAGAAATGTTAGTGCTGCTCTGAACATAAGGGCAAGTTCCAATACATGCCCGGATGTTGAGATCTGCTGGTTGGAGTACCCAATAATCCCAACTCATTTCACTGAAAGAAATGGTACGATCCACGGATTGGCATCTGCAATTTTCATCACATTTGGGATTGCTGCTCCGTTTTTTGCGCTTTATTGGTTCATTTCTTTTTGTTACTACGATCATAGGAAGCTTTTTTTCGTCTTCGAGGTCATATGAACCTATAAAATGAAGAAAAAAAATATTAAAATAACATGAATGTCATGAAAAATTAAAATATATATATATATTTTAATGAATTATTTAACTCAAGTAATGAGCAGTATTAGTCCAATGAAAAACTATGCTCATTGTTTGAAGTATAATGATCATCAGATTTCTTTTTTTTTTTCATCTTCGAAATCATTTAATCTGTGACGTTGGGCTATTTGCGGTTTTTTTTTCCATTCATCTCGGGAAATGGAGAGAAAATCTCAGTAATTAGAATTGGATAAAATAACAACTCACTGTCAACCAAAATAAAACATGATCAGGTAAATTAGATGAAGATAAGTAGTGTAATGAATTGAATTATAGACAGTGATATATAATCGAAATATCATGATTCATCTCTTGGATTGAGAGACTCCCAGTTAAAGTACTAAGATACGATTCTGCGGTACTTTTCCATTTCGCTGGAGCAAATATCGCCAAGCAGACTTCATTTGTGGCGGCTTCCTACGTCATTTTTGACTGCGGAGCTGTAAGCCGATTTGAAGAAAAGGAGGTAGCGATCTTTTCTCGGCACACTTGCTTCGCAGATTCCAGACCTGTGAAAGTCAAGTTTTAAAGTTGTTCTTGTTAAGTTTGAAATAAATGGTTAGTTCTTTGTATCTCGTGTCTTTTAGTCTTTCGCAGTTGTTTATTTTCTACCTTCCGAAAGGATTTTATGGAGAACTCGAAGATTTTATCAACCCCCTACCTCCATACATTGGCGACAACACTGAGTAAACACATATTCCTAGTGGCGTTGGTTGTACAAAGGGGGTTCAAATGAAAAGGTACGAAACGTTTTGAGGATATAAATGAAGGCTTTATTCAAAGTATACACCATAGGTCTGAGACAACGATCTCATTGATTAACGAGCCGTAGGATTCCTTGTTCCTAGAATTCCCATGGGCGTGACGAGACACAGTTCTTCACAGCGTTTTTGAGTTCGTCGCCCGAGTTGAAGCACTTCCTTTTCAGAGTTTTTTTCGGGTGACCAAACACATTGAAATCGCAGGGCGACATATCCAGGGTGTAGGGGGGATGGTGAAGCTGCTCCCGCTTGAACTTAGCCAGTTTCGCGTGTATGACCCTGGAGACGTGTGGACGCGCGTTATCATGAAACAGAACCACACCCTTGCTGAGCAGCCCTGGTCTTTTGTTCTTGATGGACCTGCGTAGGCTTCGGAGTGTCTCACAGCTCATTTTGGAACATATTGGAGTCAATGTGAACACCATCACCTCCTTACACGTACTGCCTGCGTCAATTGGACGGCATTCTTTATAAGAGTTTCTGCTCTCTCCTGTGCATGCGGGTACCCGCGCATGCTCCGATCCACGCTAGAGACTCAGTTCGCATCCCTAGATGTCTCTCTACATTCTCCCATAGCGGCATAGGCAAATATGTTAACGGTTACGTTGTTACGACGATTCGTACCTTTTCATACGAACACCCTTTGTACCATTTTTAGCGACTTTATCTCTTGAGCCGGCGAAATGGAAAAGTACCAAATCTACTGTTATGAAGAAGTGTTTGAATAGAAAAAGTGATTCAATAAGCTAAGACTTTATTATTAAAAATAAAGTAAGTTTGGCGAGTTAAGACTCAAGGACTCGAGAGGGAGCGACCTTACCTATTCTTTAGAAGATAGTAAAATGTTTTGTCCTTCTTTTAGGTATCTTCAATTGGAATTTTGTACCTATTTGACTATTTAATTAGACTTCAAGATGTGGCTGTTTAATTAGATAATGAAGGAAGTATTTCACAAAACATAAAAATTAATGAAGAATGACATAAGAATTTTTTTCAAGAAATATGTTTTAAGTGAATGATTTAACTCAAGTAATGAAAAGTTCTTCGAATTTTTCTGAGATATAACGATCATAAGATTTTTTTTGTTGTCTTCGAGTTACATGAATTTATAAAATGATAAACGATAAAATAATGAAGAATGAAGAACACTTTAATCGTATTATTAAACATACTACTCGAAGAATACTTTATAAACGTATTATTAATAATAAAGAAATTCTTAACAAATATGCATTACAAATGTAAGATCACTTTTTTTACTTAAGTGACTAAGCAAAATTTAATTAAAGTGTGATGATTACGGAGATCATTTGCAATATTTTGATTGCAATGATATATTTATTCTACTTGAAGTTAGGGTAAATGACTGAAAAAGTTTACAGCTTCAAAGGGTTCAACCTACTGAGTCTGCGAAATCACCAAATCCGTATTCTTCAGAGTTTAATCAATTAGGAATGACCAGATACGGTCGTGCCATAAAGAAATCTGTGAAAATGAACTTAGTTGCTATAAATGATGTTTTTGAGTAGCTATCCAGCTTCTCAAAGGGGGAAAGGGGGGGATGTTGCGAATGGCAGTACTTCGCCTAATAATGCGGAGAAGCGGGGGCTGACGTCAGATGATGACGTTCTGATTTCCTTCTTTTTAGTTTTAGTTTAGTTTAGTTTATATTAACGTCGCACTAGAAGCAACACGAGGGCTATTGGCGACGGACCTCGTAATTTTGAACCACGGTCAAGTGACGATGATTTCCTTCTTCTTATATCTTGTAGCCGTCGTGAATGTAGTGGTGTTGTGTTTGGTGTGTGAAAAATGTTCTGTTATGTGTCACATCTTGATTTATTCAGTATACATTTAATTAATCTGTCGAGATCCGACTCGGGTAGATGTCAGCCCTACTTTAGTATTGTGAACTATTCAGTTACAGAGCGTAACTCTACACCATCACACCCCCCCCCCACACACACACACGCTAGAAGGATACAAATTATCAATTGTGAATTTCATGTACAAAATGAGTTAAGTAATTTTGAACGAAATTTATAATCTCAAAGCTATGCGCGAATGGCTTAAATTAATCAAATTTCAGTTTAAATACCTTTAAAAAGAAATAATATTTGTGCAATGGACGAGTAGCTGTACTCAAAGCTGCTTCGTTTTATTTTTTGTCTAATATTAAGATCCAAAGTCAAAACACTAACAAAGATCGCAAAAAAAACTATATATTAGTATAAATGTACATATAGTTTTCACACATTTATCTGTATATACTTCCCCTTTAAAATTTTGAAGCATTTCATCAATGCATAATTTTCCCTGTAAAATGAAACTATTTATTATTACAAATTAGAACACTAAATATAAAACTTGTTTTGTAATGAAAAATAGCGGATTTATTCAATCAGAAATATGTGATACATTTAAATACATATGTTGCTATTTATATACAATTATGGAACCAAAACATAATATTAATATATTTAAGTACTTTTCTAAGTGAAAAATGGTACCTAACTCTGTTTATATTGATGAAAATTAACCTTAAAGATTTAACTGATATTTATTTGTAGAATTCGTATTATTTGTAACTCCCTATAACACTTTGTAAAATGTGTAAGATTCTTCAAAAAATTACATTTATATCCTCAATACCAAAGCGAAATAAATGAGATATTAATGCTGAGGAATATTTTTTTCTGAAAATGGTACTCTGAATTCGATCTTTCTCTTTTAAATTTGACGGAGACAGCTTCTACCCGTCGGCTATTCCCACGCATGCGCAGGGCATTTCATTGTGCATCCAATGACATAAGAGCGTATATCATTAAGTAGATTACTCAAACGACACATATTTATTTTAAAATCAAACTTACTAATGCTACAAAAGCAACACTCAAATATTAAGGTATAACAATTGAGAAATTCACGGGACTTACGAAAGAGCTTATTCATTTAAGCATGGATATATTCTTACGTGAGCAGTGTTATTGTTTATTAGGTGCAACATAAATGTTTTTTGAATAATCATTTCCAGGAGATTTAATAAGCAAAATTTCCACTGTAAATTGAAAAAAAAAATGGTAATTGGTTTTTCTAATTCCATTTTAACATGCGCTAACGCTTTTTTTAAAGGTCCATTCGCGTTATAAAATGCCTTAACTTTTGGTAATGAGCTCATTCGACGGTAAAAATTTGGAGTCCTTATATTGGGTCTTAAAATATCATCTTCCTAATCTATTTCACTGATTCACCAAAATGAATATTAGTTCGTAACGTAAGCGCAGTTCCGAGTCGCGTGCTCCACGGAAGCAATTACTTTCAAGAGAGGAAAATACCTTCTTCAATTTCTTCATGCATTTTTATTTTCATAAGCAAAAACATTCTAAAATAAAAAAACGCTTCTAATGATAACTGTAAAATGCAAAGTTCTGCCATAAAAATCAATTATTATATCAAATTTTAAAATAGGAGCAAATGATACTATATTAAGGTAGATAGTAATATTTTGTTCGGATAGTGAAATAAAAGCAGACGATGAAATATTAAATTAAATATATGTTACACCGTAATGTACCTTGATGCCATTAAACTAATGTACCTTGATGCCAGCAAACTAAATGCCATTATTATAATCATAATGTATTATAATGTAAATCTTTTGAATCTCACACCATATCCTTTATTTTATACCCACGCATTTTTTAAAACAAGAAAATGTTAGTGCATGTTAATAAAAAATGAAAAAAAGGAATTTAGTAGAGAAAAAAAAGGGGGAGGGGATTCAACCCACCAGAATATATTTTAAGACTATTATTTTCTCCAAAAATGCGAAGAAGCTATATATATATAACACATCAATCAATAACTCCCGAGACTAACCCAGAGATGGCGCTCGTAGTAAACCAGTAACCAGGTCTTTCTAGAGTACGAACCTTTGCTTGAAACGTGTCAAAATTTTAAGTCGATCGGACCAGAAACAGCTGAGTTATCGAGGTTGGAGTAAAGTCGTTTTGTAGTTTGTTTAAAAAATGGAAAAAACCGAGTTTCGTGTTCTGATAAAACATTGTTTTTTAATGGGTAAAAACACCGTGCAAGCGAAACAATGGATTGAAAAATGTTACCCGGACTCTTGTCCATCAAAAGCAAAGATTTGTCGGTGGTTTGCCGAGTTTAAACGTGGTCGTACCGACACAAATGACGCGGAACGCTCGGGTAGACCTGTGGAAGCCGTTACACCGGAAAATGTGAGTGAAGTGACAAAAATTATAATGAAAGATCGTAAAGTGAAGCTCCGTGAGATTGCTGAGATGACACAGATATCATATGGAAGTGTATTTACTGAAAAAGGTTTTTTGAAGTGAAGTGAAAAAGGTTTTTTCCAAGTGGGTGCCGCGATTGCTTTCGATGGAACAAAAACAACAACGAGTCGATGATTCAGAAAGCTGTTTATCGCTATTTACTCGCAACAAAAAAGATTTCTTGCGGGAAAAAAAAAAAAAAATTTTTTTTGTTGATTCAAGATTATTACATCCTTTCGAATAACACGAATTCGTATTATATGTAAGAAGAATGTAACATTTTTTTTCATAGTTATTTTATTTTATGTATGAAAAAGCAAAAATATATACTTACCAGTTGTTATAGATATATAATGTAGCTTTCTGCTTAAAAATGTAATTTTTTCAAAAAAGTAATAATATCCAGATTTAAATATATAAGAAGAGAATATATATATATTCAATGCGCTTTACTACTTAAAATTAATTCACTGTAGAAAGCATAGGCAAATAAATTCCAAAGACGCCATCTTGTTACAATTTATTATACTGGACGCTTGAAGAATTCATATATTCGTCTTTATTGTTCTATTGTTTTAAAGCTATTTTTTTCTAAACCGTTTTTACATCAATTATCTATTTAATCGATTGACTATCATTCAATCTTTTTTTTTTTCAATTCATAAAATCAAATTCAATCATAACAGATCAAATTTCATAAAATGTGTTCATATCTATGTGTAACTCTTTGTTCAAATCTAAAATCAAAGGCTTATCTGGTTCCTTCAAAGCTTGTGAAAAAAGTTTTTTACATCTTTATTAAGATTAGAACAATTTATAAATTCTATAAATTTAGTTTTACTAAAACTTTGGCCATAATTAATAAAACCATAGATACTTAAAATATAAAATGATAATACAGAAACAAACAAAATTAAAAAAAAAATATAAAAGTAAATGTTTGGCTAAAAAGAATGAAATTTTAACTATTAACTAAAACTTGTTTGAATTTGCCAAATATGTTTGATAATTTCTTCACCATACGATATATATATATATATATATATATATATATATACTAATTTAATTATAAAATAACTTACTAATTGGAAATTCCTGGATCCATAGAGACATACTTATTCCCGCTTTTCTATATAAAACCAGAAAAGGGAATTTAAATTGTTTTGACCCCATTTTATGACTGTTTTAGTAACAATTTTTTACTTCCCCCCCCTGAATTTTTAGATTAGCTTACTTTAATGATTTTTCAGTTCGTAATTAAATTTATTATTATGCTAAATATGTATTCATATTAGTTCTATTAATTAGCCACCCAAGGGGCTATTGTTTCTTTTGGATCGCTTTTAGCGTACCAGATCACTTTTTAATTTTTTTTTTTATCATTTGCTTCAATTTTAAATATTTAGCTTAAATATATTCAGTTTAATAATTTATAGTTTCCTTTAATTTTAATATCGGAAAAGTTTACTATTGTCCCTTTCTCGATATTTCATCGTTTACTTTAATTCTTATATTTATTTGCGTAATTTCATAATAATTATAAAAATGCGTACCTAGGGTGGCTAAATCCGTTCTTTGCAAAATTTTGCATGGCAATTTTTTAGTTTATCTTTTTTTTTTCTATTTTATTTGATTTTTTATTAAAAAATTATGAAATTATTGAAATTATATTTATATATAATTTGATATCTTTTCGGCTTGTCTTCGGTAGACATATTTATTAAATTCGATACATCTTGCCAAAAACGTTTCGCTTATTGTATTATTTGAGCAAGAATCTTGTCGTTTGATAATCACTTGTGACATTATTATATTTTTTGAAGCTATATTACAAAAATATTTCTCACCTGAAATTTCAATAGTGCATTGCAACGTTTCATTCACATATTCCAGCGCTGACTTTTTCAAATGGAATCGAGCCCAATTTAGTTGAACTTCGACATCTGATGAAGATTCATAGTAATGATGCACCTGAGTTGAGTTGCCGAATTGTACGGAAAAATTCAGTTGTTGGGATGGTCGTTTTTTATGGAACCAAAAGTGTAATTTTTCTACAGATTCCACGTTCGAATCTAGTTTAAACTCGAACCGGCTACATTCCAATCGGTTGCTGTCAATACATGAGTAAATACCTAAAATGGAATCAAGAGTTTTTTGGAATATTTTTTTTCAAAATGTTTGTTACATTCAATCGCCACTACAGATATAAAAGAAATGCTTGTGAATGATTTCATCTTTTTATTTAATTTTTCTCTACCAATTTATATTTAGAGATACTAAGCGGGTTCCAATAACAATGGCCATAAAATTCTACTATTGCTTAATGGCAAAAATGATATGTAAGTTGGAACTTAACTCTTCAAGTTTTTACATCAGTTATGAATGTTTTTAAAAGCTCATTCAATTTATATACAATTAAATAAATCTAGAAAAGTTAATATAGTTTAACATACTTTATATTAAGGAAATTAAAAATAAGAAATTAATTCTGCGTAAAGAGTTTCTAATTATAATTTAAGAAAAATATTAATTTTTTATTTTCAAAAAATGAATTGTTAAGCATATATTCTTTTTAAATTAATAAGTTAATTCAATTCAGTGATTTGTATTTATTAAATTTTTATTTAAAATTTTGGATTTTGTAATAAATTTACACCTTATCAAAAAAAAGATTATTTTATAATTTTCTTTCACTTGTAGGAATATGTAACACTCATTAGATATTTTTATATTAAAGGAGAAACAACCTAAAAATATTATCACACAAATCTATTATAATTTGAAATATTTTATCTTTTTTATAGGGAAAAAAATATAAACTTAAAAAAAATCAATTTAAATTTCTGAGAACGAGAATAAAAAACAAGGAATTTTTCAAGAAATATTTTTGAGAAAATTTTGCCATCCTGATTTGTTGTGATTACCGCAGCCTTTCTTCGATTTTTTTTTTTAAAAAATTATTTATTTTTTATTAATCATATTTTGCAGACATATTCATGAAATCATATTACATAATAGTTTATAGAAAAATTTAAAACAGGTACAGTTTATAGAAAAATTTAAAACAGATACAGTTTATAGAAAAATTTAAAACAGATACAGTTTATAGAAAAATTTAAAAGTAAAAATATATTATCCCATTGTTAGCCTTAATTCTTTTAGTAGACAAAAAAAATAAACTTGGAAACTTAAATAAAGTAAAAACCATTCATTATTTTTATTTTTGAAAATTTTTCTTGTATGATGTACTCATACTTTTTTTTAAAAAAAATCTATTAATGCAAATTGCCCTTTATCTTTTTTATTAATTATTATTTATTTAATCAATTTAAATGAGGACTTAGTTCTGTTTCAAATAATTTTCTTAATTTATTGAATGAAAAACTAATAAGAGTCGAAATCAAAACAAACAAATGAAACGAATGCATTGAATTATAATATTATGTACATTACTATTGCTTTTAATATTACACTGAATCAAGTTGTTTTAAATGGCCGTAGTAGCTGAGTGGTGATGGGTAGCGATTAAAAATCTACGGACTTTTTTTTAAATTCAAATTTCAAGCAGAACAATAATTTTCAAACAGAACAAATATATTTGTAAATTATCGGATATTATTGAAACTCTATGAGAATGAAATAAATATATATATATAACAATAAGACATTGGTTTTTGTACAACTATACTGTAGAAAAAATATAAGAACAAATATTGTATTATGAACATATATAATACTCTAATAAATAAATTCTACAACTTTTTTAATTATGATGAATGCTTATACAGTTATAAGTTTTTACAATGAAAACGATCAAAAAATATGTAATTAAATTATGTGATTTATTTATCAACACATATTAAAGCATTAGGTCGTAGAGATCCACACTTTGGTATCCTAACTGGATTAGTAAAGGGCTTTTAAACAAAAATCATCTTTATACTAGATTTTTTCATCCATTCGAACAATATGAGAAGACTAGTACATTCGTTTCACTTTAATATAAGTAATGATATCAGACTCATTAAAAGTTCTATGAATTTCAGAATTAAAATGTCTTCACCAAAGGCCATTTTTTATGACACCACCGAAAATACTAGAGAACTTTTCTCTCAAAAACTGCAATTTTCTATTCCAAAATTTTAGTAAGAGGCCAATTTTCAAGTCCTACATTAGGATCGACTAAATGGGAGTTTTATAAATAAGATTTGTTTTTCTAGAGAGAAAATGGGACCTCAATAAAGAGTGGAGTCCAAAGAAAGTTTTGTTGGCAAGGGAAATATGATTTTGAATCTCAGAAATGATGTCATTTTTTAAAACATTTTTCTGTATTTCACTTCGTGTGTCTGTGTCATGAAATTTTAGATTGTTAATTTAACCAACTTCACAATAAGCTAGAGCTCTGAAACTTTGGGAATCGTTCTTACTTGCCTAACAATGCAATATTTAGACATTTGCGACGTTTTAACTAATATTTTTTAATAATGCAGTTTAGCCCAACCACTTGGCGCGGTTTCAAAAATTGCCAAACTTGCCGATTTTTGTATTTTTTGGCTGAACTTTAAGTCCGCGAAGTGGACCAGGGCAGCCACATTTGTCAAAATACCACCAAATAATTCCTGTCTCCAAGAGTGGTTTGACTAAACTGCATTCCTATCATTTAATTTACCAGATGAATTAATTTTAATTAGTTTTAACGTTTTTATGTATTTCCCTTGGTGTGTGTGTATCAGTGTCATCAAATTTTCGATCGTTAATTTAACCAACTTCCCATCAAGCTAGAACTCTGAAACTTTGGGAATCGTTCTTACTCGCTTAACAATGCAATATTTAGACATTTGCGACAAGTTTCAACTAATATTTCAATAATTTTAATAAGTCAAAATATCCCTTCTACTCGGCGCTTTTAGGATTGAGGAAAAAATTTCTTTCTCCCTCTGGGAACACCGGAAATTCCACATACGCCACATGAGGTATAATAAAAATTCTCTACTCACAAAGGGGAGATAGTAAGGGTTGCTAACGTTTAGTCAGTTATCATTCGCAAGAAAGAAAGATTCAATATTTGGCGCCATGTCATATCGCAATAATTTTTTCTGAATTCTGGTTCCCATTTTTAATAGAATGACTTACAAACTTTGAAATGCATGTTTTGATTTTATATTATGAAATTTTTAATACGCTCACTAATGTCTCTTTTTAAGTAAATTTTAAAGTTAAAAATTATGTTTCCTAGAATTCGATGTACAGCATTTCAGAAGTACTAAGAAAGTAGAATTTAAATGATTGACATGTCGACTAGAAATCATGAATTAGTAAAAATTATTAGATACATAACTTTTATTTGCTCCATTCGTAATTTTTTAGTCTACGCAAATTGCTAAAAATAACTTAATCTCAAAAAGAATTTATTGTATCCATTGCTTAATTATGAGATAAATTGATGAAGGATGTGGTGCAATATAGGCTAATATTCCTTAAGTATGAGAAAAATATTATGCAAATATTAATAAGGTATTATATAGTAAATATTTGTCTGTTAAAGTAATTTCAGAATTTTTTTTAAAAAATTTATTCTTATTTTTGTGCAATGTGTTCATAAGTTCGTTTGTGTTTTGTCCACATTTTTGAGTCTAGAAGAGTTTGACGCGTAATACATGTAGATTTATCTACACTTAGCCAATCATACTCAAATTAGCCTCACCTCACCACCTCGCGGTTGGATCTGGTAATCCAAAAATATTTGGAAACTAAGATAGAAAGGCTTGTATGTGTTGAAAAATGTTTCAGTAAAATATATTCAATAAAGGATTGATTTAATTGAAATTATAATTAATTTTTGTGTGCTTATCACGTGTTTGTTTAGAATTTAATGTATAATAATTAATATACTTTCTTATTGTATAAAAACGTTGTTTTTAAAACGTTTTTCTGAATTTCACTTGGTGTGTGTGTGTGAGTGTGTGTGTGTGTCATCAAATTTTCGATCGTTAATTTAACCAACTTCCCATCAAGCTAGAGCTTTGAAATTTTGGGAATCGTTCGTACTCGCCTAACAATGCAATATTTAGACATTTGCGACAAGTTATAACTAATATTTTCTTTAATAATGCAGTTTAGCCCAAACACTTGGCGCGATTTCAAAAATTGGCACCAAACTTGGCGATTGTTTTTTTTTTTTTTTTTTGCTGAGCGTTAAATCCGTGAAACGGAACAGGGTAGCCACATTTGGCAAAATACTGCCAAATAATTCTTGTTGCCAAGGATAAACCTTTCCTGAATTCTGGTACCCATTTTTTTTAATAGAATGACTTACAAACTTTCAAATGCATGTTTTGATTTTATGAGTATTATGAATTTCTTAATACGCTCACAAATGTATCTTTTTAAGTAAATTTTAAAGTTAAAAATAACTAACAATTTTAACTAATATTTCAATAATTTTCTTTAATAAACTTTGCTACCATGTAAAAACGTTATTTTTAAAAACTTTGGTTTTTATATCGAATTATTATTTTTTTCTCGAATTATTATGTATGGTGTGTGTGTTTCCTCAAATTTTTGATCGTTAATTTAACCAACTTCCCATCAAGCTAGAGCTCTGAAATTTTGGGAACCATTCTTACTTGCCTAACAATGCAATATTTAGATATTTTCTACCAGTTTGAACAAATTTTTCAATAATTTTCTTTAATAAACTTTGCCACCATATAAAAACGTTGTTTTTAAAAACATTGGTTTTTATCTCGAATTATTATTATTATTTTCGTTAACCAGATATCCAAGGTAATTAAAATATGGTACAATTTAAAACTCCTGAAGGCCATTTTTTAAATATTTGAGTGTATCGCTTGAGGGCGTTTTCATTATAGGCATGTACTCATTGTTAAACTCGTTTATTGTGAATCCCAGTATATAATCAATTGAATCTATATAACGAATCCATTCTTTAATGATTTGCAGCAATCATTAAAGAAGAGCATGCGTCTCTTAAGATTGGGACACTCCTAGCAATAATTGTAATCTCATTAGAGTAAGCCAAAAATTGAACTGATTTATAAAAGATATTGCTTCAAGTGTCGATATTGAAGAGCGAATAACCTATTTCCTTTTCGTGTGCCAGAAATCAAGAAAATGAGATGCGTATTTTAAAATTTTTCTCACATTTTGCAGGAATTTATAAATTTTTAAAGAGTTTCGGTTAATAAAGCATTTTTAACATCTAAATAAATGTAAGAAATATTCCTAGTTTTAAATATTTGAATATCTAGCATTTTTAAATATATAAATAATGTTACAAAAGGAAGAATTCGGTAATAAATTTTTCAGAAACGTTTTAC
Organism: Nephila pilipes; assembly: GCA_019974015.1. NCBI lineage: Eukaryota > Metazoa > Arthropoda > Arachnida > Araneae > Nephilidae > Nephila > Nephila pilipes. The sequence continues at coordinate 27,327 of BMAW01011225.1, read as the reverse complement.
AAAATACATAAAATATGTCTGATTTGATGTTTGTTTATAATATCCTTCTTTTTCAATACGTTTTCCATATTTCAAAACAAAAAAAGTTATTTCAATCAAGTCTGATAATTTAATTCACCGAATTTAAAAACACCAGTTTAAAGGGGGAAATACCTTTTGCTCAAGAATATCTAGCAATTAGCCCATAAAAATTTTAAATTCTTAAGCTTTTATGATTTCATTTAATATTTCATTATTGTACAAAGTTTCTGTTGTACTGAATAGTAACTATAAAAGTAGCTAAGTTGATTTAAAAGTTAAATCTATTTCTTTAATTGGATTATTGTGTTTTTAATACCTGGTTTATCCTCTCAATTTATAAGTCTGCTTCAGCATTATTTAACCTGATTTCATTAATGAATTTCTTTTTAAGCAAGGGAGCAACGTCAGAATGTGGTCAGGAAGGTTAAACTAGATTATATTTGAGAAATATTTATAGTAAATAAATTAAAAACATACTAATTGATAATAAATATTTTTGTAGCATCGGATTTTCAAACAACTGTCCCAAACATTATTTTTATAATATGTTTGTTGCTCTTTTCGTTTCTAGGAAAGAGCAAAATGTTTTACGTACAAATTTAGCCCTAAAAGAAAAATAATTAAATTTTTGAAATTACTATTCTTATACTATAATTTAAGTCCTTATTCCTCTTAATGCAATTTGTATTTATAGAAGAAAAGATATACGATTCCATTCTATAGTGTGCAATGTAAGTCAAACACTTTCAGATCTTGTTCAATTGTAGAGTTTAAAATTCGTTGCGGGTTTTTACTTTCAGAGAAGATTTAATGGATGTTCTACGCACACACTTTTATTGTTTAATTTTAAATATTAATTGTCTCATTCACTAATATAAAAATATGCAGTAGTACCACCCAAAAAGTGACACCTACGAGACCAGACATTTTGTTCCTTAGAGATATCTCTCAATAAGAAGTAAATACATATACTATTTTTTTTTTTCAAAGGCACAGGCACAAACAGAATTGTCCGTTAAATAGAGGTGTCCCTTACAAGAGGTATTACTGTATATTGGAATGAATATTTTATCCACAAAAAGTAGATTTTATCTCAGAAATTTTGTTACGTTGATTTAATAAAGTAATTTAATATTGTTTAAAATTATTTGAAATATACGTATAGACTTTTAAGGGAATAGATATGTTAAAGAACAATCGGAAACGATTTTTAGCAAGTAAAATTGGTTGAATTTAAGCAAATTTATTTACGTTTCAACCAAGAGCTTCGTAAGCTCTCTTTGTAGAACTACGGCTTCGTAGCAAATGAGTTCCCGGATTTGAGCGCTCTTCTTTCGCCGATGATCTGAAAAAATGGGAATACTGCGCATTAAATCAGTCTTCGAATAATGAAAAAAAGGGAGGGATGCTAACTAGTAACCTTTTTTGGTACAATTAAATGCTTAAAAGGTCATTATTTTCCAATTTTATTTGTCTGTAGTAAACAGCGCAATTTATTATTCTACCCATTTCTGTTTCAAACATTTCTTTCCGAATAAAAATTTGTAGAATGCTTCTTTATTTACATTGCAATGCTTTTAAATTTTTTTTACGTGTTAGAATTAAATAAAGTTATACATTGGTCATAAGCGCAAAGACATTAGACGAAGAATATATAAATGGGAGTTGTAGTAATTACATAAACTTATCAGAATATTGATGAATTCCTAAGCCACTGAAAAAGTTCTCTGAGCAACATTGTTAGCATACATCTCAAAATAAGAGAATCAGTACGCTGCTTGCTGATTATTGCCTATGAATAAAATACTGAAAAAGGAAAAAATTATTTTCTTGGTTTCAAGACGAGGTTATGAACTGCGAAAATGGCAAGTGCTATATAAACAGTGGCCTGATCAATGACGCACTCTATAAACAAAAAAAAAAAAGGAAAATATTTCAGAACAATTTTAAAAACGCCCTCATTTCGTTTGAATAAGCCAAAAGAGGAAAAATAAAGCACGTTTTTTTTTAAAAATTGAATATGTATTTATTAATCAACAGAAATACTGTAATCATAAAAAAAAAAAACTCCTTTAAGAATCGGCGACTATTTGAAAAACTGGAAAATAGGGGTTGGCGAGGGAAGAAAATTTTTTCCTTTAGATCATTTATATTTATTAATAAACATTAGCGCAAAAAAAATTCATACTTAAATTTACGCAACTGAGTAAACCAGGATCAGGAAAAAAAAATAAAACAAGGAATTGGTTAAACTTTGTTAGGAAGAGTAATAACTAATAAAAAGAAACTAGTTATAAATAATTATAAGTAAATAAAACAATAAAATATGCAGATAAAAATAATATCATAAATAAAGTAATGGTAAAATAGCAATTATATATATATATATATATATAAAGGCAATTTTGAAAGACATAAATTTTTTTAAGATTGTCATATTGATATAGAATTGCTTTGTATAGATTAATGAGCATTACTTGAAAATTTTAAGAAACTTATCTTTAAAATACACGTATACTAAGATCTTCATATAAATAATATAACGAAAGTGATACTGTTCGGTTTGCTTATAAACTGCAATCTAACTTTGTGACGGGTCTGTCCGGGATCGTGTCACTGGCAGTCCTCTAGGGGAATTTTCGGGCCTGGGGGTGGGGGGAACGATAGGATAGACTTCTAGCTGAATTGTTCTGTAAATGATAGATTGATAAATAAATTAAAAGCTTTAGAAATGTCGACCTTTCCTTCCGACCAAAAACCCTTACAACTTTCAATACAAATAATTTAAACTTAGACAAAATAATAAAGTAATACAATATTTAGATTCATTTCCTTTTTTTAATTCATTTATAAACAGTTCATAAATAATACGCGTGTTGCAAAGTTTATTTCTGTTTCTGGTTCAAGGAATAACAATGCTAAATCAAGAAATATTTTTTCATTAATACGTCGTAAGTAATTTTTCTATTATAATCAATCACTGAAATCTGTGATGTTGTTACAATAAAAAACATTGAGTGAAAAGGAAAACAATCATTATAATATAAAATTTATTGCTAAAGTTTAAAAAAAAACACATAAAATAAAATTCCAAAAGAAAAAAAATGAAACAAAGTTGAATTAATCGGTTATGAGGTAATACCAGTTTTTAATATCATAAGATTAAATTGAGTAAAATCGATAGAGGCATAATTAGCCCAAGCTTTCAGCTGTAGCTGCTTTATACAGCCATAAACTTAATTTCTTATTATAGAGGATGCATTTCGAAAGAAATACATTTAGAAATTTAAAACAAATAAGCTAAGAATTTAAATGAGCCAAAGAATACTTCTTTAATTCCTCCAAATAGACAAACAACTTTGATAATGCAGTAGTTATTCATACAAATAATAACTTTTATCATGTAACATCTCAAACATATTTAAGTGGGGAATATGCCCATTTCCATAAAATACATTTTCATTAGGTCTATTTCCAGCAAAATAGAATTTGAATTTCAAAAAATTTGGATATTCAAAAAGAATAGTTTTAAATCAAATATTTTTTTTATTAAACATCAATTTGCATTGATGAAAAACTCTCTGAAATGGAAATTTAAAATAATTTAAGAATTAATTATCTTTTAAAATGCTTAGAAATTAATAATCATTTTAAATGGTCGTTTTTTTTCTATTAGAAAGATATTAGTTTCAAAATAAATAAAATGTAAAAAGAATTATTAATCCAACTATATTTACCTAATTCTTAGAAAAAGAAAATAAATAAATTGTAAAAACAGAAAATTCTAATTCTTTTTAATTTGCAAAAAGTAATTTTTATTTTAATTTAACATCTTTGTGGTGAATGAGTGAATGTAAAGTTTATTGGCGCAAGAGCCAGATATGGCTATGCTGCGCCAAACAAGATTAAACTGTGGTCTAGACGTGAAGTTGAAAAAAAGATAAAAAGTTGTTGACAAGAAGGAGGGTCGAAAACAGAGAAGGATCGCTATAACATCTTTGTGGAAAAAAGAACACGCAAAACTAAAAAAAAAAAAAAAAAAAAAACTAGCAATAAATCTGCATGTTAATTTTATCAAGAAAAACACATTAAAATAAGTGAAATATGAAAGAAATAATATTAATCGCGTTTATTGTAATTTCTATCAAAATAAATACAAAAAAGATGAAACACATATATCCGAGGGACCGTGAAAACTTACTTCTCACAAAATTGTTCGGTTAATAATATAACGCTTAAAGCATGAAGCAAATATTCTCAAATCTGAAAAAACGTTTGCAAAAATCTTTATATTCAGAATTATAACAGATTATTTTAAGAAAATTAAATCCTCACACTTTCACAAATTTTAACATAACATTAATTCACAATGAATTTATTAAGTACCAATGAAACAGAGATATATTTAAAAAATAGACCACATATAGATATACAACATAGAAATTTTGTATACTTGTATGCCTTTGATATTCAAGATTGCATCTGATATACTTATTCGAATAATTAGAAAAAAAAACATTTGAAAATGTTTTTATTCCCTTACATATTAAATTTTAAATTAATTTAATATTTTCTCACTTTTTCTCTCTAAAATATGCTTAATTTCTTTCAAAAATGCTTCAAATTATACGTCTGTTTTACTTTTCAACAGTAATTTAAATTATGTTTCTTATATTTCTTTCAATTACAAGTTCTTCCATTTTTCTTCTAAATGCACTTACATCGCGAACAAATATCTTGCTTTTTGTTCTTATGTTAATTGAGTTTCATTCAACTTTAAAAATTAACACAAATACAAGCTCTTTTAGGATATTTTTCTAAATAATTCATTAATATTTTGTTAGGCTAAGACATGAATATTAATTCCAGATGTCACCTTTGCTCGAAGAATGTAGAAGAAACGGAGGTAGTCAACAATATGCGGTATTTAAACCTAATTTAGCTTCATAGCTTTGTCTTCGCCTGAGTAATCAAACGGGATGCAACACAAACTTCTCAGATGTGTGGGGGGAGGGTTTTTATAATAAGAATTAAAGTTAAGAATGATTTTCTTAGTGGTAAATACTTTATTAACTTATTATAATGCATTAAATGATAGCATTACTGCAAATTATAAATAATTATTATTCAAATCACGCTGAGATCCATTAAACAGATTTTACAAAATAAGATATTGAATTGTATACATTTTAGATATTTACTGATATCAATTCGAAATAAAAGAATATACAATACAGTAATTAATTCAAAAATAATTTTTTTAAAAAAAAATGTTTTACATCAGATTTGAAATAAAAATGAATTATTTAACTGTTTGTATAGTTTTGATTCAAAGAGAAATTATTAAACAGAAATCATTCGGAATATGCGACATGAAATTTTGTCTTTCCATTAAATAACTAGTATATAAATATACTGTTGAAATTCCACCTCATTTTAGAGTTAAATCCCAAATCTTCACTTTTCGAGAAAATGGTAAACTTCTATGAAAATTCGATAATGATATCGGTGACCAACATTATGAAGTATATATTAATAATATTAATTTTCCTTCAATTTTTAATTTAGATATGATGTATTCAACATAATACATGTAATAATTTTTACGTATGCAATGTAACGGTCGCAATGGAAAAAATATGTAATAAAATAGACGTGTCTTTAAGCAATGCAGAGAGATAAACTCATAAACTGGTCCTCATATGGTGAAAATCTCGACTTTCTGAAAAACAGTCTTATTATTAAACATTAAATATTACAGGAACCCTGATACTAATAAAATATTAAAAGTATCGCTGAATATTCAGAAGTTATTCGAATCTCTTTGCGTAAAATATTATTAAAAGTTCTGCATATTCATCGTCGCTCTTAGAAAAGCATGCATATCATGCCTACAGTTCAGAACAAAAATAAGCAAACCATACACATTTTTTGGATCAAACATATTAATTTTAAGCTACAACCATTCTTTATTACATTTGAAATTATCAAATTTAAAAACAAAAGGTTTCTTGTTAAAAGCAATTAAAACATCATCGTTAACAACTCAAACTAGTACTTGAAAATATAATTACCTTTTCTACATACAAAAAAATATATCAATACATAATACATTTTCAAGAAAGCAATCACTGAGCCAAGTCTTAGTTAAATATAATGTGTATAATGAAGCCTCTCACCTTGAAATCTAAAATTATTTTATAATAAGAATGAGGAAAGAAAATTTACTTCTGATTATATTTCTTAGGCAAGAAAGGCCGAAAATATAGTCAAAATTATTTGTACAATCCCAATATATCAAACTCAAATGTAAATCAAGTTTTTCTTATAAGAAAAGCATACGAATTTTAATGAAATGAAAATATGCAGAATTTGAATCATATATTTATTTATTAAAAACTTAACCCTGGACTCATATGAAAGCATTTCTGTAACACTGCTGAATACTTAGTCTTCCAGTCATGTTTCTTAAAAAAAGTATCACAGTTTTAATAAAAAATTAAAACAACATTTAATAAAACACATTTTCCAGTGATTACAATTTCAAATATCGCAATTTTACTTAAAGAAACGAAATTCAACGAAAAAGTTTTTGTTGCTATTGTAAAGCATTACATCTTACTTACTATTACTGGGCCTAATAACCTTTCTGCTGTTAAATCTTTCCTCAGTATCATCTAGCAATAGTTGCAAAACTTCGCTTGAAAAGTTCACTCGAGGTAGATCGGTAGGAGCATTTGGCAAATTCAGTTTTTTGAGGAAATTTGCCTGAAAGTCTTTAATCAATTTATCTCTAGGATAGAGTGCGTGTGAATAGGAGACATTGTGTGGACCACCGATCTCATCTGTGTCATTGACTGGATTGAGAAAAACACAATACAAGCAACTAGAGATAACTGTAAGGACGAATACAATTTTGGGGTGAGTGGCCATCTTGCAAAACAGCAAAGGAAATGGATTTCTCGTCTTTGGGTAAACTGTTTTTATAGCAAATTTTTTTTTGTTGTTTTTATGTAAAATCACAATCCTTTTTTTACCAATTTTTAAAATATCTAGTGGCTGATGACCTTGATTAGATGATAACGCTTCAGTGCGGACTTTCAACCTCTTAGTATTCGTGAGAAGTCATAACAATTTTTACCCAAAATTGCTCTTGTAAGTATATTAATTCATTTTCTCGTTTTCTTCACTTCCAAATTTAAGATGAACTGATAATTTCTTTTTTTTTTTTCATAGGCACTCTTTTGAGATTTATAAATTTAAGTATAAAGGCTATTTGTGCGTTTAATTTTGTTGTAATGAGATCTGGCTTAGGATTTTGCAGCCCCTTTCCCTCCCCCCCTTGAATTGTTAAAACTTAAACGAACACTTCAATATTTGTGATATATGGGTCTCTGCTACTTATATAAAAGGACTGTCCTGAAATGTTTTAATGGTGTACTACGAAAAATATTTTTTTTTAAATTTCTTTTTTGTATTTGCTAAATTTTTGAAGTATTCATTATTTTTTACAAGGTTCTTTTTAATATACTTGTACAATAAAATGTTTCCACCCTAAATATAGTCTTTCCCCCTTAAATTTTGAATTAACTTCACGCTAACCAAACACAAGGGGTACTAATGATACAGGTGACATCTAAATTTGGTACCTCCGTCTTCTTACTTACACTTAACATTGTAGGAGAACTAAGATGCTCGTTTCTTTTTAACATACAATCTCCCTTCCTATTATTCAAAACGTACGGTTTTCAGTAGTTCGTTCGAAGGATTATTTGAGCTCACAGTCTTGTCGGGAGTTAATCCCAAGTAACAATGATATGGAGAGACAGAACGAATTTCTACAATTGCCCAAAATTTCAAATTTCAATATTAAAGTTTTTAACATATTAAAGAAATTAAGTTATAATTATTCAAAATTTTAAGTAAATTATTTTGAAATGTATTTAAAGTTATTTTTTTTTCAAGTTATCTCAACGAAATCTTAATGAAATAGGTGGAATTTCACCATTTAATCATGAAGCAGCATCTTAAACTTTGAGATTGCCAAGGAAAATTTTCTCGACCCAACTCAAAATTGAGAGTGAAGAATTCTATTGGACGAGTCTCCTTTTGACCTGTGAAACGACTTGTTTTGACGGTAGGTTACGAAAGAGTGCATACGGAAAACCAGAAGCTCTCATGCCGCAGTTGCCAGAGCTTTTTGCCGGTAAGTGTGACACCATTCTGTAGGAAATAAAGTATTAGTTAAATTAGACCTAGTAAGATTTTTCTAAGTCTATGAAAAATTCTGCTATTATTGGGTATATATCTTTTAATATTTTGTATGGAAGTGTTTCGACTATTACCATTTCTACTAAAGAAATTCTTAGCTTGTTTAAAATTTTTGTTTAATAGTTGGCATGTTAATAGAAAATCTGAAGTATTCGTTTCTCATAAACCAACTGACATCAAGAGTTTCTTTTATAGTTCGGTTTTGCTCTTATTCTGGAACATTTATGTGGATTTAGGCTGCAGGGCTTAGATTGGACATATATATATATATATGTCCAATCTAAGTCAATCTATATATATATATATATATATAGAGAGAGAGAGAGAGAATGATTTAAACATCAGAGTATAAATAAGCGCAGCATTTTCAGTAAATTAAGACTTGAATATCGCCACCCACAAGTTCCATACCTGTTGTGTTGTGCATGGCGTTCAAAAAAATTGATCAAACTAAATACATTTGAAAGGAACAAAATATCGTTGCTAATTAATAGTTAATATATCACAAATTCCTCCCAGTTTAATAACTTTTATGTTCAAAAATGACTTCATTTGAGACTTTTCAGAAAAAGAATTGCATTGTACTAATACGATTCATTATTAAAATAAGTATTATAAATTATTACTTTACCTAATAAATCATCATAGATTTTAATTTAATTACTTGTAAGATACATTGCAAAAAGGATCCGACTTATGTCTCTGTGCAGGGATATTTTGAGTGAAAATTTCTTTTGCTAAACATTTCAGAAGTGTCTTTGGTCACGGTCATGAGCTCACAGCCGGAGGAGTTTCGTCGAGTTGTGGGTTCGAGTCCTCTGTAACAAAAGTCCCATCGTACAGCTGGTAAAATACATGTTAAATCTGTCTAGACTCTAAGTCCTCCCGTTGTATGGTTTGGAGGGAGAGCTGCCTGTTAAGGTGTTCTCCTCGTCATTTGACAGATATTCAAATTTACGTGGTCTGTCACCAATAGCTCTCGTGCTAGTTCTAAGAGCGACTTAACGATAATAACAGATTCAGTAGAGTCAAACTTCAAAAATGCATAACTGCTAGCCATTATTTAAATTTTTTTCTCCTATATTGCGTAGTTCTGATGATATTTCTGAATTAGAGATATCATCATTTGTTAAAAGATTTTTGAAAAAATATTCTCATCAATAAAATTAGTCAAATAAATATGTTTCCCACATTTGCGTGCTTATAAAAATATTATTATTATTCTTTTCAAAGTCCTTTTTTCTCATTTTCAAGATTTGTTAATAAGAATACTAAAGTCTTCTGTCTATAAAAAAAAGGAAGAAAAGGGGAAAAAATCAAGAAACAGGTATTGGGTATAAAAAGCACAGTGTTGATGATTTAAGCAATTATTTCGATTTTTAAGCAAAACATTTGATCGACTCGGTATCTGGTATGATTTTACATTTATTTTTTAAAATTACTTTCAATATATGACTGGAATATTTCCATTGAATGACTAGAATAATTCCAAAGGAGGTGAAACGTAGACTGCTTTCATTAGAAGCAATGAAAAAACAAGTGTTATTGATACTTCTCTCTCATAAATGGAGAGGTTTCTGAAAATAATAATAAAGAAAATATCGAATCATTAGCTTCTGGACAGTTTGCATATAGATATAGAATTATTTAATCAGAAAAAAAAAGTGTTTTTTTCAACTTTTTTTTTTTTTAAAAAAAAAAAAGTAACAAATGCGCAAAATGTCATTCCGTTCGGTGGCTGAAGACAGAAGCGGGATTAATTAGAAAACGCCAAAGAAATTTTGGGGATGATTGTGCACTTGATATTTTTTGTTACATATTAAGGCTTATAAATGGTATTTGTTGAAGAGATTTTTTGTGAACTTTTTCTTTCTTTTTATTGTTCGGAAATTACTCCGACGGAGAATTCGAAGAGAAGAATCGATCGAAACAATATTGAATATTCAATACCTTTATATGCAAAGAATCATTATACACAAATTTATATACTTTTCCTGTATTTTTGAATAATTTCCGTATATTTCTTTTAAATGAAAATTTTATGTCCAGTTTTGAATTTAGCAATAATTTCCATCATTTTCTTTTCCATCGCTTTTTATACTACCATCAAAATCTCGAGTTTTGTGTCTGGCAATGAATGATCAAACCGTATCGCGAGTTAGAAACTTATTCCACTAAACTCACCTGATATTGAATTACAGAGGTTACAGCACATTGAGCAAAACTGGGCCACAGAATCCTCAAGTAGTTGGTGTGAAAGTTACAAGAAAATACCACCTCAAGTTCTGTGATCTTCAATTACATCAAAGTTACGCGAGGTCCGTTGCCAGTAACTCTGACATTAATACTAACCAAATGATTTTCAATACATTGGATGTTCTCAGTTTTCAATATATGCGAGTAGTCAATTGATCATTCCCAATTTTTGTTCAACACGCAGCTTCTAAGTTTCCCAACCACTTTTTCCGATGTGCTCTCTTATATTCTAAAAACAGTTGCTCCTGCTTCTCGAAATCTCCCTTCCCCTTCATCTCTTGGTTTAAAAACAAAAACTAAAAAGCAAAATAAGGTAAATCGCCCATTCCGAAATATCTCTCATCCTGGAACAAATAGTAAACCTAAAGTTGATATAAAACTAAATGCCTACAGACCAAAAAAAAAGTGCTCTACCGCCTAAACTCGGAGGTGATGATGATTGTATATTATATGATGTGGATGATACCTGGCTCATGGGTGCTATGGATCAAATTGAATACAAAAACTTTTTGAAGCAAAAAAAAAAAACTTGGATTCGACCTTAGTTTATTCTGTTTTACGATTTCATCTGATTTTAATCTGATCTGATTACGTTTTGTTTTAAACTGCTATTCCATCTTGTATATTACCAATGTTTTTAAATTTTATAACATTTGTTGCACTAGAATTTTAAATTTAACTTTTGCGCGATGTTTTAATTTTTATGTATCACCGGGTTTGGCGCAGCATAGCCATATCTGGCTCTTGCGCCATAAAATTTCAGAATCACTCACTCACTCACTCATTCCGATGTGCTCGATTATTATTTGTTTTACATAGCATATTATGAAATAGGCTTCATAGTGTAATTCGATAGAATGAATGTAAATCATTTTTAATTGAAAAAGATTTCAAATGGTTGAACTCAGGCAGTTTGTAGAGCCTGTGCCTAATTTTCTTTCGGATTTGGAGAACATGTTGTTAATGTTAAATGTTTAATTATGTTCAGCAATAAACATAATGTTGTGTGTTACTATTTTGTGCGATCTCGCAAAACACATGCGTTTTCGAGACTCCTTCTGTTAGAAATCATAAACACTTTTAGGAAGTTCAATGGATATTTGAAAGCTGTATGTGGTCTTAAGACATGTTTGTGGTTACTGAGGGTAAAAATTCTGCCTTGAAAAAAATGAGTGAAAATGAAAATTCAGCGTCTGGTAATGAGGGAACAATAAATTTTTTCCAAAGTTTTTAAGCACAAAGTCAAAGTGTTGATTTTACGCATACTATCAACCAGAGAGTCCGTATACGAAAGAAGTAAACTGGAAAAAAATTGTAGTAAAAAACCCGAAAAATTATGCTTATTAAAGAGATCTACTCTATTTATAATTATTCAAGCATAAATGAAAACCATTGCGTAATGCTATCATTTAAAGTTTTAAAGAATCACACCCTTAATTTTAAATGGATCGAACCTTTACAGAACCCCTTCTTTAAAGCTCATACTGTATAATAAATGTTCTGCTCTAATGATAAGACAAAGTTTAATGTGCCACCGATGTTAAGAGACGAAATTTGAAACACATTTTGCAACCAAAAAATGAATCAATTCAAACAGAAATAAGTGGTATAATAAAATATGTTTCTCAGTGTATATGATAGAGAAGGTAAAATATTACATTAATGTTGGAGTATTTTTCTTTCGGGAGAAAAAAAATTATCATACTTAGGTCCTATTCTTTAACATTACTCGAAAAAAATCCTTATTCACTAAAATACGATTATTAAAAAAAATAGATTTTAGATTTGTGTAATATTTATTATTTATTACAAAAATGAAAAGTTCAAAAACCTACTTGTTTGAGGGGAAAAAAAAGTATCAACTGTTATTTTCTTTCAATAATGTCTAATCTATCAAATTTCTGCTGATTAATTTTGTTTTCGTAATAGTTCATTAGCATTTTCGCGATAAGAGCAAAGAGGCAGTAGTCGTAATGAACTGATAATTTGCATATTTGAACTCGAGAACTTATCAACAAATTACGTGATTCTGAAAAATGTGTTTTTCCCTTATTTGATGAGATACTTTGTGTTCAATACCGATTTTTATTTCTGTCCAAATATTTATCTATTTAAGAGGAGAGTTGAGAGCGTGCAATATTAATTGCATCATGGGAAAAGAAAACAAAATATAATGTATCTTCATTAAAGAGTCATATTAAAATATGAAAATTAAACATTTAAACGCTTTTTTTTCCAAAATTCTAAAATTTGTCTTATGTCATTATTTAAATTAAATCACTTGTTTCGTACTTGTACAAAAAATATGTGACGAAGTTTTTTATAATATTTTTTAAATAGCATGTTATAAATGTTAGATGGGCGTGCATTTCAACAGTCGTTCAACTTTGAAAGCTAACATTTGTGCCTTTTTTATATTGTTGCAAAGACAAATATAACTGATAAATGTGGCAAATGTTTGGCACAAGTGATATTACTTTATGACATTTTTCTTAGTTAAAATATTCCTTACAGATTTTGAAGGATCGAAATACAATTTATATAAAAAGTCAAGAACTTTTTAAATCTGTCGATTTTTTTATTAGTTTAATGACGTGTGAACAATAAAAAAGAAAACTGCGAATAGTCCATTTTTTCGGGGATTTTAATATGGTACAACAAGTTATGGACATGCTTATGTAAGAAATTTCTTTAAGGTATTTTTTGACATTCCCATGAAAGGAATTTTAAATAATTTGCAACTTCATCAGTGAAACAAAGTGCAAGAATAAGATAATAACTTGCTCTTTCTTCGATGATGTATTATTTCTCTTATTTTCTCAAAATATTTACAGATCACTCAATTTGTAATTTTGTGGTATAAAGTTTGATATAAAGATCTTAAATGGAACATTTTTTTTTCCAATTCCAATTTGAATACCTTGCGACAGAAACTAAAATTTACGAGGTGTGGCTTTTAAATAACAAGACTGACGCTGTAAAACATTTTATTTTGATGTCATACATATTTACTTATTATCATCTTCAATATACGTATCTCCTTTTCCCCCACAGCGTTCCATGCGAATCTTCCATTGTTCGAAACAGTTCTAGAGATCTTCCGTCAGCTCTTACAGGACGCGAGGTGCTCTCTCTTTCTTTTTCACAGCTTCAACAGACTCAAATCTTGTTCCTTATAATGCAGATTTCACCTTAAGAAACATGTAGAAATCAATGACTCAAAATCCGGTGAATAAGGCGAATGATCCAACACTGGGATGCTGTACTTGGCTAGAGACCTCTTGACAGACAATGTGGTATAAGCCGGCGTTTGGTCTTGGTGGAAAAATTTGCCGTGCGGATTTTTCGTCTATTCCTACTGTCTCAGCAATCACACGAATACTTAACCGACTTTCAGATAGAACCGGATAACCTATTTTTTCGATATTTTCATCCGTTTTTGACAAAGAAGGGTGACCCGGGCGTGAATAATCTTCAACGTCTTCTCGGCCATCTTGAAATTGCATAAACCTCTCAAAAACAATTCATAGCCGTACACTTCTTTTAAGAAATTATATATTTCTGTAGTGGTTATCCCAAGCAGCATGTGAAATTTCACAACAATTCTCTGTTCATTTATAATTTTTTCGGTGGAACAAAAAAAAAAAACCCCGAAAAAACAATGTACAGCTCTATGCAAAGTTTTGCAAAGAACAGATTTAGTCACCCAAGGTGCGCTTTTTTTATACTTATTATTAAATTACTCAATTAAATATAAGAATTAAAGTTCAACGGATTTGTTTACAGGAACGAGAGACACTGCATTCGAAAGAGAAGATTACACGCTAAACAGCTGTCGGTCACTGGCGTTTGGCTCAGGCATACTTCTTCTGTTGCAATGTCAGTCTCGTTATTTAATAGCCCCACCACATTTATTACCATTAATTCAGAAAGTGAGGCTCTAAAGTTCTCTTTCTCGGTGATGTGAGTGCGTCTTTCTCGGAGGAACATGGTAACAAAGTAGCCACAGTAGGTTAGTTATAAAGAAATGCGAGTGAGAACCTTTCAGAAGATGTGCATACATTTAAAAGCCTCTCACTAGCCATTTGTTCAAATTATTTCTATAACGAATTTTTTAAGATTCGAGATCAAGGAAAGAACATCTACTAATCACCAGCAGACATTATAAAATAGATGATGGAATGTGAAGGTTCGCGAGCGGACAGGAAACCTAACGAAGTACATCCGACGCCTTCCTTCTCCTTCTACCTTCTCAGTGCCCTTCGTACTTGGCACTGACGGATTATTATTTTTTCTTTGTTTCCATAGCTTAAATTGAAACTAAAGAAACAACAATTGGACAATACCAAGCCGATTCAATTTAGCTTTACGAGGGAGTTACGAGGCATTCCTGCAGAAGATTTCAGGAGCAACTCCAGGATCGCACCAACCGATATGTAGCTTTACAAGACTACCAGTAGAATAATCGGTAAATAAAATTACGTTAGGCAATATTTTCATAATTTGATCATTTAAGAGCATTTGACGCAATCATATGTGGATCAAATGACACGAGACTATAATTTTTATGTAAGTCAATTTTTATTCCATGTAAATATTTATTTAGGTGTCAATTTATTTGAAATAAAATGATGCTTTTGACTTCATTATTAAAATTTGCGGAATTATAGAGATTAACTCTCTCTCGTCGCGGGATCTCAATCCAACTATTCTATTAGCTCCATATGCTAGTTTCCATCACTTTAACAATTAGCCAATAAGAACCTTTCCTTACCAGGAATCTTTCTTTTTCTTAGATTTTTCTCATTTTATTGCTCCACAATTGTAAGTACAGGTGCGAATACGGTTTCTTTCCCGTGTTCCTGGAAAATTGCAATATTTTCGTGTTTTTTGTATTCCCAGGATTTATACTATATTCCAGGGAGTAAAAGTAAATATACACAAAAATTTTAATTATTATGAGCGAAGCATATAAGATTTGGAAATAGAAGGCGGTATAATAACAAATGCTATGTTTCTCATGCAGAAAAATTTTCAATGAGTAATAATAAATGAAACTGTTAAAAGAAAGGTGTATTATAAAATTATTCAGAAAATCCTCTTTCAAGAATGATATATTAGAAAATTATACTAAAACAGAGTTTGACTGTGAGATGATGGTCTTTATAGACATCAAACTACGCTGAAATAGTCTATAGAAATGCTTGATAGATTTTCAGAGGTAAAATCAAGAATTTCTAAAGTATTAATTGATATTAATGAACTGCAATTAGTTTTAGTTTAGTTTAGTTTTTTATTAACGTTGCACAAGGAGCAACACGAGGGCTATTGGCGTCGGACATCGTAATTTTGAACCTCATTCAAGTGAGTAGCTGTCACCCTTCTCCTAACTTCCACACCATGCCAACGGGAGGACATTGGGCCACGACAGATTTAACATGCATCATCCCCGGCTACACGACGGGTATTTGGAGACCAAGGCTCGAACCCGCGACTGAACGAAAACCGCCGGCCACGAATCCGCAACGATGATCACTAGGCTACCGCGGCTAAAACTCTGATTGCAATTGTAGCCCATTTGAAGCCAGTAAGAATTGACTTAGGAAAACTAGTTAGAAGAAACGCGACTTCCTTAACTGACAAAGGAATATCAGCTTTCATTATTGGAGAGTCAAAACTCAGAATTTTCTACGAAAAAGAAATGTTCTCTGGTCCAAAGAATTAATGAGGGACGCAATGTTAATTTAGTATGATTAATGCGATATCTAAATTTTGGGAGAAAGTACTATGTTGCTGCAGTTACTGTTGATCTTTTATATTTCAGAATGCAATCTCTTTGATTCCACAAGCTTAAATAATTATGACAAGACTTTTTTGCAAGAAAGATGAATCACTCTCCAACTCTTCCCACTGAAGAAGAGAGCACGGAAACATCGGAAAAGAATTCTTCCTCGTTCGACGAAAAATACGAAAAAAAACTATTCACTCAAAAACAAAGGTCCTACATTGTTCAAGCGACTAGAGTTTTAGCTTGAGCAAGAAAATGAAGCAAGAATTGCTGTTATTTGACTCAACAGTAAATCGATCATCAAATATAATAAAACTGGAAGAGATTTGAAAATAATTCCACTAACATAAGCTGAAACTGAGAGGGCATTTTCTGCTGCCGGGTTGTTCATTACAAAAGGAATATTTAAGCTGAATGATAAAATCATATAGATTGTATATATTTCCTTAAATCATACTTTAAAAATGAATTATCAATATATTTTGTTTATATTTTGAAGTTCAATATGTGAAGGAGTATAAATTTGAATTTATGAATATCATCTTTTTTGTGTAATTATTAATGACATAAATTAAAAATAACAAATTTTTAGATTTTTTTCTAACATTGATACACTCCCGTGAATTCCGCAAATGACTGCTATGTTCCCGGAAATTCCTAGGGGAAAAAATGCTGGATATCAGAAATCCTTAGTTTGTAGACCTTTCTCTAGAGCAAATATTTTGATAACAACACTTATTTCGCATACAGATCATTTATCAAAGGAAAATAGAACATATTTCAGATGTTTCTAAATTAATTGGTAATAAAATAAAGATTTACTTGGATAGAAATGTGAACTCTTTCTCCAAAATGAAAAGAGAATTGTAGGAGGAAAATGATAACACCGCCTTATTCTTATAGAATAATTAGGGATAATTTTTTTTATACAAAGTAGAAAAAAAAATCGAAAAGAACTATATGAAGACAGCTAGTATAAAAAAAATTGTCAAGGCATTGCCTTGTAATATAACTAAAAACTTACTGAGACAATAAAGATATAATATTTGCACATGGTGGTTCAAAATTGAAAGTATTTTGTACTCCTTTTTAAAACATTATCAATTTTATTTCATACATTTCAATCGTGCTTCTCAGACGAGAGTACAGATTTAGATACCTGTGTAGACTGTTCTGAGATAAGAAATTCTTTGTTCGGCGGCGCTCAGGGGAAACCATTCATCCTGATTGTATTATCGAAGAGTAAACCATCCCGTCAAATTTATGGTGCGGTATGTCATCTGTTATAAGATAGTTAAATGGGTTTACATGATGCGAGGAATGATGAAACGAGACCAAAAACATAGAAGCATTGCCCACTCGCCTGATAGTCCATCTTCGAAAAAGGTTCCCAAATGATAAAAAAAAAAACATGCATGGTTTAGCACCTTGCCTTAAATTAAAAAGTATTATAACCATCTTAATAGACAATAACACCTCAGTTTTACACTGGCAAAGAAGTTCTTCGAATATGAAGCCGATTAAAAATATTTGGTTTATCCCAAAGCCTGAAACTACCAAGGAAACATTAGCAACTATGGAATAATTACTAGAAAACTTAATAAAAGTATGTCTTAATTGAGAATGAATAATCTCGGATAAAAGAATGCGTGAAACAGTGAACAGTGTGTAGAAAGCATTTCCAAAAGTATTAAAGCATTAATAGCGGTTAAGGAAAATGTGAGCAAATATCAATGTAGTGTATTAATCCTTTCTTATGATACATTATCTATATATATATTATAATCATGTATTATGAGTAATTATGTTTCTCACTTTGTATGAAGCGATTTATTTACAACCTTTTAGAATTTGAAAGAAAATCATCCTTCTTTTAGTTAAGACAATCTTTAGTTACTTTAATATGTTTTAATTGATATTGCGCACACAGTATTATACAAAAGTTACTATTATTTTAGAGAACGGAACATATTAGTCAATGAAAAGGTTTTTCAAAATTAGTTCATGGATATTTTCCCTGAACGATATATTTATCCAAATAAAAAAGACAATACTCAGATATTTTTTTTTTGCCAGATGTTCGTCTAAAATGCTTCCGAGTAATTAAAAAAAATAGATGCGTTAAAAGCCAGATTTTTAAATCCTTTTTTATGTATTTTACTTGGTGTGCATATCAGTGTGTCATCAAATTTTCTATCGTTAATTTAACCAACTTCCCATTAAGCTAGAGCTCTTAAATTTTGAGAACCGTTCTTTCTTGCCTAACAATGCAATAATTAGATATTTGCGACTAGTTTTAACTAATATTTCAATAATTTTTTTAATAAACTTTGCTACCATATAAAAACGTTGTTTTTAAAAATGTTGGTTTTTATCTCGAATTATTAAAAAATATTTACTGTTGAAATCTAATTAATATTGAACCTGATTGTTTCAGATTCTTATTCAGATTGTAATAACTAATTGGTTTTTATTAAAACATGCTGAGAAATTTACAGCTTTCAAACAAGTAATGTAAGAAACAGAAGCAACGATACTCTTCTGTATAACTGCATTTATTTTGTCAACACTTTTTTTCTCTGTTTGTTTAAATGTATTTTAATACAGGGTAAAAGTTTAACTTGTACCATGTCAAGTTGTTTTTACTTGTTTTGTAACCAGGTTCAGATAAGATAAAGCATATCATTCAGGAAATGTCCTGAATTTCGTCGTATAATATTTTGCCAACAGGAAATTTTTGTTAAAAATGTGAAAAAATTATCAGGACACTTTTTTAAATATGTAGATTCCACGGTATCTATGTCGCAATATTCTCAAGACTGTCGTGATTAAATCTTCCGTTTAAGTAGTAAAAGGGCAAGGGCGGGTTAGATACAGTCTCCCTGTCTCTCATTTGCTACCACAGTTTAAGAGAGATAATTTTTAAAGTAAACTAACTGTTTTAGTTTACTTAAAAATGTCCCTCATCGTCTGTCTTCGACTGTTCGTCTATGCATACAAATAAACCAAATCTGTGGCCTTCAAAAATGTGATAAAATACGTTGAAATTGGAGTGCGCAAAACTTGAAAACCTTATACATGACACATATTATTGGCCAATCATTGAAGAGGATGATTCAGTTATCTACGGAATATATAATCGTGATACGTTTCCATATTTATTATTCAGCAGAAAATGGGAAACTATTTCCATGCTGCATTTGCTAGAAATGATGCAATATGGAATATTTTTAACTTAATATAAAAACATCAGTACTCATTTATTATTCGATTATTAGTAATGGAATTTCTCCCGAATTTTGGAATTCCTTAATTATAAATGGACATTTTATTCTGGACTCATCATTAAAGCTCCTGCTTATTGCCATTTTGATTTCGTGAACATAATGTGAATTCTATGGAATTTCCACCAGCTTCCTCAAATCTATGATATTTTATCTATTTGGATGTAAAAATGTATCCGAAAGAGCCAAAAATGATGAAGGTTTCTACCGAATTACATTTTTCTTCCTATTTTTTTTTTTTTTCTTAAAAAAAACATTTACTCTCTCATTTTAATTTTTCGTTTGTGGGTTTTCCGGTCTTTAAATTTTTTTTCAAAATTCGGGGGAGGGGGGGGGAGGGAATATAACTCCGCAGAAACCTTGATTATTTTTTGCTCTTTCGAATGCCCGTTTTTGCATCCAAATAAATAAAAAAGTATCCTTTTGATGCCGGTACTAGAAATTCCAGAGGATGAACAGGAAATCAAAATGGTCGGCGGATGGGAACCTTAAGTGAAAGAATAAGTGCTGCCATTTGTGTGTAATCAGTATGTGCCACACAAGTTTGACAAATACTCGCATGTGCTCGACAAATCACGTGTGAGGTTGTGACGGGTCTATCCGCGACCTTGTCACTAATAGTCCTCTTGGGAGAGTTTTCACTCCTCAACAGTTATTTGTATTGGGGAGCTTCCTCCGAAGAAGAGAACGGAAATATGCAAATTAAGACAGATATGTGTATATATAGTGTAAACTTTCAAGGGAGAAAGAGGGGAGAGAGGGGGAAGAGATAGAGAGGATAGATATCTATAGTTGAATTGTTCTGTACATTTGTAGATGAACTGTTAATAAAGTAAATTGTTTTAGGGATGTCGGCCCTTCATTCCCATCCTTCCCTACCATCCGAACCTACATTATTACAAGGTATAAGACAAAGCAAGTAACAATTCAATAATTATTTTGAAATATATAGTATTTGTTAAAAGTGAACAAATATTAACTAGGAAAAATTCTTGTTCGAATCTAAGCTGTAATAATATTTTCGTTATGTATGTGTGTGTTAAAAAATATAATTTTTCTTCTTTTTAACCACCTGACGGGAACACCATTTGTTTCCTCTCACATGAAACATCTGCCTTAGAGGTGGACAAGCTAAAAGTTTCAATTGCTCAGCTCTAAATCATGGCATTCAATAATATTTTTTCACACTTTTTATTTTATCTAAAAGGACTTTATTCAAAGGTTTTACATGAAGTACAATTAGGGATATAATTTTTTTCTTCAAATAGAAAATTAAGAAATACATATATAATGCAAAGTACTGTAATCTTTTTCCCAGTTTCATTTTCAATCTTAATAGTTTTAGGTAACCTAACCATGTGACGTCCTTCTTTCCTTATTTAACTCTACGGATATCTTAAAGTCTAATTAAATAATCTATAAGTTCAAAACTCCAATCGAAGATACGTAACAGAAGGACAACACAGTTTGTTATCTATCAAGAAATGTACAAGATTGTACTCTTTCGAATCCCGCTTAACTCAATTCATCTTAGTTTATGTTCAAATAATAAAGCCTTTGCTTACCAAATCACTCATTCCGGTTCATGCACTTCTAGATTACAGCAGAATCGACTCCCATTATTCTGTTCTGGAGTCATTCCCGACTACTTTCAATATAAAATATTAATTATGATGATATACTCTAATTTATAAACATCTATCAGTTTGTCGTTTACCTCTATCTCCTTTCTCTTTCGTTTCAATTCCATTTCACTTTAATATCACTATCCTTATTTCAATTCAGTACACTTTTTATCTTCAACTATTTTACCTATTTATGTTTCATTTGATTGGCAAGGAGTTGTAATTGTATGCAATTCAAATAACGAAAATTTCCCGAGATTATTCAAGAGAAAACCGCGAATAACATATAGTCACAAGTTCACATAATTCTTTTTAAAATTGCTATTAGGAATGCATAAATTATCTTTAAAAGGAAAATTTACAGTTTACTAAGCATTTGAGGAAACTATACAGTCTTTTAAAAATAACATTTAAACCAAACAAACAAAAGGTGGGCGCTCGCGACAGATGAGTTGACCCTTCTCTCCTTGAAGTTGGAAGTGTACTGAAGCACATGAAAAGATTGGTGGCGTTTGGTTTATTTGTAGCGCCCCTAACAAGGATAAATGAAACCCTGTCTGTCGGTCAGGCACATGTTCCTACCAGAGGAGGATTTCTTTCTTTAAGATTAAGGACTAATTCACGCTATTCAAATTGGACAATTCCTAACGATTGTCAATAAATCGGAGTAGAATTGGAGTGGAGCGGAGGGTAATTCAAAAAGTACTTGTATTTGAAGACATATTGCATAATTAAGGTAAATTTTTGTTACCATTGGGTGCGTGCTGCAATCTGTTCATCGGAGTCGAAACCAATTTGACATTGATTTATAAGTTAGTTTTGATTTGGTAGTAATTTGCTATCAAATCAAAATTTTATCAATGCCTCGTCGAATTATCGACGTTATTTTGCGTTGAATTTTAACCATCGGTGAATCTGAATTCCTCATTCTGCATCGGAAAGCAAGCAAAAATCAAAACGTTAGTTGCTTCCGGTGAATTTTTTTCCAAAAAAAGTCGATGATGGTGTCATCGTCCGGAAAAGTTACGAAAAAGAATTTTTCAAGGATAAAAGGCGTAGTGATCTCGATTGCGAGAAACTGAAACTTAAACAGCAATCTGAGTCATGATGCTTAAAAAAAAAAAAAATTCGTTGCTACGAGCACCTTCTTTTGGAATTATTGGAAACGCACCCCGCATGTGAAAAATTATTCAGTAACATGGTTCATTATTTGAAGCAGTGTTTCGGAATAACTTTTTATTCAAATAAGATCCATCTGCTATGTTTTTATGAAATTTCTTGTGAAATATCGAAATGTTTTTAAATATTTTAATTTTAAATATTCAGTATGAGGTAATAGCTCAGTGGGTAACGGTCGCAATCATTATGACAGACACTGTTTGAGTCTAGTCTTGATTCCAACAAAAAATACCATACGAATTATTGAGGGCTGCAACACATTAAACGTTTCTGAGTCTCAAAGTTCTCCCGAGGCGTGGTATAGAACTTTATGGGAGAGAAAGTACTAACCCAAGACTAATCATTTAAAATCGACTCAAAACTATTAAGTATTTTGCAAATAACTTCGCATAGCTCGATAGTAGCAATAATAATAAAAAAAAAACAAAATTAATGATTCAATATGTTTACCGATACTGAATTTGTCAAACTGTCAACTGACGTTATTCAATGAAAAACCTTCAAGAAATGAAAACTCAAGGCTTCATCTTCTGTAATCATATCAGCAAGATTTGCAATACTTTTTCTTTCCCCCTCCCATTTCAAGGTCATTACAAGCTGTGACATTCGTCCAAATTTGTCGATGATTCTTTAATCACACTTCCCTCGAATAGCAATTTATCTTGATGTTTAATATAAAAAAAAAAAAATCTGTCATCTAAGGTATGATGTAAAGATATGTCAATGTTGTAAAATAATGTCATCGCTTACGCTGCGTAATTCTTTTTTTGGATATTCGAAGGATTTACAATTGTGCAAAAGAGTCTCACCACTCAAAAAGTCACGGGAACCACTTCTCTGTTATGTCATATTCTTCTAGTCTTTTTCTCCCGTTTTTATGATTTTAAGAAATCTTTTGATGAGGCATATAACCTTGAAAAATATTAGATTCTTGAATTATGTGAATCTATTGGAAAAATATTTTCAAATATATTCACATCATTTTCACTGGATGCAAACGATAATGAAGAAAAATGTAACAAAGAAAAAAAATGTGTTAAGAGTTTTCTAAATTAAATAAGAATTTAACTGAGAAATTTAGATAAAGAATATATCTGTCCAACCTACAATTTTACAGCCTTTAATAAATTAGGCATTAAGACAAATTATATAGTTATGCAGAAAAAACATAAAATAAATAATTCGAGATAAAAACCAACGTTTTAAAAACAACGTTTTTATATAATGACAAAGTATATTAATTATTATACATTAAATTGAAAACAAACACGTGAGAAAAAATTAATTATAATTTCAATTAAATCAATCATTTATTGAATATTTTTTACTGAAAATTTTACAACACATACAAGCCTTTCCTTCTTAGTTTCCAAATATTTTTGGAATACCAGATCCAACCGCGTGGAGGTAAGGTGAAGCTAATTCGAGTGTGATTGACTAAGTGTACATATTTTTTACATGTATTAAGCGTCATACTCTTCTAGACCCAAAAAACGTGGATAAAACTCAAAGGAACTTTATTATTTTTTAAGGAACATGAAAACATTGCACTAAAACAAAAATAATTTTTTTAAAAAAAAATTCTGAAATTATTTTACCAGACGAATATTTATCATATAATGCCTTATTAATATTTCCATAATATTTTTCTCATACTTAAGGGATACTAGCCTATATTGCCCCACATCCTTCATCAATCTATCTCATAATTAAGCAATGGATACAATAAATTGTTTTTCAGATTAAGTTATTTTTAGCAATTTGCGTGAACTAAAAAATTACGAATGGAGCAAATAAAAATTATGTATCTAATAATTTTTGCTAATTCATGATTTCTAGTCGACATGCCAATCATTTAAATTCTACTTTCTTAGTACTTCTGAAATGCTGCATATCAAATTCTAGAAAACATAATTTTTAACTTTAAAATTTACTTAAAAAGAAACATTTGTGAGCGTATTAAAATCAAAATATGCATTTGAAAGTTTGTAAGTCATTCTTTTAAAAATGGGAACTAGAATTCAGAAAAAATTATTGTGATATGACAAGGCGCCAAATATTGGAATCTTTCTTTCTTGCGAATGATTACTGACTAAAAGTTTGCAACCCTTACTATCTCCCCTTTGTGAGTTGGAAACTTTTACAGTACCTCATGTGGCATTTGTGGAATTCCCGGTGTTCCCAGAGGGGGAAAGAAATTTTTTTCTCAATCCTTAAAAACGCCGAGTGGAAGGGATATTTTGACTTAAAACTATTGAAATATTAGTTAAAACTTGTCGCAAATGTCTGAATATTGCATTATCAGGCGAGTAAGAACGATTCCCAAAATTTCAGAGCTCTAGCTTGATGGGAAGTTGGTTAAATTAACGATCGAAAATTTGATGACGCACATACACTCTCTCTCTCACGCACACACATATACACACACCAAGTGAAATTCAGAAAAACGTTGTAATAAAAAGAGATTATTTTTGAAAAACTATTTGATAAGTCCTATTGCGACCGTGTTCAATTATTTCTCTACAGTCCACTGAAAATGGCGTCATATTTAGTGCTAAATTCCAATTAATACCTGCGTTCTCAAAATATCGTTCGGTAAATTTCTTATTTATTTTCTTTATGGAATTCTTGTTAATTATTTGTGTTTGAAGAAAATTTGTTTCTTATAAGTATTCCTGTAACTGAATTTCGTAAAATTGGAATAGAACACTAGAGGGACAGAGAGGATTTGCATGTGTGTTGCTTTGGTACCTCAAATGAATCAAAGTTTATTCTAAATCGGTGAATGTGATTGAATTCCAATTGCGCAGTAGAGACTTGTACCTTTCACGCATTTTTTTGTTTATTTTTTTTCCGGAGGGAGTGGGAGATATATAAGGGATTTAAAGATTAATCGCTAAAATAATTGATTTGAATTAACGTCGAACTAGAATCTGTACAAGGCTATTAACAATAGCAAGCGTAATTTGAAGCTACAGTTCAGAGACAATGGTCTGCACTTGAGCTAATTCGTTTTACTAACCTGTTATTCCACACGAAGAATCAAAGTTTAAGATAAAAATCAGAATTTCCCTTCTTATTAAACAAAAACATAATATATATTATTTACCTAGACAACTATACTTACATTATGAGCATTTAGATATTTACATTTAATTTGAATTTTGTTCTATTATGTTTATGTATGTAAATATTAATGAAATATTGTAATGTAATATTAATGAAAATATACCCAAAGTTGAGTGGGTGTGTTTAACTAGATGAAATTATTCAATGTTAAACCCTAGTATAAAATTTATTCTGTGAAGAAACGTATCAGGACTTTAACGAAAAGAGAGACCTATAACATAAGATACACTCCATTCTCTTCTACAAACGTAATTTTATGCGACGATGTTGTATGGGTCGAAAAATTAATTGAAGAATTGAAAGAACACACACAATGCATAAGGTAATGATAATCCACTACAATATCAAAATCGTTTGGTCCGAAAACATGCCAAAAAGGAAGTTAAATTAAAATGTAGTAGCTAAATAGAAAGTCTGGACACAAAAATGGATGTTTAAACACATAAAACCTAAGTAATTTAATCTGTTTTAAATTACTTCTTGGATTCTTGATTACATAAATCAAGGTAATATATCAATCAACAGTTACAAAAATACTTAAGTTTTAAGGCGATTTTGCGTTTCTATCTTATAAAATTTCTAAGATAATTGTTTCATCTTTATAATATATATATATTTGAAAATTAAGCTCCGTACTGGTGAAAGCAGAAACGAATAGAAATAAAAACAAGTTATACTTTCTGCTTCTTATTGGATCCGTATACCAACTTCGAGATATCGGCCGTATTGTAACATTTTAAAAAAATATAAGAATAATTTGTGACTTTGAGTTTTTATTGATGTACTACTGTGAAGCAAATATAAATGAAAATTTGAGAAAAAAAATTCTTGCATTATACCGGGAAATCTTAAAAATGTTTATAAGTATTATTTATATGAGGAACACACACACTTCTATACAAATTTTTACATAATTGATAAGAAATTATTACATAATTCATCATTTCACTTCCTAGATTTTCTCTTCCACTTGAAATGATACCAAAACGCACACACATTAACTCAAAAGAATCATATTAATAAATGCACTTAGTTTTGAAATTTTTTTTTTTTATATAACCGCTCTTTAGTCCTAAGCATCTTACAATTTGATCAAATAATTACAATAGGAAAATGTCTGACCTTATATTTCCCTATCATTGATTTTTTTTCAAATTTAATCGTATTTATAATAATTTTAAAATATGCTTGCTATAAAAGTATAAAGTAATTAAAACAAAATGGAAAATAGTAAATTTTGAGTTAGTAAGCAATGAAAAAAAATTAATAAACATAATACCGTAATTTAACGCTACTATTCACGTATTAATAAACGGTAGTCAGATGGCGCCACATGTTCTTTTTTGGTTAGAAGCGCAAGCACGACAAGCGCAAGCTCGATAGAAGGCGAGTGACTTCGTCAGCAGAATGATGGAGTGACGTTCGTGAATCTATGTTTTATATATGTTTTATCCTGTCTTGTGCTGTGGAACCTTTCAAGTATTAAATAATATTTGTTCCCGAAACCATCCCGGCTGTTCGTTATTTTGTCCTGAAATAATAACAACATTGGAGGGGTTACACAAAGGTTTTGTTTTTGTGTGTGTATCAGAGAAAAATCACAGAAATAAAGTTATGTGTATTTTTGTGTTCTCATGAATAAAAATTCTCTAAATGCTTGGTGAAATGAAAATGAAAATTAAGGAAATGAAAGTGAAATTCAGAACAAAATAATTAAAAGAAAATTGTTCGATGAAAAGCATTCTAAAAAAAATTTCGTCACCAAATGGACCCT
>BMAW01011221.1:0-10333 GCA_019974015.1 Nephila pilipes | reverse complement strand
ATATATGGGGGTGATTGAGGGTATCATACTGTTTTGGACAATAATAATTTGGCATTAATTTTAAAATATTGCATTTGCCACAACTTATCTTATTTCCTTGCAGCTGTGATACAAACAGATAAATCGTAATTCCCTGCTATGTAATTCGTTTCACCTTAGATAAATGAGAGATACAATTACACATAAAGAATAACATAGTAAAAAATTACATATGCCAAGATCGTCGTTCAGCCTTCTTTGGTTGCTGCGGAAATGAATTATTATTTAAATCCTGAAAATGTGAAGAAGCCAGATGAGTAGTTTCAAACTTCATATTGAATGGAGGGATTTCTAGGGATTTTAATTGCAAATCTAGCAGCAATTATCCTTACTAATTCACTGTGGGATGAAAACGAGAGGGAAGATTTTAAGAAATCCTTATTGCGTAAAATAAAAGCTAAATTAGAATGGTAAAAGGAAATAAAAATGAACTCTTCACTGTGATAATTGAATAATAGAAAAAATGAGGAAGTGGAATGAAATTCAAGAGAAATCATTAAATATATGTTTCTGTGAGTTGTAATTTTAAAATTCCTTCAAAGTTATAATAAAATTGTAACTTACTTCTTGTTTAAATGAGGTATTAGCGGATGTCAGAAGTAATGGACATGACAATTCACTTGTATTACGAAGCACTGTTTCATTGGTATGGTGATGTTTTACCATTGCCACAATAGCAACACCTAATACTAAACGATTCGCATTTAGAAGAGCACAGAGAAGAAATCCTAGAATAGTTACCACATGTCTCTTTCCTATGCAGTACGTATTACTTTCTATAAAACGAAGAAGAAATAATATGTTAGATTGTTTTACAATAACAGATCCTTTAACATAAATAAATACATAAGTTTAAAACGCATCATTAAGGAATTAGGTAACCAGTAAGAAAAGGAAAACTATGTTTATTTGAATCAGATGTGATACATTTTTCACAGCAGTAACTAATATATAGGGAAATATTTCTGCAATGTAAATAAGTTTCGATAAAATAATGCTTTGCATATGTTAAAAAAAGGAAGAATGAAATGAAAGAGGTGCAAACAATATTTATCAGAATTTCACAGCAAAAATGTTAGAAATTATCATTAGGAGAGTTATATATATATAAATTTGTAAAGTGAGAAATATCTGTGTTTTTTTTTCAATTATAAGCAATAACATGTTTCTTAGATTTATCCAGTGTTAACAATTCTTATATTTTTCAGTAATAATTTAATATGCTTTCTTTCAGACATGTGAAATATTGCTGTACGGTATCTAAAAATAAAAGGAACGTCTCATTCTGGTTTCCGAAAAACATTTTTATGACAAAAAAGAAAATACACATTTTAATACCAAATACTTTCAATTGCGATTTAATATGTCAATAATCTAAAAAGACAAATTTCATACAATTCGGCTCTACGCCGTGTTTCCTAACCGCTTGTGCGACAAAAATATCGATACATTTTAAGTGTAAAGTAATATAAGGATGAAAATAGTAATGCAGCTCAGTAGGGGTTTTTTTTTCCAGTTTTCGAAGATAACAGCACAGATGCATTTTATTGGAAGAGATTTCCAATTCAAATAACATGATATTAATATCCCAAAGTCTTAACTGAATTGGAACACGCGACTGAGCAGTCGTTATACTCTTAATGCTCATTTACCTTATCAACTAGTGTATTTCCTTACCTGATATCGCTATGAATTTTAAAATTGCTATAGATACATACATATAATAAATAAAAATAATATGTGAAATAAATTTTTCCCACCTGGTTTGGGCGTTTTAGGTACTGTTTGTAAGTCAGTGTCACTATACTGCACAACATATTTCATGCTTTGTAACACGTGGAACCAATGCAAGTTTGTGGATACAAGTCATTGGAACCAATCGAGCTGATTTGTACTGTCACACAGTATGTATGTATAATAATGGTATTTTCAGAGTTTTGTTTATATGATTAACTGAAGTGTTTTCATGATTAATTGAAGAAACATATTTACTTATGTATGAAATTAGGTGTTTTAAATTTTTACACACACAAATTAATAAGTGGAATTTAAAAATACCTTAAGCAAATTTTTCATACTGGTGTTTGGATTATTATGGCAATATTGGTAAATCATTATCATCATTCTGGGCAAGATATAATTTATACATTATAACAGGTGACAAAGTTGTTTATTAGTATTCATTGAGCCCATTTCTATGGTTACACGGCAGGTATATATAATATTTTTATTTTTAGAGTTTCTTCAGGGCTTATGTGATGAATAATTTCTTTACTTATAAATGAAATGAGGTGTTTTAAATTTATATAAATAAATATAAATGGAATAAAAAAACATTTAAAGTAAAATGCTTGCGGTATAATCGTAAAATATATCATATCATGTGTAATTAAAACACAAAAACTTTTATCCTCCGATAGTCTTAAGATTTTACTCGTTATTTCACTTTGCTTTAAAATGAATACACTAAATCATAAGAAAACATATGATGTGGATACTAAATGATATTTTAATAGTAATGATAATACTAGAAACTATAATCGTAATGATTTTAAGGTCCAAAATAAAGGTTTATGAATAATTTAAAAATAGTATTTAATTAAAATAAAAAAGCAATTATGTGATTTTATTTTTGGAAGTTATATATAAAATTCAGTTAAAAAAAATTATAAATCGTATGAAACCAAATTGTATTTTACATTCACTGCATAAATTACTTTTATCACAATATATGATAATGTTGCCAAAAAAAAAAGATAACACATATGATAAATAGCTCTGAGTAGTTTTTCAATAAGTCATAAGAATTATTATCCTTGGTATTATCAAAATTCTGAATCATTTCTCTTGTGATGAACTTCTATACATGATAAATTTTAACATTTTATTTCACTTCTTGGAAATGCCTATAATGTCTAAATGATGCTTTATACTGCTGTAGTTATATTTGTAACGCATATTTGTTGTTTTTATTGTTAAATAAATAAGATCTTGATATAGATTTTCGTATTTGCGATGTAATGGGTAGAAATATTTTCGTATGTGTGACATAAATTTTTTTCTCTTATTCACTGTCATAAAAAAATATAATGACATGATTTTAATACGAGTGCTAATAAAACTTATACATAATAAGTGATTTTAAGATATTAGAATTTTAAGAATATATTTTTAAATTTATCTTTAAAGTGTAGTAATGAATGATAAGATTTACGAAAAAATCAGCAAATAAGTTAAAAATCTAGTAAATGAAATGCATGTTGAATAAATCATATTGTATTAGATCACTTATATTTATGTTCGATTATTTATTTACAGTTTTAATTTTAAAGTATCTTATTAGTGATAATAAGATTGATAAAATGCATAATACCAAGAAGGTAGATTTCTAATGAAAAGTTAGCATATTGAATAAAGAAATCAGAATTTTAAAAGTTATAAAAAAAAAAGTTTAAAAAGTTATTACTTTTATTTACTTATTTATCTTATTTTAGCAATTGAATTATTTATTTTATCAGATAATGCTTAAGAAATACTGTAAAAAAGCATTGCATCTTTATCAACCTTACATCTGTTTTTCCTTTATTAGATTTAGATAATTATTGATAGAAAGAAAAAAACGTAATTCCAAAAATATGTTAAATTTTCATGCCATAACTTAAAAGTCATGTACAGTTGAAAAAAATCTAATATCTGTCAATAACAATTTTTTTGCAAAAATTACCATAAATAAGATAATGATTTCCAAAGAAATTGATTTGTAATGATATCGAATTTATCCAATGTTGAGATAGTAATAATAGGACCTACCATTTTCCCTGTTCATTTTGAAATGACTGTTACTCTGCTAAGAAACTTCGACTATTGATTTAGATGTCAGGAAACAAAATACATTAATCTGAGATTCCGTAAAGTTGTAAATATTTCCTCTCTTCCGCTTTTCAGTGAATTTCATAATCTACTTCGCTCTTCGTCCAGAGATACGGGATCCGTTCCGATTTATGTAAACAGATATTGATAACTGAATCAGATAGTTGCCGGTCGTTATCAAAGACAGTTTTAATGTTATTTCTGTTTTACGAAAGTTAGGAAATATGAAGCAAATATTAGAAGACATATTCCACTCACTCTTTTATAACGGAAAAGTACCTTAAAAAAAACATCGAAAAATGCTTCATTAGAGTGCTTTATTTATATTTTTCTAAATATGTGTACAAAAATGCATATCTATAGCTACATTATTCAACAAGGTGATTAAATTTTTTAACAGTGTGTTGATTCAATTCATTGACCTATCAAATCTTAAACTGCTGCTTTTTATTATCCTTTTTTTATTTTACACTAAATTCTAAACAGGTTTGTCTGGTTGATTTTCCCTAATATGCTTCAAAATTATGTGCACGATATAAGGATTTAGACATATTTTACTAAAGGGTCCCAGGACATGTAGGAAAATGTAAGAGACCGACTTTTTGTGACGTTTGAGTTACTTTGAGTTATCGACACTGAGTTGAGTTTGAGTTAACGATATTTTTGGTGACATTTGAGTTACAAAATTTATTCGTACAGCTCAAGAATTTTGTGAGCCTAATAATCATACTTTAATCATTGTATTGAACTATAGAAGTATTTTTTGGCCAAAAGGGTTTTTTTTCTCTCTCAATTGAATATGTACGTAATTTTTCATATATATATATATTTACATTTAGGTACCAATTTAGAGAATAATATTCCATAAATATTTAAAATATTTTCCTCCTTCAGTTTTTTTGTCTAATGCTTGTAGTTTGAGATCTTCCTATTATTCAGCAAAATTATTACTTAGATTATTATTCCCATTATTTAGAAATAGCTAAATTATTGAATTGTAATTGTGATTGTTTATTAACATCGTACTGAGAAGTAGTTAGAAGGCTCCTGGCGAATGACCTCGAAAACTTGAGCCTTGATCGAGTGACGAATGATGACCCCTGAGCTGCGACCTGTCGCTCCAAACTTCCCAACCATGTTAATGAAGGGACTTGGGATCTTAGCAGATTTAACGTGTATCAGCCTCATTATATGGTGACATTTAGTGACATAAGGGCTCGAATTCACGACTCTACGAAAGGCAGAACGTAAGTCCACGACAATGCCACTAGACTAACACGACCACTTGTTAAACTGCAACAATACGCGTTCAAATGTATCTATATATATTATCTTCAGAAAATATGATTTTCAATGGATGTATAATAAATGTCACAAAAGTTTTTTTTTTTACTTTAATTAGTAAATAAATTGGATACAATCGCTATATATGAGAGCGAAATACTAAATTAACTAACATTCGTCGCATAAATTAACTTTAGAATATATACTTTCAAAGTATTTCTATTTATAAATATATATATATATATATATATTCTTTTAAAACTAAATCAAATATATAAACGATTACTGTATACCAGCGGTATGAATTGAGTAAACATATGTTTGTCTTAAAATACATGAAAGATATAATATTATCATGTATCTCCTTAAAATGAGGTTTTCATGCTAGTATAGAGTATTATACATTTTCCTTTTATTTAGGAGTAATGTATTGTACGCTTTTATTGACTTTTAATCAAATTATTAAAATCTTTTTTTTTTTATTCTGAGAATAAAATTATTTATCTTTAATAAAAATTCCAGTAAATACTGTTTGAAGTGCGTCTCATTCAGAAGGAAAATTAGATTTTTTGTGATCGAGAACTTAATTTCTAGATTAGGTTTTTCATTTTAAATTATGTATTACAGTTTTCTATTTCTAAAATTAATCAACAAATGATAGAATGCGAATACCAAAGTTAATTTGAAATCCAATAAGTAAATGAAAAGTTGCTGCCTATAGCTGTTCTTTTTTGTCAATTAATTAATAACTAGAATCGAAACTATTTATCACTCTCAACAAGGCGATATTTAATTTGAGAATGGAGATTGGTCACAGAAAACGGGCTAATTACTGGAGAAGCTCAAACCTATTAAAAAGGTCCTTGTATATGCTGATAGAGGACTATAAAGGTGATTAAGTTCCCGAAATTCCGATATCTTTCAAGATTAACATTTTCCGTTAAGGCA
This sequence comes from Nephila pilipes, assembly GCA_019974015.1. Taxonomy (NCBI): domain Eukaryota; kingdom Metazoa; phylum Arthropoda; class Arachnida; order Araneae; family Nephilidae; genus Nephila; species Nephila pilipes. Next base: position 4,192 of record BMAW01011221.1, on the reverse strand, counting down.
CATAAACAAAGGCATCTTTTGTCTTATTTTGAGAAAATTACCGAGATTATGAAACACCTAACATACAGTACTCCCTCTATAATAAAGCACTTCACTTGTCTTGTCTCGCTTGTACTCCGGCTGGCAAGACATAAAAAAATTATGCTTTCTCTTTTAATGGAATAATGTAAACTTTTAATACAAATGAGAATATATTTTACTGTTTAGTTATCTCATGAGCATACTATTTATATGCGTATACCGTATCGTATTTCATATATTAATATTAAGTGTTTGTTGTTTAAATACATAATTATTAGTGAATTTTTGGTAATTCGACGTTTTAGGTAATGCGATAATGCTCTGGTCGGATTTCGCAATGCTTATCGAGAGAATACTGTACTCTAAAAAAATGTGTAGTAAAATATTGATTGATCCTAGCAATCACTTTAAAAATAGCTTAAATACCACATTATGTAAAGAAAATCTTTGAAGTAGTCATTGATTGCCCACGAATAAAGTTGCATCAAAAATTGAATGGTTTTTGCATTTTATTCAATGTGAAAGAACATACAAGACTGTTTTTGTTATCTTGGCTTAAAAGTTAATGAAGTTAAAGTACAACTTTTTCACTTATGACAGATAGTATAATGAACATTTTTTTTTAAAATTGTGGGGAATCCCTTCTTCTACCCTACTCTAGTGCCATAACTTAGTCAAATACAACTAACTCTAAAAGTCAATTACCTAAGCAAGGATGCACCATTTAAATCTCACACAACTATTTATTTATCAATTTCTGTAATATAATGTCTAAGAAATTTTTGCTCTCTTTGGGGACCATTTGGATTAATTCTACTATTATTCAACTAATACTCTCTTACCAAAACCTTTTCAAACTTTGCGTTACTAAATCTTCAGCCACAGTTTCCATCAGCAACAACTCTTGATATCATCAATCTCTTACGAGCAATACACCGCACGCTAGTCCCACTCGTCCTCTATCCTCTAAATTTCCCTTTGCTTATATACCGTCGTATCTATCTCACTTCACTTTATTTCCACCTGCCTCTAATTAGCATAATCACTTTTCATTTTATTTGGGATGAAAGTGTTATTTGCTGCAATCTATCTCAGAGTCCTCAAGGTTATTGAAGAGAAAATCGCGAATAGTCCAACGTCACAAAATTAATTCTTTTCCTATACGAATCCTCAGAAATTCGTAGACAGATTTCAACGTGGGTTACATTTTAGGTAAAGAAGAAACACCTTATGTAATGATTACTAACTACAAAGTTAATGATGAAAAAAATCGAGTTATAATCATTGAAGTGGAACCATTCATGGCATGGTACGATTAAAATTAAATCCGAAAATAATTAAATATAATTACGATTATATTTATATATAGTACCGAATATAATTACATTTTTATTTATAAATAATTTCGAATATAATTAAAATATTACTTCAATTATACCTTAACTTATGTTTTGAAACCTTTTTTCAATCATTTTATATATATTGTGTTTATGAAGAATTAATGAACTTTAATATGGCAAGGTATAAGAATATATAAAATAAAAACTACATGAGAATAATATCTGCTGGTTTTAGCAAATACAAACTCATTTACCAAAGATTCATTTCTTAAAGATTAGTTAGTTTTTTTTTTTTATTAACGTCGCATTAGAAGCAACACGAGGGCTATTGGCGACGGACCTCGTAATTTTGAACCAGGGTCAAATGACGAGGACGACACCTGAACTGGCACTCCCTTCTCCTAACATCCACGGGAGGACTTTGGGCCCGAACAGATTTAACGTGCATCAGTCCCGGCTACACGGCGGGTCTTTGGAGGCCAAAGATCGAACCCGCGACTGAACGAAAACCGCCGGCCACGAATCCGGAACCTTGATCAGTAGGCTACCACGGCCACATTTTTTAAAGATATTTAACTAAATATAAAGTAATGCTAAATATCATTCCGTATTATTTTATGTTAATTTTAAAAATTAATTAATAAATCCTTAATGAAGTAAATCTTTTTGAGAAAAATATCCACTTCTGAATAATTAAAATGGATTTCTATAAACAGATTACAAAATAATCGGATCAATTGAAAAAAAAATACTTCCATAAAAAAATTATTATATTTTAAATTTGTTATTAAAAGTAAATTAAACGAAAACTTTTCTTTGTTATTAAAAATGTGTTATAAGCATTGATTTCGTTTCAAAATTGGGTCCACAGCAGAGAAACATTCTTTCATAAGCATTACTATGTGAATAAAATTTATTTTAGAGGCTTTATGTAATAGTGCTTATCGTGGTGTTATCATTCTTAAGTACTTATTTCCTAGAAAGTTGACGTAGTAATGATAATATGAAGAGCATTTTGTTATATAAGTGTTAATGTAAATTCTTATTGATTCTGAAAGAAAACAAATTATTTATAGAATTTTTACGAATTTCTTAACGCATTTTTTCATGAATTTCTTACCCAATTAAAATTTCTGACTGAAAAATTCGATGGATTATTAAGATCTGAACAAAGGCCATTTTTTAATCCTACGTACATTAATTTACTGAGAAATGAATAAAGGATAAACTCTTGAAGGATTCTCAGAAGAATGATAAACTTATTAAGGACTAGGATTAATTTATGAAGTATAGAATGTTTATACCTGATGTTTTAATTACCTTCCGGTTTTTTAAGGAAACTTATATCTCAGTAAACTAAAATTAATCATTTTGCAATTCTTTTTTTTAAATATACTTTCTCAACCTCATTTCGAAAGTGTAGCTTAAAATGAATTTTTGGACATCGAAACACATGTAACAATTTAATTTACATATTGCTTCGTCCTTTTTTAAATGACCCTATCTAAACCCTTTACATGAAACGTGATATACACTTCGCTTAACACAAAGAAAGAAAACCATATAATCCATGCAGGTTAAAATTTATTTTCTTACAAAAAAATACTTATTTCTGCACCGATCACTAACCTGAAAAAAAAAGAAAAAGCATAGTTTCTCGTTTTATTCCACTGGTTCTCTAAGATTTACATGCAAATTTCTAAATGTGAACACGTCCCTGAAAAAAAAAGAGACAACAAAAATGTCTTGCAAGAGATTTTAGTCCAAAGAGGTGGAAGAAGTGTGTAAGCATCATTCTTCGAAAGAAGGACTTTATCCCTGTTTCTAGGGAAGAAAAAGGGATTTATTTTCTTCTTGACGGGATACCTACTCCAGATAAAATCGGTGAGTGGAAGAAGTTATCTGGCGGGTTCTTTTCAAACATATAAACCGATGCCTGTCCATTTCAAAAATAAAAATAAGCGTGTTTTGTTTTTCAGCATATTTATTTATTTTACTTTTCGAAAACCTAAACTTGTTTATTGTTTTCTGGATAAGCCTGTAAGATTCAAAATATACCTATGTGTTTTTGGTAAGAAAAGTTTTCTTTAACATGTAAATCGTCTGCATTCTATTGATAAATTTACTTAAGTTTAAGGCAGGAAATAAGACAAAATAAGAGGACTGGGAGACTTCGTTAATGTGCGAAGAATATAATGTTTTCAATTTTAGTACTTATTTTATTCAAAGGTATGTATTAAACCCTAATAGGTATATATAATATAATTGGTTAAAGGTTTTTCTCTAATATATTTTGTGAGTTATTTTATTTATATAATCTTCTTTATAATAAATAATTTTAGTCTCTGTATCTTCATCAAATGCATCACCGGAAAAAATTCTCAGAAAGCGATTGACAAATAAAATAATTGTACAGAGAAGCACCTACTTTACTTGATCTCATTAGATTACCATTCAAAATGGTCAAAAATGTAGATTAAAGGAACTTATGGAATTAGACATTCATCTTTCTTATTCATTTATACGTGCACTTTATTTTTCCATGAAACTTTAGAAAAGGTAAGTAACCACACATAATTAAGCACAGAAAAATCATTTACTGTATATCAATTGCAGCCAGTAAATTTGCTATGCACTTTTTGCATAATTACTTTTTTTTGTAGCAAGAAATATGAAATCACTTGATATGCGTGATTTTTATGCGTGGAGAAATGAAAAATTGTAACTATCTGAACTCTGTGTTTGCACTATTTAACAAATATCTATATTTAATCATATTTTATATAACTTTCATTAAGAAATCATATACATATGTCCAATGAATTTTACTT
>BMAW01011219.1:0-13076 GCA_019974015.1 Nephila pilipes | reverse complement strand
ATTCTGGTCACTTTGTTCAGTCTTCTATAATCTATGCAAGGTCTTGCGTCTTTTCCTGGAACTACCACAAGTATTAATGGAGACGTAAAATCAGACTCTCCTGGTTCGATTATATTCAGTTCCATCATTTTCTCAACCTCTGCTTTTAAGATATTGTTTTGTCGAGGTGACATACGATAAGGCTTCGCCGAAATTGGTCTTTCGGATTCAAGTTCAATGTGATGTTCAGCCAAATCGGTACATCCAGGTTGATTTGAAAATATGTCTCTATATTTACAAAGTTCTTCAAATTGTTTTCCCTGATTTGGTGATAACTTGGAATTCCTCTGAATATCGTTTATGAAGGTTGACCATTCAGAAACATCGTTTTGAAGATCCAAACTGGGTATCTCTTCGTCTTCAACTTTCAAGTTTTTTTTCTAAACACAATAAGTTTATATTTTCCGCTCTTTGATGATAAGGTTTTAGCATTTTGACATGATACACATGCATTTTATCCTTTTCTGGAAATTTAACAATAGATTTCGTTTCAGAAAGTTGTTGAAATATTTCTCGAGGGTCAATCCATTGGACAGACAATTTGTTAAGCCTGGACGGAGCCACGACCAAAACTAGATCACCTATTCTAAATTGTCTCTTCACAGCCTTGCGATCGTACCCCAACTTCTGTTTCTGTTTGGCTTCTTCCATAATCTGGACAGCTAGTTCTTGACATTTCTTCATTCGATTGATGAGTCCAAAAACATAATCCACAGCATTATTTTCAGCTTGGCTTTCTTCAGTTAGCTTCTCGTATATTAACATAACAGGAATTTTTAAATTTCTTCCATGGACTAACTCTGCTGGAGAAAATCCAGTACTGTCATGTGTTACAGTCCTTAGGGCAAAAAGAGCTTGAGTGAGGACTCTCTCCCAATTTGGAACTGCTTCAAGACACAGGACACGAAGAATTCTTTTCAGCGTTTTGTGCATCCACTCTACAGGATTACTTTGAGGATGATGAACAGAACTTCTTACAACTTTAACTCCAAATCTTTCCAAAAATTCTGTTGTAAGTGCACTCATGAATGATGTACCTTGGTCGGTCTGTAATTCTCTTGGGAACCCCATTCTGCTGAAAATCTGTAACAACACATCCACAATAGTTGTTGAACATAGATCTGCCATAGTAATAGCGTCTGGATATTTGGACAACATGCATAATACCGTGATTATGTACCTGTTTCCTGATGGTGTTATTGGCAAAGGCCCACATGCATCTACGTTTAACTTCGTAAATATTTCTGTAATGACGGGAACAATTTTAAGTGGAGCTTTCTTTTTGTCTTGAGGTTTTCCCACTCTTTGGCATTTATCACAAGTCTTGACAAAATTTTCGACATCACTGAAACAATTTGGCCAGTAAAACGTTTTGAATAATGCATCTTTAGTTTTATTTACACCAAGATGAGCTGCTGCTCCTTCATGACCTATTGTCATTAAATTTGTTCTATTATTTTCAGGAACTACAAGTAGTTTACGTTTAGTGCCATTCTTGTCTTCTTTCTGGATGAACAATAATTTATCTTCAACAATATACTTAGTTTTCTTTGCTGGCTTATTTTTAGCTTCTTCAAACAATTTTATTAATTCAGCACTTTCCTGTTGTTCTTTTCTAAATTCTTCACGGGATACTTTAGTAAGATTAAATCCGGAAGTTTTAGGTTCCAATAAAGGTAAGATATTGTCTTGATCATTTGAAGACTCTTCATCATTATCGTTGATTTCAGGAATAATTTCATTCGATGATTTTGGAATCTGATCATCATTTTCCTTCAATCTCTTCTGAGCTCGAGTTTGAACAGCGTTCACCATATATGCCTGAATTTCTTTATTCTTCTTTGCTTCTTCAAATAGCGCAGCAGTTTTAATTCCCAAAAGGTATCTTCCTTGATCTAATGAGTCTCTCAAAACAGCAGCTTTTGTTACTGTGCTACCGTAGACACAATCCAACTCTACTTCAGCTATTGGCAAGCACACTGCGTTTTCTTCAAGAGGCGTACGAAGCCACACAGTTTCTTTCGTAAACATTGAAGGTTGGACATATTTCCTGCAAATTAAATCAAGAGTTGCACCAGTGTCTCTAAGTATTGGCATTTCGATTCCATTTACTTTGCCTAAAGTTGTGTAAGGAGCCAGTAAATCACTGCAACCGTTTCTGAAAGTTTCATTCGAAGCAACAGTTTCATAATTCTTCTAAAGTTTATCACATTGTGGTCGAAGGTGTGAATATGACCCGCACTCGTAACATCTAAGCTGTTTTCTTTTCTCGAAATCTCTCTCGTGATTTTTTTCATGGACAGGTTCCCTTTTAATTTGAGGTTTAGACTTGAAATCTTTAAACGTTTCTTTTGGTTTAAATTCACCATAATGTCCACTACTTTGGAATTTGTTGCCAATTTTCTTGGGGAACTCTCTTCTGAAGCTTTGTCTAATACTTTCATATTCGTCCAATTTTTCTGCAAGATTATACGGAGTTTTCATCTTGATCCAATCATCGAGAAAATGCTCTCTCACTTCAGCTGGAACACGGTACTTCAATTGTTCGGTGATCATCAGATCTTTTAGCTCTTCGAAAGTTGTAACCTTTAAATCTGCGATCCACTCTGAAAAATAACTATTTAGTTCATGAGTGTAGTTTCTCCATGACTTGTCTGCTGATTTTTGATGTCGGTAAAAACATTGCTTCAACTTTTCGCTGTTTAACCTGTACCTCTTCAATATAATATCTTTAACAAAATCATAATCGTTAGCATTTTCCACTGGTTCTCGGGCTAGCATATTAGAGAGCTCTGCTGGCAAGACAGCCAACAAGTATGCTACCCAATACTTCTTCGGTACTTGAGCAAGTTGAGCTTTTCTCTCAAAATTTATCAAATATAAACCCATCTCATCATTCTTTTCATCAAACTTAGGGGTAATTTGAGTTAGCTGTATTTTCGATCCAAGATCGATTCTTCTTCCTGACTCATCATTTAGTGACTGATTCTTCTGCGATAATTCTAATTTTTTCATCTCTAATTCATGCAGATTGGCTTCCCTATTCTTTTCGATTCGCTCCTGTTCTTTTCTATCACTAATGACTCTGTCAAGAATTATTTTAACTTCTTCTTCTACATACAACTGACTATTCAGAATTAATTTCTTTATTTCGGCAACCTTACTAGAAGGATCTACTTCAACCCCTATTTCCTCACAAATTTCCAATAAATCAAGTTTATTACCTTTGGCTAAATACGCCATGATTTAGGGAAAGAAGATCGAAATACTCAAAAATTCAAACTAACTTATTTTATATAAATCGAATTTTCAATTCAAAATGAAAAAGTTATGCATAAGTTTTGTAACTCTTAAATTAGCACAGACATATGTAGCACTTTACAAATCAATAATATAAAATTTTTTGGAAAATTATAAACATTTCAAAATTCACTAAGCTTTATCAAAATATGACATTCTATAAAAAGTTCAAAATAAACAAAATTCAAATATGTTACTGTACTATCCAAAACGAAACTAAATGCAAAAAATAATTTAAATGTTTTAATAACCTCTTCACAAGTCATATAATAGATATATTTATCATACTTAAAGAACACAATAATAATAAGAAAAGAAATATTTTCCAACTTTTGGTTTCTATCAATACTTTCTTATTATGAAGGTTATAAATAATTTGTTCACATCGAAAGAAAATCTTACGAAACACTTTTCAATTCACAAAAACTAATGTTATCTCAATAAATCTTTCAAAACAAATAAATCTGAATCACAAATTCTAAATAAATCTTACAATACTACTCAATAAATAATCAAACGATTCCTCTTTATAACAAACAAAAACTAAATTTCCTCACCTATTAATTCTAAAGGAAAATTCAAATCATAACTACCATTTCAAAAGGAAGTTAATTGAAAATAAAATTCTAATTCAGAACAAAATAAGCAGTTAACTTTTGCTTTAAATAACAAGAACACACAATTCACTTTCGTTTTCAAATTCAACAACAAGAACCAAAAAATGCAGATAATTAAACAATATATTCCAACCCAAAATTTAATACAAAATATGAATTTAGAATTATTTCGTTTTAACATAAAATAAATGCTAATTCTCTTAAATAATATATTCTTTTAAACAACAACAAATGCAAAAGTCAAGCACTATATTCAAAATTACATTCAACTTTCATTTTCCAACAAATTCTTATGATAAATGGAAATTCTTAAACAATCAATTCAAAACCCAGCTATTAATACAAAAAGTGAGTAGTAAAATTGATTTAAATACACTTTCGTTTTTGATCAAATCCTTGATATGCCATAAACAAATTATTCAAACCCAAAAATTAATACAAATTATGAGTCAAGAATTTAATTTAATCATAGGCACTATTCAGATAGAAATGGTACTTACCGATCTTCATTATTTTGGTAGAAGGACTGATTTTAATTCGTCCCAATCGCTGCCACCATTTTACTATTCTGTGACGGGTTTAATTCGAAATAAAATTCTTCATTCTTTAAATTTTAATTTATTACTACACGACGTCACAGAACAGCACAATAAGACGGATATTACATAACACAAAACATATCACAAACGCTCAACACAAGAGCTTCGAAGAAAACATCACAGTTCTATTAATGTCTGCCCAAAATTAACTTGTTCCAACGGATCGTATTCATCCGCGCCAATCTCCGGAACTCTCTTCTTCCAGTCGACCGTATCACAGCATTATTGAGAAACGACTCTGTGCTGCCATCTATATTGAGAATGGTTAATTAAGCGATTGAAGTCTTTACAACGTATAACATTTCCAACAATTACTTAGAAATTATCAGTAGTGTTGAGTAGAATAATTGGGAGTAAGCAATAGAAAAAGAATTGCATTTGTTAATTAAACATAAAGTTTGGGAGGTTGTATCTCAACCAGAAAAAAATGAACTAATAAAAAGTAAATGGATCTATTCATTGAAAAATGATTCTGGTGGAAGGAAATATAAAGCGAGACTTGTAGCAGCTGGCATTAATGAAATTAAAAATATAGCCTTTTCAGAGTCATATTGGCCAGTTGTAAATACAGAATCTTTCAGATTATTAATTGCACTTGCAGTTAAATTAAATTTAATTGTTAAATTTTTCGATTAATGATTTGGAGGAATCTCTTTATATGTCATCTCCACTTGGGTATGTAAAAATAATAGAGGATGGAAAAGTTTGTATGCTTAAAAAGAGTTTTTATGGATTACCACAATCTGGCAGAAATTGGTACTTGAAGATAAAAAGTGAATTACAAAAAATTGGTTAGTTCAATTAGCTTCTGATAATTGTATATTCATGAAGGCAGGTGACAAAAATATTTTTATACTGTGCATGTACGTTGATGATTAAGCAATTTTTTGTAATTATAATGAAATGTGTGAAAATATTATTTCTAACATTAAAAGTGTATTTGAATTGCATGAAAATAACAACAATAAATATTTGGGTATGGAATTGTAAGAGAAGAAAATAATATCAGCTTATCACAGACTGAATATGTTGAATACTTATTGATTAAACACAATGAAGAAAATTGTAAACCGATGTAAATACCAATCGTTAAGGGAAGAGATAAAATTTTTCCTCTTACAAATGAAGTTATTGATCCAACTATGTATCAGAAATTAATAGGTGAACTTTAATATTCAGCTCATAGAACGCGTCTTGATATACCATTTGTCACAACTTACTTATCTCAGTTTATTCACAATCCAGGAAAAAGGCATTATCTTTAGGCAAAAAAGAGTGTTAAAGTATTTAAAGGGCACAAAAGATTAAAAAAAAAAAAAGTTAATTTTTAACAATGATAATGATTTTTTGAATGCTTGCTCTGATACTGGTTGGGGAAATGTAGGAAACGGTAAATCATTTTCTTGTGGAGTAATTTTATTGGGTAATTCATTAATTTCGCGGAAATGTCACAAACAAAAATAAAGCGTAAGTCTTTCTACTTGAGAAGCTGAATTATTTTCTATCTCAGAAATTTGTAAAGACATTATTTGGACAGTAATTTTATTGTCCGAAATGAAATGTAAACAATTTATAAATGATGCTGTAATCTTGAATTCTGATAGACAAGCAGCAATACAGTGAATATAAGGCATGAGATCATCCAATAAATTGCGACACATGGACTTACGCTCTCACTTTGTGAAATATTTATTGATGGAAAATGTGATTAAATTACAATATTTTTCTCATTTAGGAAGCGAAGAAAAAAGCACATTATAGAATGTAAACAATAACTAACATTAAGGAAGAGCTCTTGAATGTATCCATTTCATGACTGCTGTTAAGAATTTTCTAGCGTTATTTTGCTGTTAATATATACTGAAGAAATATCTGATCATTTTTACAGCTAATTTTTTCCCGATACAAGGCCTCGGCGCTGAAACGAGGGAGGAGTTCGGAAAGCGCAAGCTCGATGGAAAGCAAAAAAAGCCGAATTTTCTTTTAGTAAAATTACTTTCTGTTGAGTCAAGGAATTAATATTGTGACTGCACGCATATTGGCTACTCGATTCTGACTCAAACAGCACTTCTCATTGCTCCCTTCGATTTTTTCTACTTTTTCTAATCTGATCAACCGAACATCGATTATGGACCCGATTTTTGACCAACGAAACGACATGGATTATAATGAAGATGTCTGCTCCACTATTTCATCTATTTCTACAAAATCTGATGACACCAACTCATCCTGCCAAAGAAAACAAAAAGCCGAGAAAGATATCGCTAAATATGCCTGTCGCAAAGAAAAACACCAATCCATCCTGGCTGAACTCATTTTCAAAGGCACTGATCCCAACGACAAATTTCTTATCGAAACCCGACAACTTATCGAGGGCCTGGACAACAAACTGCTATGACTTCAATGTGAGTATGCTACTTTAGCGCCTTGCGCGACTGCTGGCTGCCCCATCCACTCCACTCCTAATATACTTCCAAACAAGCGTAAAGATAACGACGGTTTCATCACCCCTCCTAAAAACAAAATCTGTAAGAAATCTACTCTTTTCACCTCCCTTAATTTAACCTTACCCACACAAAATAAATTTCAACAAAATTCTAACAAAAATAATACTCCCACTGCAATTAATGAAAATAATAAAAATCAAGATTCTACTCAAGCTATAAAGAAAACAAAAAATCTTCCACCCCCAATCATGCAAAAAATCATCAAAAATTACAGTCACCACCTTAAAGAAATCACCCAAGTACTACCAAACCTAAGAACACGTTTATCCGGCGAATATATTAAATTTACTGACAACTACGACGAATATAGAAAACTGGCACAACTTTTAACAACCAAACCTTATGAAAACTACGTTATTCAACGCAAAATTTCAAGACTTCTCAAAATTATTTTTAAAGGACTTCCACGAAACACAGCTATTGAAGATTTAAATGAAGAACTTTTAGAACTCGGTTTCAACCCTATTAGAATCAACCAACTCACTAACAGATGAACAAAACTCCCTCTTCCAATATTTTTAATAACTTCCAGAAATGAAAATAGCCAAAAAATTTACAACCTAAACCGAATATGCTAAATGTCCATTACAGTTGATGACTATAGAAATAACAAAGTTACTCAATGTTACAACTACCTATTCCACCATAGTTCTAATAACTGCCATATGATCCCAAGATACATTAAATGCTTCGGTGCCCATACTACCAGAGACTGCAATATTACAGGAAAATTAACTGACATAAAATGCATAAACTGCAACGATATCGGTCACTCCACTTCATACGGAGGATGCAAATTTTTCCCAAAACCACCCAAAGGCTCAACCACAAAAAATAATACACCAGAAACTACCAAAGTCCGAGAAAACTACACATTTGCAAATGCTGTCATTTCCAAACAACAAATGGGGCCCCAAACTGTCGAATCTCAAGAACCCATTCGCACTGCAAAAAATATTCCACACTACAACGCAAGAAACCATAAAAAAAAACCATTCAATAGCATATTTGAAGCAATAGACCAGTTAAAAGCCCTTGCCGAAATATTCACCATCATACTAGGACTACTCACTAACCTTCACAAAATCAAATCAGCAAAAGGACAAGCAAATAAAAAGTTCGCAATCATTGAAGTACTAATGGAAATCACTAATGAATAGAAAAAGCAACATTCAATTATTTTCTCAAGACACACCACTTTTTAAAACTCTCCCCATATCCCCCTTCTACTTATTCTTAAACTTTTTAACTGAAAACTTCAATTTCTCAATCTCACTCCAACATGATGATAGCCCCTCCCATCAGATACATAGTAACTTAGTTTCTTTCGAGGGCAGCCAATCACAGTCGCTCTACTCCACTCACAGCAAGCTCAATATTCCCCTCGTGGAGCTTCACTCCTCCGAGAACCAACTGACTCTCTCCACAATAGATGGCGCCAGCTATGCTGGTATCTTCAACTGCTTTTTTCTCGAAACTTTTTCATCTATTTCTTTCAATTTGTTCAGCATACATTTTCAGGACAATCCTCTACATAAAGTTAAATCCACTTCTCCAATGGACTTTTTATTTGCTAGATTTGGGCTGAAAGAGAGCTCCGCGTTCTAGGCGCCCATTGAACTTCAACGTCAACGTTCAAAAAATTTAGATTGATGTGTTTCACACTTAAGTTACCACAATTCACGAGTTGTGATTTTCCCGTTGGTTTATGAAATAAGTTACCGGGAATGGCAGGGATAAAAGACGAACCCTACTCCGAGCATGCGTCTTGATGAGAGAAACTTCTTCTAAGTTTGGTCGCATTCGTGCATGCGCACTCTGCATGACAAGTGAAACCGATTCTGACCTGTATGGGCTCCTAGGAGGATCTCTGACAACTGTTAATTATCCGGAAGAGATCCTTGTTCCATGTGTGATACCATTTGCTGTTGCAACTGATGGTGAATTTCGGACTACCATAACAGATGAGTGTCGTCCTTCTACGATGCTGTGAAATGAGGTGGGATAAGAGTTGCTTAGAGATTGCTCTCCAGACCTGTGTCCGACAACTTAATTTATACGAATAGCATAATAAGTCGACGCCAACAACAAGCAATGTGCACACATTTTTCATTACATTCCATTTATTTAATTTTTCACTAAAACTTGTGATTCTTTTTTTTATCATTTACAGAAGCTTTTTGCACTATTTGCTGAATTTTCGGTACTTCCCTGTTATAGCTGCGCCCTTCAAATTACGATTACACCAAGTCATCGCTAAATTTGTAAAGCCCATTTTACGATACAGGATACCTTGGCGATATTTCTCAGTCGCTTGGTGATTCATCGTCGTACGCCGAAATAACTGGAAATTACTCATTTTTTTTTATGAAAACGTCACACAAAATCGTTTCTAATAATTCAATATAAACATATTATTTATTCTTAAAATAAAGAAATAATAGAAATCGCACATGATAAAATTAATTACACTTAGATTGTTGATTCAATTTCTGTTTAAGACTAATATTCGTTAAATTAAAAGCAATTGCTTATGTCTGAAGAAATATTTTTCTTTAATTAAACTCAGGTTAAAAAGTGTTATTTTTATTAATTTTTGACAATGATCAAATCCTGTAAATATTTCGGAAAGGATGTCATAATTAGCTTAAAAGAGGTTTACTTATTTCTGTGTTACTTCAATGTAAATTAAATCTCAACAATTACCAAATACGTATGTACACTATGTTCAAAATATTCACAATGTAGGTAGCCACAGACTTCCAATTATATTAAGAATATAAATTTATCATAGTTAGAAACACAAAATTCAAAAAAAAATTATCAACTAAGGAAAAGCAGTTATTACACCTGCATGCACTATAATGATCTTTTTTCTTCATAATCTTCAATCATACCCTGAACTATAAAAATTTCGTTATTTTTGTTTGTTTCTCTTTATTTCAAAATAATAACTGTTTCATTAAACAAAATACTTAACAATGTATTCCTAACAATATCGAATACGAACACGATGGTTCAATGATTTACAACAGTAGAAAGTAATAACACCATAAATTATAATAACATTGCTATTAATCAAATGAGAAAAAGAAGCAATCGTACTTTTACAATATTGTTTGCCTTCATAAATGTTTCTAACATGTTTCACGTGTTTCTAACATTGGGAATTATATTGACTTTCGGAATTTTAGGATATTTTTTGTGGTTTTGCGGATTTATACGCTGTGAAATATGTGTTCTTATTTCAAATTTATTAATAATAGCCATGTTACCGTACGTTTATTTTTACTCGAAAAAGGAAAGTAAAATTGTTGTTGGTCATCCCAAGAAACCCACTTTCATCTCTTTTCCCAAGTCTACATTCGAACCCAAAAACTTTTACATCTCACACTGGAAGCAACTGCACTCCATCAATAGTGAAGGAAGGTTGCCTTTGAATCGTCTAGCATATCTCAAAGCCAAGTATCGAATGGGACCTTTTATGAAATACAAATATTGTGATGAATTATCCGTTTCATTCTTTAGAAAACTGGCCCAACCGCCTATGAAAACGAATCGCTCTGATGAGGATTTGATGCTGGATTGTCATCCACAATGTTTAGTCACGAAGTTCACCAATAAATATCTTCAGTATAAGTCTCTACTTTATTACGTGCAGGGAATTCAAAACGCTGATGTAAACTATCAACTCTCTGTCCCAGAAAATGATATTCAAAGCAGTTCATCAACCGTAAGAGATTCCTCTTTAACCTCTGAAACACCCATCATTTCTGAGGAGCCTTATCTCATTGCAAGCGACATCGCTCCTGGTTTTGAGGAGACGGAAGAATCCGAGAGGAAAAGGCTAGAGTTTGAAAAACAAATGGCAGAATCGAGGAAGAAACTGGAAGACGTGGAAGGCGTTTTCCGTATCATTAAACAAGGCAAAAAGTTACATCATACAATACGTGATGAAAAGTGTCCGCAATTTCCCAGCGATGAAGACGATTCGTGTTACGGTTTGCGAAGAATTTTTACATTCGGCCGAAAAAAGAAAAAAGATTTTGATAATTAATAGCAGTATGAACTTACCTTAGCACTCATTAGTTTAATGGATTCATTTATCTATACAAGGAAAGTGACAATATAATTACAATGAACAAAACAAAGAAAAACGTCTGTTAATTTAAAAAAAAAATTAATTTGTAAATTTGCAAATATGCATTTACATGTAGCAATTGAAAGATTAAATATAATCATAAACGTCAATGTAGTAATCTTTATTTTAAAATTCGTAAGTTATAAAGATTTCTAAATATATTGTTCATTATTGTAACTTGACGCGTATAAATTTAAGTGAACTAAGTACTTTTAGACTATTTTTTTAAATTAAAACTTAACAATCAATTAGCTTAAATTTACCATAAGTCAAACTGGTTTTTATAAAAAAGTAGCAAATAAAGTGATTGTGGGTTTCGACGTAACAGTGTTTACCCACGTCTGTTGTTGCTAACAGTAATTCAGCTTCTCCCGTGTTTTACAGATAATCAGTGGAGGCCGCGCACATGCGTCAACTCATAATTTCAATGCATAATCGTCAATAATTTTTTTTAAAACGTTTTTATGTATTTCACTTGGTGTGTCTGTGTCATCAAATTTTCGATCGTTAATTTAACCAACTTCCCATCAAGCTAGAACTCTGAAACTTTGGGAATCGTTCTTACTCGCCTAACAATGAAATATATTTACACATTTGCGACAAGTTTTAACTAATATTTTCTTTAATAATGCAGTTTAACCCAACCACTAGGCACGATTTCAAAAATTGGCACCAAACTTGGCGATTTTTTTTTTTTTGGCTGAACGTTAAGTCTGTAAAATGGACCAGGGTAGCCACATTTGGCAAAATATCACCAAATAATTCATGTCGCTAAGGGTGGTTGAGTTAAACTGCATTCCAACCATTTAATTTACCGGATGAATGATTTAATTTTAGTTAGTTTTAACATTTTTATGTATTTCACTTGGTGTGTGTATCAGTGTGTCATCCAATTTTCTATCGTTAATTTGACCAACTTCCCATCAAGCTAGAGCTCTGAAATTTTGGGAACCGTTCTTACTTGCCCAACAATGCAATATTTAGATATTTGTGACCAGTTTTAACTAATATTTCAATAATTTTCTTTAATAAACTTTGCCACCATATAAAAACGTTGGCTTTTATCTCGAATTATTTTAAAAATAAATTTCATACACTTTTCAAAACTATCACAATTTTAAACGTAACTGGGCAAAACAGATGAAACAGTTAATAGCTCAAATAAAAGTAAATAATGTGATGTTAATATAAATTAATTAACTTAGTTAATACAATTCTTAAATTATTATTATTAGTTCGTCTCTTGACCGAGGTTAAAAATCACAAGGTCCGTCGTCAATAACCCTCGTATTGCTTCTAGTGTGACGTTAATAAAACCAACCAACCTTAAAAATTTTCTCGTTACAGATTTGTGTGTATGTTCATAAATGATTTTTCACCTAGATCTTAATCTAGAATTGAAATTTCATAAAATTCTTCTTATAGGTTTCTGAGTTATGGGGTTCTTATGTTTGGGTTCTCGATGCCAAAAGAACATGTCGAAAATTTGACGATACAAATTTTTTCACTTTCTTAATATTTTTAGATTTATTTATACTAATTGAAATAATATTTTCAAATTCTGAAAACGTAAACCTGTGAAGCATACTTTCGTAAAAAAAAATTCAATTATGAAGTACAGAAACGAGATAAAAATGAATTGTAACATGCATGAAGAATTGGAAACCCCTAAATCCACATTTTTATGTATTTATCCTTTTTTTATGCAATTATACTTTGAATAATCATGCTTGAAATTAAAATATCGAAAACGAGCGTCCTTATGGAAAGGTATGCGTTATAGTTATCAAGAGGAGTTCTAAAAAGAAAAATATATAACACATCAATCAATAACTCCCGAGTCTAACATTGAAAACAACATTTTTTTTGCAAA
>BMAW01011216.1:0-10298 GCA_019974015.1 Nephila pilipes | reverse complement strand
AAAAAAAAAAAAAAAAAAAAAAAAAAAAAAATCCCTTTTTTAAATAAAAATAGTTTAAATAAATAGTTATATACCTAAAAGCTATGTTTGAGGTTTACAACATACCTAGAGATGTACAAAATATTGTGATAAAATTTCATTTGAATGTACGGAATACTCTTTTTAAGAAATGAGATATTTCGTAATAAAAAAATTAAAATTGCAGTTTTCCAGAAAATGCAAATAAATATTTTAATGTTTCTTAAAAACTTATATACTTGCATTAAAGCATTAACTAATTATTCTAGAAATAAATGCAAATCATTTTTGAAACTGTAAATATGTAGGCTTTAATGAAAAGTGTAAAGAAACTTTTGAAAATTTTCACGAAAAGGGTGATTCTTGAATAGGCACATAGGTGTCAATGGTAAAGATACTTTTATACGAAAAATTAAGAGTTCAGGGCATCAAGCCTCTTATTTGTCGCCCCAATATAATAAATTGTTTCAAATTCCAACCGATGGTTTCCGAGAAAAAGTATATTAATTTTGGATATCTCTCATAAAATTAGCATTTGCACAATTTAAACATAATGAAATACTGACATTATAAAAATGTATAATAAGTTTTCCTTAAATTATTTTCAATCATTGTTTCAATTTAAAAAAATATTTTCCCCACTTATTACAGAATTATCTATCTTACCGTTTTCTGTTTAAGATCTCGATTAATCATGGATAAAATTGTTTATCAAAGTTGCTCAAGTATTAGAACAGAAATCTGATTATGATTGATCAGAAAATAGAATAAAAAGGAACATTGAACTGCTAATTTACTTTTATGTCCTTTTTTTCCATTTTTTTTTTGAAGTATTAGTAGTTTAGTTTGAAACTACTAGCAAATATTCTGGTTTAATAAATCGAGAAGTAAAAACATCCTTTTTTAACTGTACCAAATCTGTCTACTTAATCAGGCACCTTTATTATTTTTTTTTTACCAATAGTTATATCAATGAAACACGAAGCCGATCAATCGATAAACCCTAGCACAAACAAAGCAGAAAAATGGATCAAATTATTGCTGTATTTGGTTGTTTATTTTGTCTGAACAATAGCATAATTAAAATTTTGCAAAAACTTCTAATTAATTTTTTAGTAACTTATTAATTCTTTTAAAAAACACGGAAGAATCATTTCAAAGTCAAGAATTTTTAAGTCAACTTAAACTGATGAGTCATTGTTATTCTTAACTTACTATCAAATAAGGATATATTCTTCGATAATCTTTTAATTTTAAATAAAAGTCGCTACTACTGAAATGAAATTATAGGGCCATGTTTTTCAGTTGAAAAGACCAATAAAGGAAATGTCACGTAAAATCTTCCTTTAAGAATGTAAAAATCTCTTCAGTCGAAATATTAATTACATAATTACCATTATTACTTAATGAAAAAAATATATCTACCCATGGGTACTTTAAAGTCTACGAATTGTTAATACCAGTTAATTAATTTGTTGAAATCTATGATCCTATCACAGTGGAATATCATCTATAAATGTGTGCTTGCGTTTTTAAACTTGAATGAAATATTGAACAATGAGTTATTGTTATCCATACTACAAATCCTTAAGCTGATTTAAGAAGTTGAATTTTATTTAAATGTATTTTTGTGAAATAATATTATAAGATTATTTTTTGCAGGCATAATAAAAAATGCGTTACCTCATCATAAATATATTTTTCCTTTGGATGCTGTTGTCAGTTCTCAATGCTACATCATTGATTAGAAGTCCTCATTCACACCCCAGAGACGACTCTCAAACAGAAATAGAGCCTCGTCAACTTGGACCAATAGGACTGACAGTTCTTGGTGCCCTGACTCTCCCTATCTTAATTCCAGTTGGTGTGGCAAGACTTGTTAGTAGGTTGACAAATCTTGGAAATAGTACAGCATCAACAGGAGTAACTATTCGACCAGTAATTCTGCCAAATCGTCCTTTGAGGCTACCACATTTTAGAAATTTGGATCGGAGGTCTCCAAAAAAATAGAAAACAATAAAAGCTTAAAGATCTTTAATTAGATGCAATGATTTCATTTACCCTTTGCAGAGGTTGTATAATCAATAAAATGTACGCATTCTTTTGAAAATCATTAGATTCAACGAAATGCATTAATGAAGTATGAAGTACGTGTGATATGTAATGTAATGAACTACATGTGATATGTAATGTAATGAACTACATGTGATATGTAATGTAATGAACTACATGTGATATGTAATGTAATGAACTACATGTTAAACTAAAATGTTTGTGATGTGTATCGTAATATTTATTGAAAATAGAGTACATATTTCACTTCAAATAAATTGTAGTAATCTCTTTGATTATATGTAAGTTTAGTTAAGAATTACATTTTTTTATTTATTGATATATGCATGTGTTTTGAAGTAATAAAACATGCATTCATTATTCTTAAATAAATTTTTAAATAAATTATTGTTGTATTTATAAAATTATCTACAGTGTACACATTTTTAAAAATTTTAAATGTAGTTTATGATGTTCTAGACAGAATACAAAAGCTCTTAAATGTTTTTAGGATGAGCACGGTTTGAAAAGCAAAACAATTTTAACGATTGCAAACTATATAACAATTTATCCGTGGTAAGTGTAGAATATTAAAATCTGTTATATGGCAAACATTTAAATAAAGTAAAATAATTAGATTTTATGAGGTACAACTACAAACTAAATGAAGACTTATAAGAACCAATGTTTATCAATGAAAAAGTTAAATAAAAATTCAATTAAGAGTTATTCAGAATGTTACCAAATATAAAAATAACAAAATAGTCTTCAATCTTATCTCGAAAACGTGAACGAATGAATTTTGTTTATCTTTTTCATTCGTATCAATAACAATACTATAATACATGGTTTGGAGCACACAGATTAAAAAATATACATCTCTATTCCATGTTTATACGTTTACACACACAACAAATATAACCTTAAAAATGCACCATCACTCTTCACTTTTTCTATAACTTGAAAAATTTGTCTAAAAAAACACGCAAATAATAATAATAATAAAAAACCAGCAAAAATTTGATGTTCATGAATAGGTTTTTTGAACCCTCCGTCTTTAGTGGATCTCGTTACTTTCTTATTTATTATCATTGCTTATGATAAGTCTTGAGTGATAATGAGTTAAACTTACAAGTTGTGCGTGCTCATAGGAATGGAGCTAGTTATACCGCTTTCTTATAAGTACGCTTCAAAAGACTGATGATTGAGAGCTTTTTATTTGCATAAAAACCATTTTTTATTCAA
The DNA here is from genome assembly GCA_019974015.1 of Nephila pilipes. Lineage (NCBI taxonomy): Eukaryota > Metazoa > Arthropoda > Arachnida > Araneae > Nephilidae > Nephila > Nephila pilipes. The sequence continues at coordinate 6,983 of BMAW01011216.1, read as the reverse complement.
CAATTTGAAATGAGTAGTTAAAACTATTGGTACATCTGTGAGTACATTAATTCCTTTTCGTTTTCATGGATAGACCCCCACTGATCATGTGTTAATTCACTGGACAGATTTGCTATACCTGAGGAAATTTTACTAGGAAAAGTCAGAGACGGAAGCTAACAGTAAAGATTAAACAAGCTTAGTATTTTTTTTTTATTTAGGGTATCACATAGGAGATAAAGATCTCATAAATCGTGCATAACAATGTTATTCTAATTTACTTATTTGTATGAAAGGTTACAAAGATCCATTCCATTTGTAATTCCTATGATCTGGCAAGAGCGGACGAGTCAAGCAGAAGATAGAACATAGTTATTTTTTATCTTTCTAATACAATACTTTAATATTTCGTCTGAAAGATGCCCTATACTACACGAACATAAATTGGTTAAACCCTCTCCATTGGAACACAATTACCATTTATAAAAGAAACACTAGAAGAGTTTGAACCATTAATATCATTCGATCCATCTTTTTGTTATAAATGTAAGACACAGCATTAAATTAGGTAAAAAGAATTAAATAACTTAATTAGAGAGACCTGAATCTTACCAATCATCAATAGGAAATTTTAAGGTATAGATTGCAGCTCCAGAATTAATTGGCTCCAGCCACTAGAGTTATATCATACTGAAAAAGACATGAGCAGTTTTCAGGGTATTTTTTTCAATGCAACATTCCATGTGCGTGTGGATAAATATTGATGGCTTAAGAGCTGAACTTGGTTTCAAACATAACCCTCGGGAATGGAGGCTGTTCTTAGACTCTTCTAAGACAAGCCTTAAGGCAGTGTTGCCACTCAATAGCAATACTAAACCATCAATACTTGTGGCCCATTTAGTATAAATGAAAGAAACTCACGAGAGTACATCTATGTTAGTTAAGGAAATACAGCACGCCAAGTACAAATAGTAATTGTATAAATATTAGAAATTCATGGGTTTCGTACTCGGGTCTTCAGAGTGGATTTACAAAATTTTATTCCTTTCTGACAAACACTATACGTTTTAAGACTGACTTCCTAGGGAGAAATACGTGCTAGGGCAACATAATGTTAAATAACTCTCTTTGATGGACCGAAAGTAGATATTTCTTCCTCCTAACACATTAAATTAGGTCTATTTAAAAATTTCGTGAAAGCTTTGAATAAAAATAAAAAGAGGTTTCGCATGTATCAAAAGTTACTTCCCAAATGTGAGCGATTCTAAAATTCGTTGACCCACAGATTAGAAAAACTTTAAATAATGAACATTTCACAGAAAAGTTAAATACTCTAGAGATGGCTGCATAGATCGCATTTACTTCAGCGGTTCACGGTTTTCTGATCAATACCACAGCCAAAAATTCTATAAAGAAATAGTAAACGAACTCCTGCACAGCTACGAGATGCTAAGATGTCTCTCAAAATACATTTCTTGGCTTCTCTTTCGAACTTCTCCCCGAAATCCTAGGAGCCGTTAAAGACGAACAAGGAAAAAAATTTGCTCAAAGGAACAAAGATACCAAGGGAGATTATCTCCCGATATAATGATTGATTTATGTTGGTTTCTCCAAAGAGATGAGGAAACACACCACTTAAGAGGATAATTGATTGACTAGCTTATTAACTTGATACTAGAAGCAAACACGAGGGCTTTTTGAAACGGACCTCGTAATTTTGAACCTCAATCAAGTGGCGAGGATGACACCTGAGCTGGCACCTTCCTCTCCTAACTTCCACACCACGCCGTCGGGGGGACTTTGATCCTTGACAGATTTAACATGCATCAGCATAAGAAGAGAAAGTAAAGGTGATGCATGCAGGAATTTCTTCAAACATTCCTTGCTGTGCTTTAATTAGTCATAGATAAATAATTTTGTTAGCATTTTCATTGTTATTCTATCAAATTTAATAAAAAATTTGTTAAAATCTAAAGGTGTATGTGATTATAAACTACATACAAACAAATACTTATTCTTCTAATGAAATTCGAAATATAAATTATATTTGTTCAATGTCATTACATTTTGAACAAATCTCACTATATATACATTGTATGACAAAATGTTACAAAAATATACTTCAATCAATTTGTTTAATACCTCTTTTCGTAAAAAAGCTGATATTGCAGACTTAGGATTAATTTCTGTCACAAAATGGTTAAAGGGTAATGTATTTTAAGGGACATTTTTCTATTAAGCGCAGTCGAATAAGTAAGAAACAGTCAAAATAACCCTTGTGCCAGAAAAAAAAAGTTAAAATTTGTTGCCTATTGTAATGTATGCTACATATATAATTATGTGCGAGATTAAATATTTAGATAATTTATTATAAGTAAATTAGTCTATAGTATACTTTTTACTATGAATAAGAATTGCAATTATTTGTAAAATTTATGTATATAAATCGTTTCATTAAACTCCTACAAATATACAAAATCATTCTTCCCATGTTAAATCAATGTATTTCAATTATTCAATTTCGTAAACAGTTAACTAATATGCTTTTGATTCTAATTTTGATAAAAATATTAAGCTAAATGTACTCAACGGAGTTCAGTAATTATCTGAGCGAAATGACGTACATTTTTTAACAACGCTTTCCTTCGTTAAAATTTAAGTATAGTTAGTGCTAATGACACGTAAAAAATACTAGGATGTTTTGATACGCATCAAATTAAAAAAAAAACTACATCATGATGCTCATTTCATGAGGTAAATGTTACCATTATAAACTAAACTGGTGTTCAAAATTAAGATAATTTGCATATTTTGTAGAATTTCATGAAAAGAATTGAACGAAATGTAAAAAGATCGCCATTTGTCCATTACTGCGAGGCGTAACAGAGACGCTACAGCTTCTCAGGTCTCTCATGAGGCGGCCACAGGAATCCGAGTTTCAAGGATGACTGTTTCCAGAGGACTGCATGAGAGAAGGCTGTTTACAAGAAGACCAGTTGTTTGCCTCCCGCTCAGTTCTGATAACAGGAAAGTCCACTTAAAATGATGCAGAGATCATACAAATTGAAGCATGAATCAATGGGTGACCGTTCTCTTCACTGATGAGTCCCGATTCAGCCTAACCAGTGATTTTCTCCGTACTTACATATGGAGAGACCAAGGGACCCGCTACCTGCCCTCCAATATCCAAGAAATCGACCATTACGGCAGCGAAGGCTTGATGGTTTGGGAAGGCATTATTTTGGATGGCCGTACACACCTCCATGTCTTTGAAAGAGTCACTGAGACTGCTGAGAGTTATAGAGATGAGGTCTTGGACCCTATGTTCGCCTTTTCAGGGGTGCAGTTGGACCTGATTTCCTTTTCACGGATGACGACGCGAGGTCACATAGAGCTCAGCTGGACAACGAATTTCTGGAAAACAAGGATATTCTCCAGAGGGATTGGCCAGCTAGATCTCCAGACATCAGTCCTATAAAGCATGCCTGGGACACTCTGGGGAGGGCAATTGTAATTCGCAAGCCCTTCCAAGAACCACCCAAGACCTGCAAACAGCATTGCTGAACGAGGGGAACCAATTGCCAAAGGAACTCATAAATTCCCTTATTTCCAGCATAAAATCACATTGTGAGGCCTGCATATCTGTAAGAGGGAACCATACCCTCTATTAACCCATTTTTTTGGTTCGATTCTGCAATTGCTATTTCATACCTTGAGAGTCCGATGAGTGTTACGCACGATCATGCGTGTGTATTATAACTGTTGAATGGTTTTTTTTTTTTTTTTTTTTTTTTTTTGTATTATATCAACCCTATGTACAAACCAAATTTCATTAAAATCTGTCCAGTAGTTCTAGAAATAATCGACCAAAGGGGGAAATTATCTTAATTTTGAGCTGCATTGTAAGTAGAAAACTAAGAAAAATTTATCAAAAATACATTTAAAGAAATTGTACTAAAATATTTTTAAATATATATCTGTTCAAGTAATATGCTTTACAAATATGTATTGGATAAGGAAGAACTGATATTTAAAAAGCACAAAATCTTTCAAAACTATTTTTAATCATAAATTAATGACATTTTGTTTCAATCTTACAGAATGAACAAGGACGATTTGCTTAGAATAAATATATTAATTTTTAGTCTGCTGCATTTAATCATCATTGCATTTGAAAAACTGATCAGGAAGTTGACGGAAAACTATCATTGATAGGTAAGGTGTATTACACTGTGACTTAGTTGAAATTTTTTTTTAATTACCCTATTCTAAAATATAATTGTATTTTACACCAAAAGGCACTATGTGCCCAAACTTTAAATATGCAAAATGTTATATTGCTCGTTATGTAACGTGTGAATAAAATTAGAACAAAAACATTAAACAGATGAGAATTCAGAGAATATCGTGAATGGATCTGGAATATGATGAACTTAACCTTCATTTTGAAGTGTAATGGCTTTCTAGAGGGTATTCTCTAAGTAGATTTTGAAAGTTAAAAAAATCTGTTTCTAAATTTTTAGAAAAGGAAAATGAAATACTTGATGAAGGAGCCTATCATATGACAACAACTGTCTTTAGTCAATTATGTCTATAAACATACTTACGTTAAACGGGTTATTAAGCACACACCAGGATTCCTTTCAGCAGGCAGAAAGACCAAACAAATCCATGTTCAAAGCTGATTTCACTCTCAGTGTCAACAACTGTAGTTTAGAGTTATCTTCACCAAGCGAGATCTTTTGGTAGCTATAGCACTACCATGAAACTATCATCCTCTCGTACAAGATTCATTCCTGATTATTGCAAGTTGGTGCTTCAATAAATTGGTGTAAATTCATTAATTAAACTGCGTTATTAAGTTATTTCTTTTCCTCCCCAAAAGTGAAGCAAATTCTATCGATATCGCTATATACCAAACCCTAACCATGAACCTAAAATGGTATGAAAAGTGCTCGAGCTATATGGCGCCTCTGAACTCGTTGTCAAAATATTCGCGTATGGTATGCAAAAGGTTGGCCACCTCTGTTTTAGGATATGAGGAGTAAAAAATATAGCTTTGTTTAATAGTTAAATTATTCGAATCACTGAGTATATTATGTTAATATAAAGTTTGAAAAAAAAAAAGAGTTTTTATATAAATATCCCCCTTATTTTTATAATTTACATATTTTATAATATAATAATTTATATGTAATTATTCTATTTTCAAATATTTCATCTTCATCACGTGTTAATATCCATCGGAAAGATTCGAAAGAAAAATAGTGAAGGCACAGCAAATAACTAAAATAAGTCAGGTGAGTGCTTTGATACATGCTGTAAGAATATGAAAGCTCAATTAACAAATAAATGAGATGTTGTTATAAAAATTTTAAATAAAAATTTATGGAGATCCCTGACAATTTTTTTCAACATTCAAACAAAATGCTTCAAAAATTGTTACAAAGATACATTAGCTAATTAAGGAAACGAAAATGACAAAATTATATCTGCTTGTATCATAAAAATATTTAAAAAAAATATTAGAAAGTGTTATTAATTTTTTTTAAACTAATTTTTTTTAAGAAATTGTTCGGAAGAGGTTTTCCTTTTGAAAGTTTTTAAAAGTTTTGTCTTCCCAACTTTTTGATGAAGTACCAAACAAAAATATTATGAAAAGAATTTCTTAACCAAAATTGGTAAATTCTTCAACTTGCATTATATAAAAAATCCTCATTTCCAAAAATACGAAGTGTTTTCAAAATTCTCGTCTAGTTAACATGTGACGCCCTTGTATTATTTCTTTCTCCTTCCATTATTAACCAATATTTAAAGAATCCCTAATCAACACAGTCACTAATAAATTCGAACCAGGCAACAACTCAACTTGAGTTTATTAGGATCTCAAAGTAATCAAAACGCAAGATATTTATAATCAAGCCTGTGAATTAATACTTATCTACTTCTGAATCTAATGATTAATATTCTAACTAGTTACTTAACTGACTCACATAAAATAGGACTGAATCCTTAGTAGAACTTCAAATCCGACTAACTTTGCAGAACTTCACTATCTCTGATCCTATACCTCTTTAATCATTGTAAAAGCTTTTTTGATGTCTTCGTTGATAAGTTCCGCTCATTCTCTTTACCACCAACCACAGAATTAAAATTTTCGCAACTTATAAATGTATTTTCTCTATAATACTTACTACTCTCAAATAATTCTATTTTAATCTTCATCAGTCATACGTTTCATTCATTGGGAGAGATTCTCAATTCAAACAACATCATACTAAAGTCCCCAAAGGTTAGTTGAGGCGCGATACAGTCACACTATAAATTTACATAAGTATACACAGGAAAAACATTTATTTTGATTTTCATTAAATTTTTAGAATAGATTTTGAGATGTGCCATTTTGAAATAGGAAGAACTATAAAAAAATCATCATGGGAAAAAAACCCGCATTAAACGTTTTACAATGTTAAAAGTCATTAAAAATGAAATTTTATGCTTCACAAACTTCTAGCTATATAATTGAAGTTCTCATTGTATTTCAACCATTATTTAATGTTTATTTAATGTTGATATTGATTAATGCTTTACGAACTTTTCTTTTGATGCAATTGGCTGTAGATTTGTTTGCAACATAGAGAAGGTTTCAGCGATTTTTTAACGCTTTATAACTGGCAACCAATTTCATTAATGATATTTTTTGCATAAAATTTATTGTTGAATAAATGTGAATTGAATAGTTGCCAAAACATATTTTAAACTAGATCTACAATTCGACTTAACATATTTTCATTTGGGAATTAATTCCACAATGAATGATTATCAGAATCATAATTAAAGATTATACTTATTGTAGTTGAATAATCCTATAATCTCTCTCTCTCTCTCTCTCTATGATATCTCGTATTAGAATAAAAACAACAATAATTTACAAAGAAAAACGCTTAGCAGTGCTATAAATTCTAATAATGACACACACACACATATTTTAAACTAGATCTACA
>BMAW01011208.1:0-13419 GCA_019974015.1 Nephila pilipes | reverse complement strand
AATGTCATGAGACCACCAAAATAATGAAAAATATAAGAAAAATTTAATTTTATTTATGAATAGAATTCGATTGTATTAGAGTAAAATATCTAGGGAAATTAGACACTTAATTTTTAAAGCACTTATTTCTTGAATCGTTTTATTTGAAAACTGAACTCTAAATTAGCTAGAAATTTCGTGTTTGTTCAATAGAATTTCTGCTTGAAATAATTATTTGTTCTACGCAACAAAGTAATCAACGAAATGAAAAAATTCATATTTTGTTAAAACGTTTTTTCCAGTCCCTAGAGCAAGCAAGATTTTCTATTTTCAATTCATCAATTTAAATCCATTCGACTGGAACAAATACATAGAAATGACTAAAACAAGAAATGAGAAAAAGAAATTCGTAAAATCATTCTTTGTTCCACGCTTACTCATCGAAGACTCATAGCCATTACAGATTTTTTCCACTTTGCTTCATTGTTTGGATTTAAAACGCAAAAGATTGATTTGAAAAATTCAAGCCACAAATATTGTTAGGTTTATAACAGAAAGTTTGTAATCGAATTTGGAGTTTTCTTTTTATGCACTGTAATAGGATTTTAATGAACAACTGCTTCGCTTCATTTCTTTATCTTTTAAATTCTAGTTTTCTGTTTTTATAGATTTCCTTTTGAATAAATTTTGTTCATGTTGGTAGAATTCGTTCGTCGATATATTCTCCAATGAGAACCAATTTTTACCGTGGATAGTATTTCCATTACCACGCATATGTTTCCTTATAGATTACCAGTGAATATAATTATTTTAAAGGTGAAATCCAACTTTATGTGGCGACCGATATTTATGTTTTCTTCTTGAGATTATCCCAATTTTCGAAAAAGAGCTTAAATAGATACCACTCCAGCAATCAATCACATTTATTTTCTGAGAATTTGCTCGTGGTTGTTCTTTCTTGCGTAGGTGGAGTTCTTAATTATTTTTAAAAAAGAACACTTCATTCTGTTGATTGTTTTTGCATCTGATTCGTTCTTGAGAACTTAGTCAAACTCCATCCTCCATGCGTCAAATATTTGATTGAGTGATTCATTATTACGTCACGCATAAAATCAACAATAGTACTATTGACTACACTTCATAATTCTGAACTAGTTACAAGTACGACACTTGAGCAGGCACCTCTCTCTCTCCAAACTTCCACACCTCCCCAAAGGAAGTACTTGGCTCCTGAACAGATTGAACATGCATTAGATCCGCTACCATTTGGGTCTCTAGTTAACAGCACTCGAAACCCACGACTCAAAGGAGCCAATGCCGGTCATGAGCACTACTATGTCCACTCGTCTACCCCTACCGCTTTACTTCAAAGAAGAAATATTAATAGTTGAAAATATTTTGTAATTAGACCAAAAGATACAGTTAAATTAACCGAATATTGAATGTTAAACATAAAATATAGAAATATGCAGTAACTATGGAAAATCGTGTTTTTCTTCTTTAGTTTTACCTTAAAAACTGAAATATATTTTCTGTTTGTTCAATATTTTGATTAGAGAATTTATAAAGCGATTTTTGTACTTTTTTCGTACATAAAAATTTATAAAATTAAGTTAAAAGTTTTCTTTCTAATAAGAATATGAAAATAAAATTTTGATATTTTATTAAAATTGACTAAAACATCTCATAACTGCTATCAGGCATGTTTAAGTTAACAAATGAGTTACCAAATTACAAATTAATTATGAAGTTTTGAAATGTGGAGGGAAATGTTCCTCAATTGAGATAAATGAGAATCAGGTTTTGTTCGCATTAGCATGGGCCGGGTAAAAATTTGCCATAACGTTGTAAGTTTGCTTTTTATATAATAATTTCAAAACCGTTATTTATTTAACCTTTCTCTCCTGTTGAAAAAGGTACATTTAGTCTGTATGGATCTATGAGATTCAGTTTAGTTTAACTTTATTCCAGTTCATACAAAAAAGCTTGGGGAAAAAAATGAAAAATATTTAGTTAGAAGTTTATTATTTTTCCCTTTACATGCACTGTTCTGGATAAAACAAATTTCATGACTAACTCTTTAAAGTATAATTTTCATTTACAAGCTCTAGGCCAAAGGAAACAAATCATGGAGTTTAACTTATTAAAGTTTTTCTGTTTCTCTTAGGACCGCATTCTGAGCATCTCCCTCTTTTAGATGCTAATTTTTCACTTATCGATTTTTATATTTTTCTGGAACATTTTTTTCTCTCCATCCTAATAGTTTTGTGTAGTTAGATCAATTATTTAAGCAGGCGTCTTTAATATAACTTGTTTTGATTGTAAAAAAGATTTGCGTGCATAAAAACAAAAATGCATTTATTGTAGCTAGAGAAATTATAGTGTAGAGTATACATAAATGCTATCCATCCGTTTCCTTTTTGCCTATATTTGGACCAACTAGTTTGTTAGCAGTATATACTCCCTCTTTAGTTTCATTATTATAAAATTACTTCCAGATTGTGTTTTTTTCCTTCCCTGAAATTTTGACTTCCTGGTAGTTATATTGTTGACAGAATTACCAATGCATCCTTTTTTGGCATATGTTTGAAACAAAAATTATATATGGCTGATAATCAACTAATGATGAAAAAATTTCTTTATTCACATTATGGATCATTATTTTTAATAAAGACCATCTCTAAAAAGGTTTATTTTTATAAATTTCTATCTTTTATTATGGGTTGATTAGTCCCATTTTAGAAACATTTAATTTTTATTTCACAAAAAAGAGAAAAAAAAAACATTTTTACTAATCCTAAAAACATTATAAACAAAATAAATTAGTCATCCAAGAATACTTTAAAAATATCGTGTCGGTAATAATAACATGAGAGCTATCATGAAATCAATGCTAAAAATAAGTCAATTAGACCTATGTAGGTCGAAATTTAATTTTAATTTATGAAATATTTTTATCAAGATACTAAATATTATTATTCATATTGTTTACTTTAGAAATATGAATGTTTCCAAATAATCATTACTTTGTTTTAGAGAATAAAATGTAATCTGAGAAACTGACTAAACAGTGACAGTGTGGAAATTTCTCTTCAACAGTTTCACAAGAGCTATAAAATGGTTCTCAAAACTTAATTATAACAATACATTTTCTAAATGCAATTGTCGCTTTATATTAGATTATATCGGAAGTCTGTTTACTATAACATATGACTTATTCAAAGCTGACACTGAGAAAGAACTTGAATACATTTGAAGATTTTGAAATTAAGTAACTAATATTTTTTTTGTGAAAGAAAGAACGGATAAGTACACTTCTATGATGCATTTACTGTTACATGAGAAGCGATATTTGTTATAATACAGTTATTTAAAATTAAATGGGTCTGTATTGTTTTTCCAAAACCTAAGTTTTATCGTATATAAATGAGTATTAGATAAAATTCATCTATTATCATAGATACAAATGCCTAGTGATTAAAAGAATTGAATAATAAAATTTTTTCCTTATTTTCAATTCATACATTCATATTCAAGTTTCAAATATGTATGTTTTAAATTATAGTTTTTGTGTATTTTTAAGAGTACCACCTTAGCCTGATAGTATAGTCTAGAACCTCATTGCCTGTGATGTTCCGGTTGAATCGTAAGTTCCAGTCGCAAAGTCTCTAAACCCCGAAGACAAGTCCCGTCAAGAAGATGTAGTTTTAAATATCTCGACGCGGTGTAAAAGAAACATGAAATTAAAATACTTATTTAGTAACCACAGACCAAAATGTAGAAGAATGAAATATGTTTGTAATAGCTCTTGAGTGAAGTTAAGCAAAGCATGTCTTTTAGATTTTGTCTATTGACCAATATAAAAATACACGAACGATTACGGATCCAGTACTACATTTAGCTAGTGTCAAGCTTGTATATTATAACGTAACATCTTATTATCATTCTTAATCATTGGTTCAAACATTACATGAAAATTTTTAATGTTGAAATCCAATTTCAAAAAGTAACATCAATGAAAAACTGATATTCATTGATATTCCTACTAAGCCTCCTGTGTTCCTTCTGTACCGTTACATTCCTGAATATAAGTGTTATATATTCACGCTCATAGATGGCGTTACTGTCGCGAATAATTTTTATTTGTATTCTGAAATTGAAATCTGCAGAGGAGAAGTGGCATCGATGGTGTTGAGTATGATGTCCTAAGTTGCTGTAGTCAATCATGAGAGATTTTTGAATAAAAAAGTAATTTTACTAGTAACAAAAATGTTATTGAGAGTTAAATAACATAAGTGGTCCACCGACCTGCAGAACAGCAAAAAGATGCATTGTTCGTTCATTGGAAAGTTTCGTATTGAACATTGAATAATGGTGAATGTGACTGTTTAATGGAAGTTTCAACTTTACTGGATCATAGTTTTTGTTTCATCAGTATTGGATTACAATTGGGTCCGTTTCGTTTTGGGTAACTGTGAGTACACTTTTTGTTTATTTTAGTATGTTTTCCAAAATGGTGTATTAGTTTCATTGTATGAGTTGCATATATTTAGAGTTCTCCTTTCAATCAAAATGCTTTCAAAACTTAAAAAGAGTGAATTAATCGAAGTTGCCGAAGAACTAGAAATCAGTGTTCCCGTAAGTGCCAAAGTACTTACTATTAAAGATTTAATTGAAAAGAGCGATATTTATAAAAATAATCTTGAAGTCGTAAAAACTGTAGTTGAATCAATAATTGAAAAGAAAAAAGATTACGAGAAAAATGAAGCACGAAAGCTAGAATTAGAAAGATTGAAACTCGCGCAATTAGAAAAACAACTTGAGCTCGCGAATTTACAAAAAGTAACACAAAATGTTAATGTGACAAGTAGCGATTCCGATTTAAATTCCAGTTTAGAATGTTTGATAAAAAGTGTCAAAACCTTAACAATACCAGTTCCGACACGTGCAGAATCGTATAATTTATTTTTCCAATCGCTTGAAAGAGCTTTCAAAACCAAAAATGTCCCAGAACAATTTAAGTCAGAAATTCTATTAAATATCTTGGGGGAAAGGGTTACCAATTTAACGATATATTTAAGTGAGGATGAATTGTGTATGTATGACAAATTAAAAGAATTAGTATTAAAAGAATTTCAATCCACACCACAAGAAGTTTTAAATAATTTCCGTAAAGCGAAAAAACGCCCAAACGAAAGTTATATCCAATTTGCCTCGCGACTTAGTGCAGCATTTGATTACTATTGTCAATTAAGAAAGGTAAATGATTTCAAGGGAGTTTGTGAACTTATGGTTTCCGAAAAAATATTTGATTCATTAGATCGTGAATTACAAATTCATATTGGCGTAAAACAAGGAGAATCTTGGTATGTGCCACCAGATTTGGCTAGGCATTGCGATATTTATGCATCGTCAAAATTCAAAAACGATAGTAATGTGTTCTCAAGGCCGCAAGTCGTAATTCAGTCGCAAAAATATCGTAAAGAATACAGTCCACAAAAGGTATTTGTATCGGAGGTTAAAACTCCAAAATGTGTAGTCTGTATATCTAATGAAAATCATTCTCTGAATGTATGCCCTGTATTCAAAAATATGCTTGTTAAAGAGAGAATTGAGGTTGTTAAAAATAAGCAGTTATGTTTTAATTGCTTAAATCATCACAAAGTGGCTAATTGTTATTCAAAATCTAACTGTTATGTTTGCAAAAGAAGGCATAACACACTTTTGCATATAAAAGAAAATGCAACCGAAGCTCGTTCTGAAAATGAAAGCTTAGCATTAAATCCAAGGTCAAATGTATTTGTCCCGCGAACAGAAAATCCCGATCCCAGTATTAATTCTCCATCGAATGTGCCACTTGCGAGCACTACACATTCATTCACTGCAACTAGTGTAAATGCAAAAAAGATGGTTTTATTAAGTACTGCGAAGGTCATGATTCAAAATAATTTAGGAATATTTACGAGCGCACGTGCGTTGCTAGATGTTGGTAGTATGAGTTATTTCGTTTCGAAACGTTTAGCCGACAAATTGAATTTGAAAAAACAAAAACGAAGCATAGTGGTCTCCGGATTAAATCAGTCTTCTTCTGTTGTTAATAGGATTGTAAAAACAAAAATTTCGAATGGTAGTGGAAGTTTTGAAAAAGAAATTGAGTTATTAGTAGTACCGGAAATAACAGATAATTTACCCTCCAGGCAATTTGACATTAATACGCTAGAATTAGGTAATTTCAAATTAGCAGATGTGAGTTTCAATAAACCTGGAGAGGTAGATATTTTATTAGGTGCCCAAATATTTTACGAACTTTTGAGAACGGGTCAAATTAGGTTTCCGGATTCAGAAATTGCTTTTCAAAATACAGTGTTTGGATATGTTGCTACCGGAAGTGTTCCAATCGAGAATAAAACTACTTTTCATTGTGGATTAATAATAGAGGATTTGGATGCAAATTTAAGGAATTTTGGGAAATTGAGGAAGTTGAAGGGGAAAAATTACCAGATGAGGAGAGTTTAATTTGTGAGGATCACTTTATGAAGACACATTTCAGAAAGGACAATGGAACCTATGTAGTTAAAATGCCGTTTAAGATAGAGCCCCCATGTTTAGGCGAGTCAAAACACATAGCAATTAAAAGATTTAATTCTCTTTGGAAACGTTTGGAAGGAGATCCTGAGTATTTGCAACTCTACCGGGAATTTTTAACAGAGTATGAGAATTTGGGGCATATGCAGGCAACTTCTGAAACTCCAAAATATTTCATGCCTCATCATGGCGTTTTTAGGCCAGAGAGTAGTACCACCAAATTACGCGTGGTTTTTAACGCATCAGAGGCAACGTCATCTGGACAATCGCTCAATGATAACTTATATTCAGGATCTGTTGTCCAAGATGATTTGTTCGCTATTTTGTTGCGGTTTCAAAAACATTCTGTAGTTTTCACTGCCGATATAAAAAAGATGTATCGTCAAATTTGGATAGATCCAGATCAGTGTGATTTACAATGTATTTTTTGGAAAAGTTTAAAGGAAGAGAAATTACGCGTATTTAAGTTGCTCACTGTTACCTACGGAACTAAGTGCGCTCCTTACTTGGCAACAAGAGTACTTCAACAATTATGTTGGGATGAAGAAAACAGGTATCCTTTAGCTGCCGCTGCTGGTAAAGACTTTTACGTCGACGATATTCTAAGTGGTACCGAGGATTTATCTTCTGCCATTGAACTACAAGACCAGTTAATACTGTTGTTAAAATCAGCGGGCATGGAGCCTCATAAGTGGAGTTCAAATAATCCTAGTCTGTTACACAATGTTCCAACGTCGGACCGAGAATACAGTTTTGATAATCCCAACTCAACAACATTAAAAACCTTGGGATTACAATTTAATCCTAAAAAGGACACATTTTGTTTTAGTGTTCAAAAAATTGTGAGTCCAGCAACAAAGCGAACAATGCTATCTGATATTTCCAGATTGTTCGACCCATTAGGTCTCTTAGGACCTTTGATAATTACAGCCAAGATTTTCTTGCAGAAATTATGGATTTTAAAAATTGATTGGGACGATGAAGTTCCTTTACACTTAAGTAGAGAGTGGGAAAAATTCAGTTCTGAATTGAGTCAATTAAAAACATTAACTGTAGAACAACATGTTTTAACTTCTAAGGCACTGAAAGTTGACCTTATAGGCTTCGGAGATGCTTCGAAAGATGCATATGGTTGTGCCGTCTACATTAGATCTGTATCAAGTTATGGTGACATTAAAGTGTCACTCTTGTGCAGCAAATCTCGAGTGGCTCCCATCAAGGAAATAAGTATTCCACGTTTAGAACTTTGTGCAGCTGAATTACTTTCAAAACTTATCGTAAAGGTTATATCATCATTACAACTTGAATTTCATGAAATACATTTGTACTCAGACTCTACCGTGGTGTTGTCTTGGATTAAAACTCCACCCAGCTCTCTGAAGGTATTTGTAGCTAATCGTGTCACCAAAATTCAAGAGAATACAAAGGATTTTCATTGGCATTATGTTAAAACTGCTGAGAATCCCGCAGACTTAATCTCACGAGGTATTTTTCCTTCAAAGATCCAACAATTAGACATTTGGTGGAATGGACCTTCTTTCTTGTCATCTAGTAGCTGGCCACACTTCAAGGACAATCCTGATGTTTCAGATGATGAATATCTTCTAGAGGTTAAAGGAACTGAAAAGAACTCAGAACTAAATAAGGATTCTATGATTCACCTTTCTCTTTGTACTACTCCTAGTTTTTTAGAGTGTCTTTTTGAAATAAGTAACAATTACATTAACATCATTCGTGTTTTAAGTTATGTTTTCAGGTTTGTCAAGAACTTAAAGGGCGCAGTGAAGACAACAGGTCCACTGAATGCAAAGGAGTTGAATGCAGCAGAGGCATTCTTAATTAAAGGTGTCCAAACACAGACCTTTACTAAGGATATTAATAGTCTCCAAAACCAACACTGTGTGCCTCCAGGTAGTAAATTAAAAGCTTTGAATCCTTTCTTGGATTCTAAGGGATTGTTAAGAGTCGGAGGACGGTTAGGTAATAGTATTTTGAGTTTTAATAAAAAGCATCAAATAATTTTGCCAAAGGGTCACAAGTTAACTCTAATTATAATAGAACATTTTCATAAAAAATATTTACATATTGGTGCTTCTTCGTTACTCTATCTTGTTAGAGAAAAATTCTGGCCTCTAAATGGACGTAATAGTTGTAGAAAAATTGTTCATCAATGTATCATTTGTTTCAAAATCCAACCAACTGTGTCGACTCAAATCATGGGCAATTTGCCCAAGGAAAGAGTTTCTCCAGATTTTGCCTTTAATTGTGCTGGAGCCGATTTCTGTGGGACATTTTATATTAAGAGTAAAGCTCAGCGTAAAGGTGCTTTACAGAAAGTTTATATTTGTATTTTTGTGTGCTTTTGTTTTAAGGCTGTGCACATTGAGATCGTTTCTGATTTGTCTTCAAATTCATTTATTGCAGCTCTAAAGAGATTCATGGCTCGAAGAGGTAAGTGTGCAACGTTGTTTTCAGATAATGGACGGAATTTTGTAGGAGCTAATAAAGAAATTAAAAGGCTTCATGAAATGGTTAAAAAACCAGATGAAAAGCTGGCAGGCTATTTAGCTGCAGAAGGTATTGAGTGAAGGTTTATTCCACCAAGATCCCCACACTTTGGTGGCCTTTGGGAAGCAGCTATAAAGTCGTTTAAATATAATCTAAAAAGAGTTGTTAAGGGAATAAACTTAACTTACGAAGAGTTCTTAACGGTAATTGTTCAAATAGAAGGAATTTTAAATTCTCGTCCTCTTTGTCCTTTGTCAGCTAACGAGGACGATTTTGAAGTTCTTACTCCTGCACACTTCTTGGTAAACAGGTCATTAATATCTTTAACTGAGCCTAATTTAACAAACTTTAAGGAGAGTCATCTCAAAAAATGGCAAAAAATTACTAGACTGGTGCAATGTATGTGGAAATTTTGGCATCGTCACTATCTCAGTCAATTACAACAGAGATCCAAATGGATGTTCGAGAAAAATAGTGTAAAATTAGGAGATTTAGTTTTATTAATAGAAGATAATTTGCCTTGTTATAAATGGGCTATGGGCAGGATAATTAAAATTTATTTTGGGGATGATAAAAAAATTCGTGTTAAAATTAAAACGCAGTCTAGTACTTGTAAAAGAGCCATTTCAAAAATTTGTGTATTGCCTATGGAACATAATTAATGTGTAATCTTTAATTTTGTAAATATGAGTTTTGTATTATTGTTTCTTACATATATGTATCGATTATTGTGTATCTTGTGTTTTTACTAATTTGTGTAAAGGTTGTAATACTGTTTGTTAGTGAACTTCTGTAATTTCTTGAAACCCTGGGGTTTCAAGGTGGGGAGTATGTTATATATTCACGCTCATAGATGGCGTTACTGTCGCGAATAATTTTTATTTGTATTCTGAAATTGAAATCTGCAGAGGAGAAGTGGCATCGATGGTGTTGAGTATGATGTCCTAAGTTGCTGTAGTCAATCATGAGAGATTTTTGAATAAAAAAGTAATTTTACTAGTAACAAAAATGTTATTGAGAGTTAAATAAAAATAAGAATGTTTGATATGCTGAAATTAATGTTTGATATATATGAGATATGGGATCCTGAATTCGTGTGTTTAACATAGTTTCGACTATCCTTTATATTAAAGTCCACATTGATTTGTAGATTCTTTTAATTTCTTAGGTTCCTGTTTTATTAAAAAGTAAAAATTATTCCTTCAAAATTATATAAATTCCGGTTACCCTGTTCCTTCCAAATTATTTTTGAATTGGCAGTGATTTAACATATTCTTTTAATGGTTAGAACTAATATTTACAAAATAATGTTAAAATATTTTTTTCGTACAATTTTTAATCTTAGTTTTGTCGTCTTCATATCGTGATGTTTGATTTTAGAATTCCTTTTTATAAAATTTTAATAATAACTCCACAATTTTAAATGAAATATTTTTTTTCCTTTTTTCCATCCTACTTTTTGACTTGGTTTCTAAATATTTCTTGTAGTTAAACTGCTGTTTGTAGAAAATGCAACACCATGAAGGAATCATCAGAATCAAATGAAATTCGCAGCAAATGTCAATTATAGGATATTATGCAAATTAATAAAGTTTCAGAGCCATCGCGCGTGCGCGGCGCGCGCAGCGCCCTCTGAATTGATGCTGAAAGCGTATAAATAAAGTGCTGTAGCGGGACGTTGAAAAAAGTCTATGATTATTTGTTAGTGGCAAACGTTTAGTGAGACCTGAGTATGCCTCCACGACGGAAGAATAAGAAATTCAAGCAACTTACGGAGTTTGAACGAGGGAGGATAATCGGCCTTCGAGAAGGAGGATTTTCCTATCGCGCAATAGCAGCTCGTATGCAGCGGAACAGTTCCACAGTGATGCGAGTTTGGAAGCAGTGGACCGACGAGCACCGAACAACTCGAAAAACAGGCACTGGACGACAGAAGGTGACGTCAGAGCGCGATGATCGACACCTGCTCCGCATGGCGGTGAATGATCGCACAGCTTCCTCCAGGCAGCTGGCAGCACGTTGGTCTACTGCTACAGGTGTACAATTGTCGGCTTCGTCAATTCGTCGTCGTCTGCTGCGCCGTGGATTGCGTGCAAGGGTGCCTTTATACAGGATTCCCCTCACGGCGAATCATCGACGGCTGCGTCGGCAGTGGGCTCTTGAGCACAGAGACAGGCGAGCTGATTGGCACCAAGTTGTCTTTTCAGATGAATCACGCTTCAATTTGTGGACTCATGATGGCCGTGTTCGTGTTAGACGTTATGCCGGTCAACGCTGCCTTCCTGAGTGTATTATTGAACGACATAGTGGTCGAACACCCGGAGTTATGGTCTGGGGTGCGATTTCGTATCATGGACGATCCAATTTGATACGAATTGAGGGTAATCTCAATAGCAACAGGTACGTCCGTGAACTGCTACAGCCCGAAGTCGTTCCTTTCCTTCAAGGCATCCCTGGAGCTATCTTTCAGCAGGATAATGCACGCCCACATGTTGCGCGGACTGTTCGAGACTTCTGTTCAGCACAACGCATGCAACTTCTTCCTTGGCCTGCTTATTCACCGGATATGTCGCCTATTGAGCACGTGTGGGATATGGTTGGTCGGCGTCTCGCTCGTGATCCGCGTCCTGCAGTTTCCAAAGACGAACTTTGGTTGCGCATACAAGCGATATCGAATTCTCTTCCTCAAGCAGATATTCAACATCTGTTTGACTCCATGCCACGTCGTATAGCAGTACTTATTGCAGCGCATGGTGGCTGCACCAAATACTGATTTCGGACGCTTAATTTGTTTCTTTTGTTTTGAAAATTTCATCATTTATTTGTATCAGTACAAGTCGTTTCTGCATTAAATTTCATTTGATTCTGATGATTCTTTCATGGTGTTGCATTTTCTACAAACAGCAGTATATTTACTATATATATACAGGGGTTGGACAAAAATATGGAAACACCTTTTAAAAAACATGTTTCTTTGCTTAATATGGTGTAGGAAACCCGTTGGCATCCAAAACAGCTTGCAGTCTTCTCGGAATGGATAAATACAGTTCCTGTATGTGTGCCAAAGGAATATTATACCATTCTTCCTGCAAAACGGTGGCAAGTTCAGATAAAGATGTTGGCGGTGGATAACGAGAACGCACTTTCCGTTCCAATGTAGACCACAAAGGTTCGATAATATTCAGGTCTGGTGACTGTGGTGGCCAGGGGAGATGGGACAAATCCTCCTCGTGCTCAGAAAACCAGTCCTGGACAATTTGAGCTGTGTGAACAGGGGCTTTGTCGTCTTGGAAGACACCATCACCATCGGGGAACAAAGTTTGTACCATGGGATGAACTTGATCTGCCAAAATGTTCACATAAGTCTTGGCAGTCATGTGCCCTGACACAGTTATCATGGGGCCAGCAGAGAACCACGATATGGCTGCCCAAACCATAACAGAACCCCCGCCATGTTTCACTTATGGCAACAAGCAGTCTGTATTATAGGCTTGAGGTGGCGTTCTCCAGACGTAAACTCGGCCAGAAGTGGGAAACAATGTGAAAGAAGACTCGTCAGACCATATTACACGCTTCCACTGCCCTATAGTCCAGGCTTTATGACTTAAACACCACCTTTTCCTGTTACGGGCATTAGCATCACTGATGAGTGGCTTCTCAATTGCAGCACGGCCAGAAATTCCCTGTTTATGAAGCTCCCTTCTAATTGTTTTGGTACTCACAGGGTTACAGGTTCTGTAAACAACATTATCATTCTAGCAGTAACTTTGCAACTGTGGTCTCTTATTTTTCGTCACACTGTCTCCTAATGATCGTCTGTCGATCACCACAGCACACACTTCGTCCCGCTGTGATTTACAGATGATGTTTTTCCGCCAAATATGGGTCAAATCTTCGATCGTAATTCTTGAAACACTAAACACTCCTGGCTACCTTGTTACGGAAGCACCACAGCACTGCTCCAACAATTTGCCCACGTTCGAAGTCTGTTAACTCTGACATAATGCAGACAACCCCACATAACAGTATTCCGACAACAACTGAACTGTTAGACATTTAGAAGTTGTATAGGTGCGTTAGTAGTCAAAACGCCATGCCATCCTACATATTTCATTAAAACTACTTTTCTTTCAAACAGCATTTCAAGGTGTTTCCTCAGTTTTTTGTCCATTCCTCAGGTATATAAATATATATATATATATATATATATATATATATACGTTTGTTCGTGAAAAGAATTTTCGAAATAAGATGGTGCAGCGCATTTCCAAATACTTTCAAATGCATTCATCCCATTGTTGATTTTGATCGATTCAGTAATGCTGTCAGGCATGCATATTTATATTC
>BMAW01011203.1:0-43253 GCA_019974015.1 Nephila pilipes | reverse complement strand
ATAAACAGCTTTCTGAATCATCGACTCGTTGCTGTTTTTGTTCCATCCAAAGCAATCGCGGCATCCACTTGGAAAAAACCTTTTTCACTTCACTTCAAAAGACCTTTTTCCTGGTCCGATCGACTTAAAATTTTGACACGTTTCAAGCAAAGGTTAGTACTCTAGAAAGACCTGGTTACTGGTTTACTACGAGCGCCATCTCTGGGTTAGTCTCGGGAGTTATTGATCGATGTGTTATATCTATTCCAGCCAGGTATGACATCATTTTGGAAAATTCCCGAAAAGTATATAATTTTTTTCCCGATCGATATTTCGTGTGCTGTCATTGTCCAAGATTTGCGTGTCATCATAAAGATTGTGAATAAAGCGTTAATTGTTGTAATCCTCTGAGATGGACTTGCTTTTCACTGTCCCACATACCCAGAATTTTTTCCTTCTTAATGTGTTCCAGCTACTTAGTGTGACGTTAATAAACAATCAATCAATCTAGCCAAATATGAAAATTGTCAAGTTGTTTTTTGAATATTGCATATATATCTGAATAGTTGTACATATGATTATTTTTATAATTGATTTTGATTGTTTTGTTGGCTCTGAATGGAAATCTTTGCTTGTATAAAATATTTTTACCATGAAAAATAAATAAATTTCCCAGATTTTATAATAGACTCTTTAGAGTACCATACAAGGATTTACATTGTGAAGAGAATTGTAAGAAGGGAATCAATTATTGTTTATTTACAAGCGAATAAGATGTCTAAGTTATCACATTATATAATTATTATTTTAGATAACAATATTTAATCAAATTAAAATTAATAAGAGTGTAACATTAATAAATTTAAAGAGTAATTTTGTTCAAAATCATAAATGTTTAAAATATACAGGTGTATATAATCAATTCATTATACCAATGGCTAAAATATGAAGAAAATAATTTCAAAAAATTTATTAAAATCTCTACTTTTAATTGAAAAATATAGGTCGTAAATAAGTCCAAAGATAATAAGCCATATTCACACTATAATTTTAATATTGACAAAAGTTCCACAAAAGTTTGAATTGTCTACAAATTATTTAAAGAATTCATATGAAAGAAAAGGAGAAAGTGTCAAAAGAATTATGAATACAATATTTAATTACCTTTATTTTCAAGTGATTCTTTCACAGCCCAGGCACAAAAATACGAAAAGAAATATTGCCTTACAAAAAAGGCAGAAAGGCTTTACAAAACAATATTGAAGTAAAGCCATTTAATTTTTATTTTTATTTAGTTTTTAACATAAACCAGAATTATAAAAATTCTTTAAAAATTTGGTTTTTTTTTTAAACACCATATATTTCATAAATGTATGGTTTTCACATTTGCTGTGTTTAAAAGTGTTTTATGTCAATTTTGAGGTAATCAAAGGTAGAAATTCTTTTAAACTAAAACTTTAAAAACTGCCACATTATAAACTGTAATCAATTTTAAATTTTAAGAAAAAAACATTAAATAAATGTATTAACAATTTCTAATATTTTTCAAACCATTCAAATACAATTCCTTAAATATCTCCAAAAATATAAATTAGACTTACACAACTTTCAAAGAAAACGGTTCACACACGAGGTGTGGCTATTAAATAACGAGAATGATGCTGTAAAACATTTTATTTTGATGTGATATATATTTAATTATTATCAAATATGTACACTCGTCCTCTATCCTTACACACTCCATGCGGCTTTTCTTTAGTTTTAGTTTTTTTAATTTCTGTTGTTCAAAATAACAGGTCAATTGAAAAGTCCCCGGCCTACTATAGTAAAACATATTTTTTTGGCAAAATTAGTTTTTTTTATCCAACATAATTCCCTTCCAGGGTGATACACTGATTATAGCGACCCTCCAACTTTTCGATACCATTTTTGTAGTTCTATTTGTCCTTTGCTTCAAAATAGGCCTCAGTTTCGGCAATCACCTCTTCATTCGACAAAAATTTCTTCCCAGCGAGCATTCTTTTGAGATCTGGGAACAGGAAATAGTCACTGTGGGCCAGATCTGGAGGATACGGTGGATGAGAAAGCAATTCGAAGCCCAATTCAAGGATTTTTGCCATCGTTTTCACTGACTTGTGACACGGTGCATTGTCTTGGTGAAGCAGCACTTTCTTTTTCTTCAAATGCGGCCGTTTTTCAGCGATTTCGTCCTTCAAACGATCCAATAACGCTATGTAATGGTCGCTCTTGATGGTCCTTCCTTTTTCAAGGTAGTCAATGAAAATTATTCCATGTGCATCCCAAAATACAGACGCCATAACCTTGCCAGCCGACTGTTGCGTTTTCCCACGCTTTGGAGCGGGTTCATCGTGTGCAGTCCACTCGGATGACTATCGATTGGACTTCGGAGTGAAATGATGGAGCCCTGTTTCATCCATTGTCACATATCGACGCAAAAACTCGGGTTTATTACGCTTGATCATCTTCAAACACTGCTCCGAATCATCATTGTTTTTGGTCAAAAGTGAGCTCGCGCAGCACCCACTTTGCACAGAGCTTTCTCATACCCAAATATTCGTGAATGATATGATGTACACGTTCAGTTGATATCTTTAGAGTGTCTGCTATTTCATTCAATTTCAATGTACGGTCATTCAAAATCCTTTTGTGGATTTTTTTAATGTTTTCGTCTGTAACAACCTCTTTTGGGCGTCCACTGCGTTCACCGTCTTCGGTGCTCATTTCACCACGTCTTAACTTAGCATACCAATCCTTGATGGTTGATATTCCTTGGGCAGTGTCTGGAAACTCGGCATCAAGCCAAGTTTTTGCTTCAACTGCATTTTTTCCCTTCAAAAAGCAATATTTTATGAACACGCGAAATTCCTTTTTATCCATTTTTTTCACAATAACAAAAGTTGCTTCACTCAAAATGCTGTAACTCACAAACTAATGATCCGACAGCTGTCAAATTTATACACGCATCTTTTGAGGGTAAGGGCTAACTAAAAACATATGGATTTAATTCTAGTAGCACCATCTATGTGTCAGGCCAAGAACTTTTCAATTGACCTGTTAGTTCTGGAAGTCTTTTAACAGCTCTCTTAGGACCCATGCCGCTTTCTGTTTCACAGCTTCAACGGAAGTATTAACGTTGATTAATAATTTGACCTTCAGTACTCCAGTGAATGTACCTAATTCTATGAATATCGAGAAAAAAACAATAATCCTTGCATTGAACTTTAATTTGCTCTTTCAAGCTTTTCTTGATCTTGGTAAAGATGCGCTGTTCCAGTGTATGAATTGGCGCTTCATTTCAGGATTACAATTAAAAGCCAAGGATTCGTTATACGTTATTCTCCTTTCCAATAAGTTTGGATCATTTTCAATGACATTAAAAGTGATAGTTCAAACAATTTTGAGAGTATCTTGTTCTACAAACATGACAATTTTAAGCAACATTTTAGGCACACACATGGATACTTAATCTGTATTCAAATCAAACCAGATTACCAATTTTTTTTGATATCGCCATCCATTTTTGTCGCGGAAGTACGAATCGGGCTGTAATCATTTTCAAAGTCTTCTGGGCTATCTGAAAAACGCTTAAGCCACTCAAAACAAGTGCACGCGATATACATTCATTTCATTGCACTTCTTTTAATAACCTATTCATTTCAGGAACAAATTTTCCAACATTCATGTGAAATATCACTAGAATTCGTTGCTCATTTACCATTTTTAGGCAAAAAAAAAGTTACTCTAATGTGAAAAAAAGCTGGGACTATACGGACTTGTTGACAGAAGGGAGAGGCTCTGCGTTCGAAAGAGAAAGCTTCACGCTAAAGAACTGCTGGTCGCTGGAGTTTGGCGCATGCTTACTTATTCCGTAGTAAAGTTATTCTTATTATTTAGTAGCCGTCACCTCGTGGTGTGGTGTGGTGTAGACTATCTGTGCTCATGCGACATTGTGATTACGCTATTTAATTTGTTGTGTTGAGTGATTGTGGGAAATTAGAATTGGTGGTATAGAATATATCTGTATGTGTGAGTATTAATTCATTTCTGTTAAAAAGAAATATAATATATTTGTTATAGATTTTCAAAATAAATTTAGAATTACTCAAAAAGAACCTGCTTATTTATCGTGGAAGCCATTCTTACAATATGATAGATAATCTACCACGTATCAATATATTTAAAATAAGATATATTTTTATATTTTTACATTATGTCATTAAAATTTAACTAACAAAATGATTATTATGCATATTTTAAAATAAAATAAAACAAGAGTATTCATGGGATTCCTGGTGCTTGTAGCAAATAGCATAGTTAAACTAAAATAAACAAAAATGAGTTGTGTTCTATTTACATACTCTTTTTTACATTTCATGAAATTGTTCGGATTCTGTTTGGTCTTTTGAAAGGTATTGAGAAAATCGCTTTATAAGTTAATTCGTTCTTTTAAGAATGCACACTGGATTTCAAAGAATAAGGAAAAAAAACCAGACACTTTCTCAAGCAGTTAAGCTTTAAATTAAATGATTTTTTAAGAACCAAAAGAACTTTGTCTTTAAATTCTTATATTACGTTCATACTTTTTACGCTATTTCATGCTACGGTGTGGTTTCTTTTTGCTTATATACTATATCACACAATTTTGATGTCCTTTCCTAAGAACGACATCTGTTAATGTTAGTTCTGATTATTTTCATAAGTTTAGTTTAGTTTCTATACATTGACTTGAGCGTAAATAGTTTTGGAGAGAAAAATATCTCCAAGAATAAAAATAAATTTATGGACGAAAATATTTACCAGTCATTTTTACCAGTCATAGTCAAGTATAAATTTATCAAGTATAAATATTTACCAGTCAATCAAGTATAAATTAATTTAAATATAAATTAAATTTATAAATATAAAAATAAATGATATGAATTACGTTTATAAATATAAATAATTCGAACATTTTTCTTATTTATTAAAATTATATTTTTAATTTATTGCACAATTAATTGACATTATAAAACTATACTTTTTTGCCACCATATATGTCCACAATTTATTTCATTTTACTTTGGAAATAGTTTTATTTTACTGATGAATATTCATTCATTCTAAACAGAAAGTGAAAAATAACTAAATGTACCTTATCATTTAATTTTATTTATAGTATCATGCTGTGTATAAGTAAACTTTTAAGATTTTATAAATTATTACTGGCACTATGCTTCACGCCTCATTATAAATCATTTTAAATTGGTTATAGTTTTTAAAATTTAGTGGAAGATAATGATGGTTTGTAAATAATAATCATACGACTCTAAACTTTCTTTCTTATAATATTAAATTATTTATTACTTTTAATAAATATTTGATTTTAAATTTAGTGCAGATTAATTGAAAAATTGCTAATAAAAATTAAAATTAACAAAATAAAAAAAATTTGAATCAATGTCCAACAATACTTATCCATTCTTTATTTCAGTAGAATTTTACCTTTTTTGACAAAACAACTTTTATTTTTATCGTGAATTTAATATATTTTAAGTATAATACTTTACAGTTATTAATGAGCTTAAGTGATTTTATGTATAATAAATTACGAATCAGCCTATACCTTAAATTCTATTAAAACACAAAGTCTTTTCCTTAATTTCGTGAGAGAGAAAGAGGTTTTTATGAATTTCTATAGATAAATACTTAAACAATATTAATTAGTAAAACCTGAAATATTTTTACGACGCATATAAATTTTTATAGGCACATATAAGAAATTACAAGAGATATTATTCGAATGTTCTGCGTCATATTAGGCGTTACGATCATAAGTATTTAAACTTTTATCCTTATTTGTGAAAAAAAAATAAACGACATTACAAAATATTTCAATGAATTTTATATATTTTTATGGTTGCAAATATGACAACATCTTATAAATGAACAAAATATTTATTAATAATGTATAATTTTTTTTGTTAGTTAGTTCATTGGGGAAAGTATAAAAAGAAAATCAATGGGAAAATTCAAATGCCCCAACAACATTAAATTCATTTATAATTAGAACTATAGTGTGTGCGTAAATTTATCAATTAATTTATTTAATACATACACATAAACGAATTCGTACTACACCACACACACACACACACACACATATAATATATATATATATATAAAGTATAAGCAATGACCCTTTATACTTGGTAACGAATTTTAACAGCTGTCTGTTATTGAATTCTTATATTTACTTCTTTGGTGAGAAATTTAACTGAGAGTAAATTAATTAAATAATTAATTGTAATTTAATCCACTTGCTAAATACTATGTAATAGTCCCCTGTAAACTATTTTTGTAATTTTTTCTATAAAATTTAGATAACAGCTGCCCAGAAGGCCAGTCTTATACGTCTAATCCGTTATTGGGTGAGCTCGGTCTTCCTAGGTTTAAAAAAAAATCTCTTTGTTTCAAATCTAGTATCAGTTATAGTGAAAAAACAACTAATTTCGACCCTTATCTCTTTAATCTCAACATACAGAAAGATGCACGCTCACACAAACTTAACATTAGCTATTTATATTCATTCAACATTTAATATCTGAAGTGCAGAAGCTTGTATTTCAAATGATATGTAATCAAACTTTTCCTTCTTAACTGAATGGTTATTGTGCTGTTTTGGTAGTGATCCTATAGCAGATATCTACTTCAACAATTGGAAGTCAACCAGTAATAAATAATATTCTTCTGGATCCTAAATTAGCTTTCAGTATTCATTGCAATCGTAGAATATTTAGCGGATTTCTAGGAATATTTAGAGTGTAATCCGCTGTTTATTGTTTCTTAATATTTGCCTTTAAATGAGAAGCAGCTTTGAGTTAATAACTCGTAAACAATTAACGACTGCTGCAAATTATATGAATAAGCTCTAAATGGCAATGAGAAATTCCTATTTATTAAACGAAAAATTAAATTAAATTTTTGATTTTGATGAATTATTTAAATGCTGACCAGAAATGAGGCTAATTAAGGTTCTGAATAAACATGGACTATTTTTTGATTACCTATAATTTAATATTTTGTTAAAATTAGTGAGTCACGAGAGAAATGAAATTTTTATGAAAGAAAAAATAATTTTATCAAATTTGCTTAAGTAATTCGAAAATTAATTTTTAGTTTAAAACAGCTATTCGTTACATGTGTTAAACATTTCAAGTATTTTGTATATTCTAAATAAATAATTTAGATTTCAAATAAAGAATAGTCATATTGTAAAATAATACTAGTAGATAATCTAGTAAAGTTAATAATTTGTAAACACCTTACCACATTTATGTTTACTCTCTCTTTCATTCATAAAACTCACTTTATCTTATCAGAGCAATTATATCCTGAAATATTAAGATCATGAGAACCGAGGGCTGCTTTAATTGCGAAGTTAAAGTTAAATTTAAAATGGAACTTTTCCAGAGTGCACATTTTATTTGTCAGAAAGTCCATCAAAAGATCCTTTGTCTCTGGAAATAATGTTCTTTACGCGAACAAAGTACTATTCAAGAATATTCCAAGTACCTGCAAGGCTTCTTAATTTATAAACGCATTGTAGTAAT
This sequence comes from Nephila pilipes, assembly GCA_019974015.1. Classification (NCBI taxonomy): domain Eukaryota; kingdom Metazoa; phylum Arthropoda; class Arachnida; order Araneae; family Nephilidae; genus Nephila; species Nephila pilipes. The sequence goes on along the minus strand of BMAW01011203.1, from coordinate 35,664 downwards.
TAGAATGGTCTTGTCTGCTACTTTAAAATGAGGCAGAAGAAATGGGCATATGTTAAGAACAATGTTACCGAAAATGAGTTCAACTTATAAGAGACATTTTTACAAAAGAATGAAAAAGAAATGAATTGAAATAATTGAAAAATTTGTAAATGTTGAATGCTTGAAGTATTAATTTTATATTGGGTATTCTAGTTTTGCTGGAAGTGAAAAAAAAAATAATTAATAGAAAATATGTAGTAAGAGAATGGAAGTTTCTAGTTTTTATTGTGTCCGTAATAATGGAGTTAAAACTCATTTCTGATCCATTAATAACGATTGCTATAACTTCGCGATCAGTATTCAAGAGAGGTAAAATATTTAAACAAAACATAAATCATAAAGACCAAATTTTAATACAACGTATTTTTATAATTTATTAGATTTTAATATTATTACAAATCCTTATAGATCCGAATTTCGTAGACATTAGTATTTCCTATACTATGAAGTGATAGTGTAATACGTTCTTCTATAGTTATTTATAAGCGTCATCTTAATAAAATAACTTACTTAAAACTATCGAAATATACATTTTATAACTATACTTTTACGGTAGAACTAAGGATTTAATTAGTTATGTTTGTTTCCTTACTAACTCACCTATAAATCTTAAGAATCAATAATTTCTCTACATGTGAATGAATCTCCTATATTACGTAGTTGAATATGTTCTTCAGCATAAATCTTGAAATATGCTCGTGATATGAAAGGAACTTCGGTCAAAACCTTTTTTTTTCCATTTTCAGGAAAGCAATCACATCCTGAAATAGGAAAAAACATGAAATACTGAAATGCTTTTAATAAAGAAAAAAGTTAGTAAGAGAAGTTTACTTAGGAGATCGTTTTACTTTAAAATAAGTCAGTTTCTGAGGGTGTTTATCTCGTGAAGTAGTACAAAGGGCGTTGAATACAAACTAAGAGTAAAATCATAAGAAATTAAGAAATATATTTACAGCAAAAATAAAATGTTATTTTTCAAAATACCTTTCTCTAGATAATATGCATTTGTCCCATCGTTCAATTCACTTTTCAATACAAGTTGAGAAGCTTTTTTCTGGAAGCTGCTTCAAAGAAACCTATACTGCTAAAATATCGACCTAATCTGTACTAAACTTTCTGCCACGGAACTGTCGTTACCATCGAAACCAGCCAGAAATCATATGAGTTCTGGAGTGCAAGGGGGGATGTGGCATGATTTTAATATTAGGGTTTACTAAGATATTGCTCAGCACTAGAAGCGACATGTGTACGTGATGTAATATCTAATTCCCTATCAGTTCATAACGCTTTCTCGAAATGTGATGCTGAACAATTTTGAAAACTAAAACATAGCATTCATCATTCACAGTTGTTTTTAGAGGTACAGCATTCTGATAGATTACACTTTTATGACTAAAAAAATAATAATCTTTTCAGCAGATTCGGATTTTTCAGGTGTTTTTTTCCGAAGGCTGAAATCAATCTCCTTCATTACTATAGAGTAAATAAAAACCGTTCATTAAGCAATTAAAAAACTAAGAAAATAAAATTGACTGTTTCGTTTAAAATATTCATAAAGGTTTAGTTAACATTTTGCAAAATGGCCTTCACTTTTATTTTTTAGTATCAAGGTGTTTCCACCATATAAAAAAATGACTCTCAGTTTTTATAGAATTACCTTTGTATAATTATTTTAAAAGAAGAGTACCTTTTCTTTCAAGTTTTCACAGTATAAAAATAGTTTTACCCATTATATAACAGTAGTAAGTACACTATTTACTAATGTAAATACATCTTTTTATTATTAAATATTTACGTATATAAATGAAAATTCTTTTACATAAACTGATGCATTAATATACAAATATATCATTATTAAAATATTATATTCATTGCTTTCAATTTTGGAAAGGGATGATTATTTAAACGTGGCATAAAATTTTTCCTGATTGAGGACGTCTATTAATTTATTTAAATGAAAAGTTAATTTTAATATTCCTACAAACCTATCTGAATTGCACAGATTCACAATACAATGGTCTATTACTTTGATTTTCTTTTCTGCCCCACGTTTGTGATTGTTACAGTTGGATTTTCAAGGGTTGGGAAGCCAGCTATATAATGAACGGCATTCTTTGAAGTTCGATTTGGTTAAGAGGGCAGTAATAACAATTCACTCTCTCATTATCATCTAATTATTTCTTGTATTGCTGAAAGCGAAAATATCGATCTTTTGTCACATTTTCTTTACTGCAATAAATTGTTTGTTGTTCAATCTTAAAGGTATTTGTTAAGATAGAAATTTTAGGGATTGAAATGAATTCAATGTCAAAATGGTCTTTTAGATGAATGAACGTATTAAAGAAATGTAAGTTTTTAATATATTTTTTGACAAATTCATTATATATTGAATGTTTTTTGAAAAATACTTGTATTTCTCCATTTCAATGGAACGAACGTATGTACATTTTTCTGAAACATTGTAATATAATATTTCAAAAATAACGACAAAATATTTAATTTAAAATACACACACACACACACATATATATATATATATACAGAGAGAGAGAGAGAAAATATATGATTCTAGGTGAAAATGTAAGTAACCAATCGTTCTCCTTTAGAGAGAACATTCCTCTTATTGTAGGTTCTGTCTTTCCTCTAAAAGTGTCATCCGTTTCACTATTTTAAAACAAATCTGTTAATCTCTCTATTCAGAAATGTCACACCAAATTCTTTTTATCCAAATGTTGACAAAAATTTTTTGGATATTCAAAAGTTAGTTGGCTTGCTCTAACGCATATTATAGAGCGTATTTTACAATTATTTGAATCTCTGTGTTTATAATTTTTAGACTAATGTCCCAAAAATTCTAGAACTGTTTTTATGAATTATGAATTATAGGATATATTAATGTATTTTGTACATAATCAGGCGTCTATATTCCACAAAACGATTCAAAAGATTGAGGGTGAACATACTTCAGCTACATAATTTTGTCTTATTTTGAACAATCTTGTACTTCAATATAAATCACAATTTGAAGAAAAACTTATTCCTTTATTAATAATTAGTAATTTTCAAACTTAGAAGAATCAAAACCGTGCATATAACGGAAAGGTTAGAAATGTTTAATCATTTCAAAAATAAACACCTTTCATATGAAAATTGATTTATTCTTGTTGAATTTACGTTGTACTGCCCTGGAACTAATGCAACAGTTGAAAGATTTTTTTCAATTGGTAATGATTTTTGGACAAGTGAGAAACCAAGATTGAATATTGATACTCTAACTGGAGCACAATATGGAAAATTGTAAAAATGTAAAATTCAATATGATGGATATTTCTTGCTCCGAAATTTCCAATATATTGTTAGAAAATAATATATTGACAAGAAATATTCATTCAACGAAAAAATACTCATTTAATTAAAAATGAGTGTAAGAGTAATTAGTTTAACTTTGAATTAATAAAATGTTTAATTTACTTACGCTGTACCTTTTTCTTAAATTTTATTCGTCCTCAGTTTCTTTGTAAAAAAATTGGTCACCTAATAATACAGCTTTATTCCACATGATTAAATCCTCCTCTTTAAAATGTTTCTGCTTTATCCCACCTGGTGCTGACCCAGTAGCTACTATTCTGTAATGTGCATTATGCGTGTTCATGTTTTGTATTGATCTTACAAAACATGTTATTGTATGAATAATGCCTTCGCATGTGTAAAAAAGAAAATGAAATAAATAAGAGCTGATATGAAATGAAAATCCAATAAGTCCAATAGTGATGTGTTATTGATCTGAGTAAAAAGATAAAGAAGGATTTTGTTATTAAGAGATATTCTGAACATTAATTATGAGTTTAAATATGTATCAGTTGCGAATACATTTATCATGATCTATTTAAAAACAAAGCAATGTCTGCAGGTGCGAACTTAATAACTTTGAACAAGAACAGCATCTGAGCAAACATAATAGGTTATTCCTTTTAGTGATTAAATATGTTTTTAATAATATAAACTTGTTAAAATATTGCATTTACGTATCATTTGTTGCGTTTACGAACTAACAATTTATCAGTATAATCAAAAGAGCTACATTTCAGCAAAACCTTATTTAAATTTCGTTTAAATATTTGGATGCGTGTTTTGAAAATTCTGCAAATAGTATTTGTACCTTTAAAGTTAATGTTTGTTCAAAAGAATGGTCTATAAATATTTTTTTATATAAAATTAAATCAACATATTTTTACTGATCAAATATTTCCGAGACAATTTATACACTTTTGTCATAGAGATTATCTTACAAACAGATAAGCTTCCTAACCAAGTAAAGAAATTCAAACATTTGTGTGTTTATTTGTCTGTCTGCTCTTTATACAAATCATTTATATCAATCGCATTTAGGAATCTTCACAGATGCGTGGAACAAGTCTTAAGTATATTCCTGCCAAAATTATTTTTTTCGTATTTATTTTTATTCTTATTTTTTCCATATGATTCACCTATTTCAGGGGTCGGCAACCTGCGGTTCGCTAGCCGCATGTGGCTCTTTTGATGTAAAGTTGCGGATCTCCAGTTCCATGCAAAAAAAATATTAATTCATTATCAAAACCCTTAAAAAATAAAAAAAAAATATGTATTTTCAAGTACCTAATTTCTCAATACCTTCTATTTTTATAATCCTTAATTACAAATCGCTACGCTTAACAAGACCGTATGCGATAAATTTGAACTTTTGTTTTGTTTTAGATGAAACTCCGTGAGCATGTTTATCTTTCAGCCAATTGCATTCCATTTTCCTTCTCACCCAAACAGCCACCGACTAGAGTTCAGACAACATGTCTAGATTATATACGTGTTGTCAGTCAGTCATCCTCGGATAGCGCGTTAGACGTTACATTGCATGTGTGTTAATTTAATTGCTTGCGCTTTTTGCGTCTATTCGCTTGTTGTTTCAAGAAGAATACGATTTAGTAGCGAATTATCTTCTCATAGGTGTACACACATATAATATAAGAAAATCAGTAAAAGAATTTGATTAAATATCTGATGATCGTGTTAACGAAGTAATAATGGTTAATAAATTGTTTGCCATTTTAGATAGCTAAGCAAAATTTAAAAAAAAAAAAAATTAAGCTCCACCGCCAGCATGGCATCTAGTAAAAAAGAGAGAGGAACTGAAGAAGAAAACCGATAATTCAATCAGGATTGGACGGAGTGGTTTGCACTCATGTGCAACACAGATGGCCTTCTGACTTGTCTCATTCTCCCCGAAAAACTCACACACAATAAGAAGTCAAATTTCGAGAGACACTTCACTACAAAACATACCTAGTTTGTTGGTAAATATACAACCAGTGATGCAAGAATGAAAGCAGTTGAAGAGCTCCAAAAAGCAGTCAAGCTCCATGATAAGTAACTGGGCGCAATTTTCCAGTAATGTAAATCTGGCAAGCTTTGCACTATCATTAGAAATTGCAAAAAGAAGAAAACCATTCACAGATGATGAGTACGTCAAAGCTTGTTTTATACGTGCATCTGAAGAAAAGTTTCGTGATTCTTAAAAACAAAGCAAAAATCATGAAAAACATCAAAATTTGCCAATATCTACTAAATTGGTACAAGATAAAACTGATAAAATGTCTTCAGATGTAACACATATGCAAGTGTAAAACATTCAACTGACTTCTGCCTTAACATTTGCTGTAGACGAGTCTAGCAATATAAATGACACAGCATAAATTACCCTTTTCGTCAGGTATATGAAGTCCCAAGGTCCAAAAGAAGAGCTATTAGGATTGCTACCGCTGTCAGGGCAAATAGTGAAGATAGATCTTTTTTTTATTCACTTTCTATGTGGTTTAAGCTATTTTTAAACAGAAAGAATTTAAAATAACCGTAAATTAACTTCTAAGTTATTTTAATCTATATGCTATTCCATGATATATTAAAAATATTTTAATCTGAATAATTTAAAATGTTCTCAGTTAGTCCTATTTTTAATGAATATTTAATTCATATTTTAATTTTTAAAAAACTAAATAGAATAAAACTAAATAAATGGATTTATTTTTAGGAATATGTTTGTTTTCCCTTTATTTTTTACATTTTCTATGCTGTACATTCCTAATTGTTTCCTCAAATAAATGTATTAAACAATGTTTGATATAAGACTTCAAAATATTTCTGCTAGAATACAAAAACGCTTTGGATGCAGTTATAAATGTACTTTTGATTTCTAAAAGTAAAATGTTATTCTTAAACTTTTGATTAGAATGCTTTACATGGTAAAAGCATTGCAATAAGGAGACGTAATGAGTACACAGAATGTAGTATTGACTCTGTTAGCAATTAAATTAAATATTTTTTTATAGTTAGGATATGTGAATTATTACAAGTATAGAACTAAAATAAAGGACGGTCTTATTACGACGTATTCTACAAAAAATGTATACATATACCTTAAAAATATTTTTAGGAATACCAGAAAAACTATTTTGTATTAAAGCATTCTTGACGCTGTGGACGAATTTTGAATAAAATATAATAAAAGTTCTCTAATATCTATAATTCTATTCGAAAGAATTCAGGATCTCGATTGATAATACAAGGATGAAATATGTACTCCGAGATTAAGTTCCGGTGATGAATATCCCGAGGAAGACGACTTGTATGGGTATTTCAGACCATTTATCAAAGTCCATCCTGCCTGTTGAATGGTATTAAGCTCGTAGAAAACGTGCAAAAATTCCTTCAATTTAAAATGCTTTGAGGTGAAAAGCAATGTATTATCGTAATTTATTGCGGGAATTGCGGTGGAGATTATCAATGGATTTGAATCCTGTGCTTTATTTAAAAGAAATGAACTTTGCTTTTATTTTGATTCTAAATGTCGTTCAGAAGCTAATGCGGTTAAGTCTAGCTGTTTGATATTTTTGTTTTTCTTTTGTAAATTTTAATGGAATTAATAATTCTTAGTTATTGAAGAATTACTCGTTGCTTCGTTTTTTCTAGGTCAGACATCCCTATTTATAGTTTCTGAATATGTTGTATAATAATTTAAGAAGCTATTGAGAAATTTTTGACCAAAACTTTTAAACATAAACTTTTAAATTAAAGCTAAATTATTGTTCTTTCGATATTTGAGAGTAACACTATAAAACAGCAAATTTATAACTGTTACTTTTACTTCAGCTATTTTTAATTATTCTTGATACAGACTTGAAAAGAATGCAAATTTTTATTGAGTTTGATATATATGTGCGCTACCTTTTAATTAGGAATATCTTTACTTCAGTTAAAACATAAGAATATTATAAAGAAAGTTTTGTGAAAATTATTATGTTATCAAAAGCATTAAATGTTTTTTTATATTTAGTGAATAATAACTCCAACTTTTTAAAATAATAAAAATAGTTTTATTGTAAGGGTATATAAAATATAGTTTTGAGGTGGATGATATCCTTTATGTATCTTTCATTTAAAAATATGTAAGTCAACAATCTTATAAAATACAAACCGACCATTATTATATTCGAATGGTAAATAGATTTCAAAAGTAGCAAAAAAACACATGAGGAATTTATTAAAATATAACTGCAATAAAACATGACTTTTACAGAATGTTAAGAACACACGCGCAGATCAAAATTAAGATTTAGATAACTCGGAAGAAGAAAACGTCTATTATGATGAATAAACATGAAACGTATGACAATAAATATTTTCGTATTATTTTTATATAAATAAATTTCTTAACTTTTTCAGTTGCCAAAGGATGTAAGTCCTGAATTTATTTAGATGCTCCTGTTGTTCCAATAAATACTCAAGTGTTTGCTTACACATACTGTTCACATCTTGTTTTGTTGTAGAGTCTACCTTCAGGAAAAAAGAAGTTAGTGAAATTATTTAATTGCTTCATTATTTCAAATAAATTACTTTAAATGAATATCCAGTTGATTATATTATGTTCACAAATGCTGTAATGGAGCAACTTAAAATAACTATTAAAGATGATTAATAAAAGGAAAATTAAAACAAAAGAATGAAAATTTGTTAGATGAAATTATTCCCGCTGAACAAAGAAATTCTGTAGAGAAGTCAGTAAACATGTTACAAGTTAAGAAAATTTAAAAACAGTACATAATGTTAAAAGTTATACGTAGTTTCAAAATTTGTATTTCTTGCAGTTTTACATGCTTGTACGGAGCATTGTTTAATTACAATTTTAGTCATGATATGTAAATATATAAAGTAAATCAAAAATTTAGTATTAATCAAAATTATACTGACTAAAAATGACGTAAAAGTTTTGTAAACATTCTATACTGCGCATCGGTGTTCGTATTGATTGAGAGTCGATGAAACAATCTCTTAAAAATCTCAAGACTTTTATTCGAAGCACTTTCTACAGGACGCAGGAAATTCCAGCTGTAGAAATCCCAATTACACAGCTCCAATTCAGCTAATTCCATAGGAAACAGCTTCCAAACACAGAAGTCTCTAACATCTCAGACTGATAACAGCTGCTATGCACTAGATTAGCAATCAAAACTGATCATCTTCATTACTGCTCCTCCTCTTCACTACTATCACTTCTCTCTCGGCAGGTGATATTTATATCTGACTTGGCGTGAAAATCTAAGAGTTTCACCAAGATTCTAGAAAGTTCCAAGAGCTTCGAAGATGGAATTTTCCTGAAATTTCTCATTTACGCTAAATCTTGCCAAGTGGTCGTCATGTCGCCAAGAATTCCGCTGAATCACTAGAAATGCCTTTTTCTTAACATTGAATACATATAAATTTTTGCCCAAACTCTGAGTATTGCAGATTTGTATGAGAAATTAATTATCATATGCGAGGATCCTGCTGTGCAATTTATTTTTTAAACTTGGATTTCATTTAAAAAGGCCAAAAATTAGCAATTTGCATAAAAAATACAGTTTAAATATAAAAATGTATAGTATAAGTTATATTAAGTAACGCGACTATTTTTTGTTAGAAATCACTTGAACTTCTATTTTATTTATATCACACACACAAAATTAATCAAAAATGCATATTTAATCTTCATGTAATCATTAACTATTAGGAGTAATTGGGAGGGGGAATATCATCCAATTCAATATATTATTTATGTATTAAAGTATGCTATAAGTTTTTTTTTTTTAAATAGGTCCTCTAAATTCATTAAGAAATTTCAACTTACGCAACACTCACAAAAGATATTCGAGATGGAAGATAAAAATTCCCACCAGGATTTTTATTTTCAATCAAAACAATCATTTTATGTTGAACAATTATTAAACATCATACGAAGTATTCGCAAATTATATAAGAGGAAATATTTTCTGTGTTACAATATGTAAAAGCTAAATGATATGCTTCCTATTTACATTTAATAAATGAAATGTACAAATGTTGAATTTTCAAATATTAGAGGAGGAAATAATAATCAAGCAATAATAAATAATATTTACCCGTGCTATTAAATCCATCTTCATAATGGATAAAGTAAATAATATGTTTGAAAAATTGTATATGTAGACTAAATAACCGAAAGACTTTTTTTCAAATGATCCATGAAACATTATTATTTAAGAAAACATAGAAGTACATTTCGGTGTTAGCACTGTTGAAACGAAACTAGATGGTTCTAATATTTAAAGATAATATTTATCTTAATCCTTCTATTCTCACATGATAAAATTAAATAAAAGGTATTCAAGTGAGAAACAAGAGTACAAGTAAAATAACAGGGATATTTTTAATTTGTTTTTGAGTAAATGGGAATTAAAAGTATTCTGTGATTATACAGAATATAGTTTTAAACAGAAAAAAATAAAATACTTGCGTGAACCGTATTTAAATACAATGCTGAAGACAAACTTATATTTTGTGAGTTAGAAATAGTACAAAAATAATAAACATTTATTAAAAATGTATATTTTTAAGACGAACTATTTACTAATCAGAAATTAGTTTGGCACTAATAATAATAACAGTTAACGTGTAGAATAAATAAATAGTAATGACTTCGTTCGACAAATTGTAACACAAATAAACCCCAGAAGTATGTAATAAAAAATTAACATTATTTTCATTCTAAAAATTAAAAACGATTTTTTCGAAATTAATTTCTAATCACTAGAAAATACTGTATCTAGTTAGGCTGAAATTTTCTGTTTTAAATATCCCTTAAAGTTTCACCAAAAATGAAATGTGTAAGCACAGTCAAGACATTAAAAACTTTGTTTGCTCTACTTAAGAGCTTAAGGGGACTTGTACCTTTGCACCTTCAAAAATTCGATTTTTCAAATTTTTATTCGAAAAATAGTGAGGAATGTTAGGAGCATTCTAAAGCAAACTGCGTCAAAATCTGACAATTATTACGCCCTGTGCAACAAAAAATGTAAACGTCTAAAGTGGCTTATTCTTTGTAATGCAATGTAAACAAACCTCTTTTTCTCTGTTTCTTATTTTCACACTTTCCCACATAATTAAAAAAAAAATGTTTTGCATGCAGAGCTTTAAAATTTTACATGAGTATTGTACTTGTAAATCTTTATTCTGTGAACCTCAATTTTGTTAATAGGATGATTAGATTTTATTTTATAACATGATACATGAAAAAAAAGTTACTAAATACAAACTTGATAAATTTTAATTTTTCAATTTTTTTTAATGTAAGGTAAATTTACAATTTGAGGTTTACAGAATAAGGTCATTATTTAGCTTTAATTTGGTATAAGAATTATGGTTCTACTGTACATCTTTCAAATGTTATCTTGTGGGTAACGTAAGGTAAGCTAATTTATTTTTCTTAAATTTTTGTACGCATATTTCTTGTTGTTTAAGAAAATTTATTAATTTAATAGCAAACCTTGATCCAATATTTTAAACTATGCACTTTATTACACATTCTGGCAAAGTTTCATACTGAAATGAGCACAAATTGTTGATTTATGATGAATAGAAAAAAGTGTGTCAAAATGTTCTATTTTTGATTTCGAAAGGTACTAAGTCCCCTTAATTAAATTGTGTGTATAATACATTTTTTGAATAAATTCAATTTGTTTTCTAATGAAAATTAAAGATTAATTTTATTAAAAATGTATAGAATACTTCTAATATTTTTGTTTGTTATAATATAAACTTTCGTTACATGTATATGCATAAATAGTGCGAATTTAGTAATATCTAAAGCTAGATTTGTAAAATATTTTGTTTTATAAGCATTTAAAATATATGGTATAAGTATTTCAGAAAACATTCTCTTCTATTAGTCATGTAAATGACCAATATATAATAGCACTTGTTATAGCTTGAGTGAAAACTAACAACAACAAGGAAAAAAAAACCATGAAATTTACTTGTGTTGAAATGATTCTTAAGAGAGTGCTAAAACAAACCCCAAAGAACTGATTATTGAAACTACTTACAATTGTACATACAAAAATCTTTTTTAACATAATGCTTACATATCTTTTTAACATTTCGAATATTGAGAATCCTTTTTGATTGAATGATTCCTTATTAACGTCGCACTGAGAGATGGACCTCTTAATTTTAAACTTCAGTCAAGTGACAAGTTCGATATCTGACCTTCTCCTAGCTTCCGCGCCCCGCTAAAGGACGACTTGGAGTCTCTACGTTTTCCACATGCATCAGCCACATCACACGGTGAGTCTTTAGTGGCATCAGCACTCCAATCCATGTTTTGATAGAAACAACGCTGGTCACAAGTCGCAACCATTACCACTGGACAACTAAGGGCACTTACTTGAGAGTCGTCGGTCAACACTCAATGCACTTGAATTTGGTTTTGTATGCATTTGTAATTTTGTAAATAAAATATAGCTTAGATATTTGACAATAGAAACGTTATTGTTTCTTAAATCGATGTTGAAATTTGCAAAGAAAAAGAACCACCTGTAAAGTTCCTAAAATAAGTGCTATAAATCGTTTTAAAAAGAAATATTATGTACAATTATTTATGATTTATTAAAAATATTCTAATTTAATTATATTTGAATCAGGCAGCTTTTTAAAAACTATAAGCACTTTTGCATGTACGAGCGTATTCATTGCTTAAAAAAATGTTCTTTGTTTTAAATATTCGTCATTACTTGAAGTTAATGCATTTCCGTATCTCAAAGGAAAAAAGGGCGATACAGATTGCAGGTATTTCAATCAATTTTGCATATATACAACATCAAAAGTAATGTTTTCTTTTGGTAATATTACGGGTAATTCTTTTTCAGAAGTATGTTATTTTTGAATAGAAATATATTACTAATTCAGCACAAACAGTTTTCGAATACATATTCCATTATGCATCATAACACATTTAAGTGCAGTGGAAAACATAAATAATACTGTCTTTTAAATAAAACCTCACACGCGTTTGAAAGTATTTTTTAATTCTTTTATTCTGATAAACTTAATGCATAATATTGTTTCATTACATTGCATATTTTTGCTTCAGAAAGTTAATTATCTATGCCAATAATCTTGCTAACCTCTGGAAGAGAATAAAAAGATATAAAACAAAGACCAAAAATGACAGAATAACGATATCTAAATCAGGTTGTTATGAAAGCAATATATATATATATATATATATATATATATATATATATATATGAATGTTACTCAGCGCAGTCTTTTAAGTAATTACTTTTTATTCTTAGAGTCCTAAGGCACTTAAATAAATTAAATTATAAACAGGCGTGGGCTTCTAAAATATGTGTATTTTGTGACCGGAAAGTTACATATTTGTGTTTTATAATAAACTGAAAGGTATAAAGCTTATTCATATATTATGGCTTTATACGTAATTTGGTGATGTCAACTCTATATACGCTTAGGGCAAGGAAAAGCTATTCTTGTTTACCATATTTAGTTTCGCATTGATTTCTTGCATATAAAAGAAAAACAATATTGTATATCTAGTAGAATAATTTATAAAATAAATTTTAAATTAATATGTACATAGGCATACATTTTTAAAAGAAGGAATATAATACACAAGATATTCTGACGCAAATGAACGAAGAGAACACTTGGAATTAAATCTCATGCTACAAAATTAATGCAAAAACTGCCTCTAACTGGCTTAACAGAATGGAGAGAAAAAGATAGCCGTAAATCTCTTCCTCTCAGCGTGCAGATTCAATTTATTTTCCCATTCCCGTATCCATTTTTTTCGCACTATTTCGGTTACATGATAAATTGCTATTCGAGGCTCAACACGTAAAGAGTGGGAATCTCTTTAAATTAATTCAAGAGGTAAATTGTTTGAAAATGACTTTCTTTTTGCCTCGAATCTGTTGCCCAATCGTAGATCTGTAAGGGATTATTATTAGTTTTTTTTAATTTTTATATTGGTCGTGAGATACGTTCCTATGTTCCATATATTAAATGAAAAATTTATATTAATAAACAGTGTTATTCATTATCATTTCCTGGTATGAAATAAATTATTTTAATCAGATATACTTGAAAGAAAATTGAGAATATTGAAATATCTTTGCATTTTTATTACATTTCGTATGTCGTTTCACACACAAAAATTCATCGTATTTACAATTAGATTCAAATGAATGTATAGACTAGATAGGAAATAATAATCGTTGCTGCTTAGTTAATATGAATAATAATTATCAATGTAATAAATACATTGATATTATTATATGATTAATGAACAACATTTTTATGGAAGTCCCATAATAAATTTTCAATAATTTTTTTTTTTGAAAATATTCAAATTGATTACAGATTTTTGGTGTCTTAAGAATTTAGGAATTCAGAGACACTTTATTTGCTTTATTAGTTTAACATATATTAGTATATCCCTTTGTGAAAGAAAATGACCAGAAAAATGTAAGTAATTTATTTACGTAACCAAGTGGTAGGAGAAAAGGAAACTCCTCACTTCATTGGAAAATTTGGGTCAAATTGAATATGTTAATTATGTTTCAGACAATTTAAGGTACTCTTATTTACATTATTATTATTTTATTTTACCTTATGGTAAAATATTTCATTATATCCATTGTGAAACATACATTTCATCAAGCACCCAAATTAATTAAATTTTCCTGAAAATTGTTTAAAACTAATGAAACAGAAAAACGTAACATTATCTTTATGACTGCTATATTTCTGCCTGGCTTAAGCAAACATAGCAGAGGAATTTTTTGCAATAATGCCAAGCAAAATTAGATGTTTTAATTTACTCTTTTTAGGACAATTACTTTCAAATCGTTTTCGACACTCTTCGCCAAAAAATTAAACAATTAAAAAAGAATTAATTAAGTATTTGTTTCAGCCCATAACAGCAATTATTTACTGTTCTGATTCACTTTGATTAAATCGACAGCTAAACACTGGTTATCGTCTGATTTGTTTGATACTTTTGTTGTAATAACCAGTTAGGTTTTAGATTATACGGATGCATTTTTTTTTCCTACAAAAACAAATATTTTGAATTCATGATTTGGGTGGCAGAGGTAGCCTAGTGATTATGGTCGCAGCTGTTGGTTTTCCTCGAGTCGGGGGTTCGAGCCTTGATGTCACTTTTGACCCGCCGCAGGGGCTAATTACCGTAAATCAGTTGAGGCTCAAAATCCTCTCGTTGGCGTAGTGTTGAAGTTATGAGAGGGAGGTTGTCAGTTCAGGAAACGTCCTTGACACTTGACCGAGGTTCACCTCAATTGCCCTCTTGTTGCTTCTAGTGTGACGTTAATATAATAAATCAAATAATTCATTATTTGATTTAGGTATTAAGTACAGCAAAGTGCCATTATTTTAATTGGTTACGACTAATTTTTTTTCACAGACATAATTTATTGTGCTTGTACTCATTGAGAATAATTTTTCTCATGGAAGGGTAGAGGTTGTCTGTCTTGACGTCTTTTTAGGCTTGTATTCCATTAATTGTTTAACTAAGATAACCGTGTCTCCTTAACTAAACATAAATTGATGATGGATCGTGTTATTATGTTTCTCTTCTAGAATGTTTTCATTAGCGAAACAAACGTTCTAGACCAGCCTCTTGATACTACTGTGAAAGGTTTTTTTGCTCATAATCTGTATCATGTATATTTTCTAACGGAACTGATGAATCGTCTTTGTTGCAAAAATATAACGTTGTTGGGTATGTTATATCGGTTAGACTTCTCAACCATTTTGAGAAGATATAATCTTACACATGTGTCTGTGATCAACTTAACTTAAAGTATGTGAGAATTTAATTTGAAGGTAGACTAGTTGTTTAATAAAGAACCAAAGTAGTGTAATTAGTAGAGAACCTCCAGAAGTTCTTGGGCAAAACATTGTCATTGCTTCTGTAATTAGTGTTATAATTCATTGCAAAGGCGAAATAAAATAAGTTTTTATTGACTGTTGATAACAGCATTTACCTTTTGTATACCATTATTGTTGAATGTTTCAAAATACTAAAAAACATGTGAAAACCTCATGTTCCTTAGACACGTTCAGATGTTGAGTCATTTCAGATATACTGTCTGAAATACTAATTTTAAAATAAATTAAATCTACAAATGATATTTATTAGAGATTGAAATTAGTAAAATATATTATAATGTAATTAAAAGTGTTATCTGGTTTATTTTTATTTGCCTTTTTGAAGATGTAACAACTATTCAATAAGTACATTTATAGTACATAAACAATTTAAACTACTTTAATAGAGGAATTCAAACTCAATTTTTTGAATTATTTAAGATGTTAAGTAAAACCATTTTTATTTAATTTATAAGTTAAAAATTCCTTTTATCGAAGATATTAGCCAAGAATTTTGTATAAATCTAAGAATTTAAATACAATATTGACGTAAATAAAGGATGAAAAAGGCGCACCAAAACAAAGTAAATTTCTTTTGTTTCCTACTGGCTTTTGAAAATCTAAAAGATTTTAATCTGAAAGTGTTGGAGCAAATAAGAAAGAAATGCGTATCACAATTTAAAGAACAAATTTCTCGAACTGTTCTCAGATTTATACCCTAAATTATATTAAGAAGTTTTTATCGGATCTTGTTGTTATAAGAATGTTTAAATTCTATGCACTTAAGAGGTAAAAGCGAAACAATTTCAAGGGAACTGCCTCCTAAATTAGCATTGATGCATTTCTCTCCTTTCTTAAACATCTAGAGGATGTTGGAACAATTTATCAATTTGACTGTATTACATAGAGAGAAAAGAATATGGTAAGACGTAAATAAATTAAATATGTATGATATAAAAATAAATTTAAGACTAACAATATAATTCATTTTCTTTTAACCGGTTAAAGAAGGTTAGTTCCATAATGGAAAAAGCGAGAACAGTATTTGGAAGCATTTATTCATTCGCTCTAGCATAAGAAAGAATAGTATTTTCTTTCATTATTTACAACAGTTCATTTTTCAGCGTCACCCGACTAAACTAATTTAAGATTAATTTATTAAAGCTCAAGTTTAATGTGATTCCGTTTTCTGAACCATTATGCATTGTTTGAAGTAATAGATTTCCTATGACGAAAACAGTTATAGCTGAAAACTTTTGAAATACTTTGACTTCAGTTAGTTTCAGTAATGAAAAGAGTGGAACATTTTCCATCCCAGTTCAGTGAAATGTACTGAAATAAAGTTTGGTATCCATTCATTGCTCAAAGTGAGACTATGCTCAGAAATTTTATTTTAAGAACAAAATTCTGAGGGGGGGGAAGCAAAATGTAAAATATTCCTTTTAAATAATTTAATTCTTCATTTTCAAATGGTTTATGCGTTTTAACAATGAAGCGACATAAGTGTTTTAAAACTACATGATTCACTAAAAATGAATTTTGTTTTTACTAAAAAGAGAATTTCTTTTCTTTGTTCTTGTTTGTTAGCGAATTTTTTTTTCATAAATTCCAATTTATGTACAAAGTTCTTTTGTAATATAAGAAAAAAAAAAAGAAGTTTTTCTTTGTTTCCAACAAATTTAAATATTGGTGTTTAAAAAAATATCAGATTCTTTTTCTCTGAATGATTTAGTTTGTTTTTTGAATACATTAGTTCTGGGCACTAACAGTAATAAAGGAGAACACCTTAGTATACTCTTTATCAAATTTAAATGAATTGCAAGCTTTAAGCTCTCTATCGTGAAACAGTGAAAAGGAAATTTCTTAAGACAAAGCAGAAGAAAATTAACACTTCCTTTTAGTGTAATGGTGCCAGTCTTAAATCGTAACACGTAGGTCGATGCTTTGATAACTTCATTATGTTTTGTTTTGAAACATATCGTAAATCCACAATATAAATTTCCTAGCTCTGATACATATGCCATGAAATGTTTTATACAGGACTATGAAGAATCTTTCTTTTTATCCCATTTCTGAATCAAAAGCAAAAGTGATATTTGCAAAATATTTTACTAAAGGTCAAGTAAAGAATTTTCAGTATATGCAATTTAATCTTATGACATGGCTTTTGTATAAAAATGCTCTATTAGAAGAATTCCGTCATCAGTTGAATGTTGCTGAAAATTATAATACAATTATGTAGACGTAAATTATGTCAAAATGAACAAATTTCCGAATATTGTATTGTAATAAAATAACTCGTAAGTACTTCCTATGAAATTATTGTTGATTTTTCATTCTTTGAGTATTGTATTAATAACACACATGACTTCCCATCAATTAAAACTATTTTATGCGAAGTTAAATCTATGTCAGCATTGGAAGAGAAGTTTCGTATTTATGAAAAAATACAAAATAACAGAAATAAAAAAAATACCCAACGTATGCAAACCAAGTGCAAATCAACGTGTTTCTCTTGAATAATATATATATATATCAAATATGCGATTCGAATTTACAGCTTTGCTTTCATTATTTTCCATTTTCTGCTTTTTCCAAAAAGAAAATGGTTTTATAATTTTTTTATTTTGCAATATTCATATTTCTATTTTTGGTTCGGTTGTATGTCTTATTCAATTATATATATATATATATATATATATATATATATATATATATATATATATGATAAATTACATATATCATTTTTCTTTCTGTTCAATTTCTTAACGTGAAACTTTTCCTTTCATTTATAAATATATTAAACTTCACATTGGATTAAACGTGTTTATATTAATATCTTATGCTCCTTTAAGTTGCTGAGTTGACGAAATTATTTCGGTTCTCCATTTTTACTCTTTGGTATATAGGAGTTTTGCTAGGTATAAAGCTCTCTCTGAAGACATTTGTGTGAGTCACGAAAGCTCTAATGCTTTATTTCGTCATGGCTAATATATATATATATATATATATATATATATATATATATATATATATATATATATATATATATATATATATGTATGTATGTATGTATAAAAGGTTGCAGAGTCTTTCAATAAAATAAAACTTTCATTACTTATAACGACTGCCTTATTTTTCTTGAAATTCTGTAAGAAAATTGTTTATTCATTTCATTAAGTGTTTGATATCATGTAAGGTGTTATACATTTTTCTTTATTTCTTTCATAAGTTTCAAACTCGTCTAAGTTCAAATTTACTTTCGTTAATAGACATATACACTTTTATGCACATACAGAGTTACGAATTTTAAAGTACAAAAATTAAAAAAAGAAATGCACTATTGCTCCCACTTTGATTTGGGGAAAATCTGTGCCATGTCTTTAATTTTACTTTCATTATGGACACCGAATTCCATCATTTTTCTAAAAGGAAAAGTTTTATTTAATGCACGAAACATGGGATTTCATTCTCAAGTTGTAAGAAAGAAAATTTTATATGGATTCTTACAGATGTGAGTCTGGAAAAGCTCCTTAATCAAGTTCGATGCAAAATGAAAGTCATTTTGATCCAAATTGTTTCGTAAATAAGTATCGAAGCATTTAACTCTCCTTCCTTTACGTGTTGAGCCTCTTAAAGCAATTTATCACTTTGATTGCGTTGTATGGAGAAAAATGGATAAAAGGATGTAAAAATAAATTGAATTTGAGCGCTGTACGGTAAATTTAAAACTATCCTTGAATTTCCCATCCTCTAAATCAGCTGGAGATAGTTTGCGTGGTAATTTTATGGCGTGAGAAGAACTTCAGAATGTTCCCCTCGCTCTCCTAGCCAAAGCCACTATTTTTAAGAAGTTGATTCTTTTACACCCGGAGGGAAAATTAATTTAAGATTGATTTATTATGTTGTTCACTCGTTCGTGGCTTTCATCCGCCTTTGGTTTCTTTGTGAAACTGTTTTGCGTAGCATTTAACAAAGTGTATTTTGTTGGGACAGATATGAAGAGCATTCAGCGTAGTTTGGAGTTAAGAGCGAAAATAAAAATAATTCTAAAGTTGCAATGTATTCTGGTATTACTTTGTATGAAAAAAAAATATTGATTCACTGCTGCTTGCATTTCAGTTCATATGTTTCAAATAGATTTTGATTTCCTTAACCCATTACAATGATCTTTAAACTTTTAACATTGAAATTTTTTGACTGCAAATTCCTTTTTTTGAGTGATTGAGGTACGGAGCCTTTGTAGTTATACACAAATCTCATGTTTTCTCTTTCAAAACTGATTTTTTTTCCTTTTTTTTTTTTAAAAAAAAGGGAATTATTGTTACACAATTATGGTGGTCCATACATATAAATGATAACATAAACATTCATTGTAAAAACATTTATGTAAACAAATAATGAGTAATGGTTTGTTTACTTGCTTATTTATAAATATATGTTAAGTTTCTGAACGTTAGAGGGAGGAGCATTTACTTGCCTTACGAGAATTATACTAAGACGCGCTTATGTGTATTAAACCCCAGATTACTCAGTATAGATATAAGCAACCATTTTTATTTAAATTTAATTGTGAATTTAATTCAAGTAAAGTACAAGGGAAATTATTAATTGTGTTAAAATATCAATAAACTGAAACTTTAATAAGTGAATTTGTTTTATTGAATAAATTAAAAATTTATCCAACACGTATTTGCTTGTATAAAACATGTTTGTTTACATACAATTTTTATATTCATTAACATGTAGGTTGTGTATGATATAAGAAACTCAAACATGCTTAAGGTGACAGATTACGTTTAAAACATGATTTTCGGCCTAAATTTACAATTTTTTTTTATTTTACCATTTTAAAACCGAACTCATTAGCTTTCTAAAACTGTTTTTGTTTTGAGTCTAGGATAAGTAGAAATGAAGTTATAGCGATACATCATAGCTGTCAACCGAACCGGAAGTTCTACTTTAAGACCATTTAAATGACAGGAAGTTGATGATTCTTCATAATTTCACAGTAATTTATGCAAAATAGTATGAAATTTTTACAGTTATATTTTTAATGAAATGTTCTATAAGCAAGCCACAAAATTTCGGATTATTTTTCATTAATTTCTGCGAAAGAGAATGGCAATAAGCAAACATCTCATATTGTTTACATCTCGCATTTAGAAATCGAAATTGCTGTTATATGTTATTTGAATTACACTGCTAATCTTTTTCCATTGATTAATTATTGTTTTATTTCTGAAATATTATTAGACAAAGTATTCTTTTTGAATTTTAAAATGGGAGGATCAAGTTGTAGTCGTAGTAAGAAGCGTAAATTCCATGGTAATCGATACACTGTAAATAAGAAAGTTGAATCTGACACGATTCCTGCAAGTGCTGAATAATGTTTAAATGTATATTATACCGTTCTTAATGAACATATTGTAAAGGTTCTGGGTGAGTTGCAGGTGGAGGATATCAATTCCGTATTGAAAGCTCTAAAATAGACCATAACGGTTCAGTTATATTGAGGTCCAGTGACTGTGCAGGCCAAGTTAGATGTTTAAACTTATCCTCGTGTTCATCTAATCATGATTAGACAAGTCCCCCTCAATGGATAAGTGCATTATCATCCTGGAAAATTCCATCTTCTGCAGGTAGCAAAGTTTTCATCATAGGATGGACTGGTCAGCTAAATGTTCTGTACACTTCTCTCCAGTGACCCTTCCTTTTAGGGTTACGATTGGTCGAGCAGAATACCACAACACGGCTGTCCATAACATGACAAATCCACATCCATATTTGACAGTAGGAAGGAGAGAATCACGATCGTACGCTTGTGCAGGTGTTCTCAACACGTACAACCATCATGTTATTGTGGAAAGTATGAAAGACAATTCGTCAGGCCATATTACTCATATTACTTTCTTCCTCTTATCAATCGACAAGATTTTGTAAGTTTAAATTTCTTCTTACATAATTGCAGTGTTTTTTTCTGTCAAATTCAACTTACAACCTTTCTTTTCTATAGATGCGTCACTATTTCTGGTCTTTGATTTATTATTTCATATTCTTCTAGAAATTTTTAAACTTTAAACTTGGATCTTTTAATGTTCCAGAAATTTTTGAACTACTCAAATGGCATTCCTTTAAAAATAATAATTTTCCTTTTTCAAAGTAAGAGAAATGAATTCATTCAGGTATCATCCAAAAGTCCTGAAAAATAGAGGCAAGGTTTTATTTCTGAAAAGCAATTTTTCCGTTTTTAAACATTTAAAATATACTATAATTTTAGAAGAAAAAAACTGTTGCTCTTGCACATTTTACCAAAAACATATAGACTTAAAAATACATAAAACAAATTTATACTTATACTTTTAATTTAACTGTACTTTTAAATTTATACTTTTAAAAATTGTAACTAAATCACGGGAAATTAAGATTTAGTTGACAATAAATATAAACAGTATCGATATTTATATTAATTTGAATTCATCTTAAACATTAATATATTAAATACTCAACTTCAAAGAGTTTTTAATTTCTCATTACTTCTAAACTATACTTTTTAGAGTATATCTGAATACATTCCGCAGGCAAGACTGTTCTAAATATTTTGTCGTTCCAAATACCAAAGTATACCAAATGTAAAATACCAAAGTTTGAACTGACGGTTTCAGTTTTTTTCTTTATTAGTATATAAATAAATTATTTATCAATTTATCATTATAACTGAATCAGAAACATAAATTTTTTTGAATCTTTTAAATTGAACAAATGCTTGGCGTTTGCTTCTACAAAATGCAATTATTTTTAAAGAATCAGCTAAAATATGCTGAGGCAAACATTACTTTTGTTGTTTATGTATATGATTTTCAGTTAGTTATAAAATTTATCTCGTCGACTTAACATCCACAGTTAATAAATTCTAAATTTATAAAAGAATGCATTATAAAATAAATCTCCAAACATAACATATTTCTTTTCCTCGATATTATCTTAGGCTATATGATTTAAAATTCTTTTGAAATCTTTTGCATTTCAAATTAAGATTTCACTATACATTGAATAGCTAATTCACATTCTGGCAATGTATTATTCACGATTGAGATTATAACAAAAAACATAAAAAGTTAACGAATTTGTTTAAGGTGAAAAAGAAAGATACATATATGATTATTGCAAAATAAAAGAATAGGTTGTTATATTCAATTTTGTTTTGTATATAAAAATGTTGTATGATTGTAACGCATGCTACATAAAATCCATGGAGATAAAAATATTTATGCCTCTTGATAAGGCTTTAGTTGATAAAACATTTATTTCTAAAATTCATAACATATAATTAGTTTGCAAAAGAATTTGGCATAAAAATAAACTATTTATGTTTCAATAGACATATAATTTATTGGCATTTTCACTCCTAATGTGTACTACTATGTGTAATGCATTTGTTTAGATATCATTTGTTTAGTTTGGAAACCATTCAACCAGATTATTGAAATCGATGTATTAAACAATTTATAAACAATATATAACATAATAAAACAAGTAATCAGTTGATTATTAAACAAACAATATGTTAACAGAAAAATTATAATTCAAAAAATATCAAATATAAACTAATTCAACATATCAATATTAAATTCATGTATTAATGTCTAAAAAAACATATTTACAGAAATCAATCAAAAACTAAGTAATATCAAAATAAATCATATAAAAATTATTATAGTTAATTAAACATATTAAAATTAAAATTAAATCAAAAAGCAAAAATCTATTAAGAAGCTGAAAAATTTTAAGAGAAAGCCATGAGTGAAAAAAACAAAATTTATAATATTGAAAATGAAGTAATTAAAATGTTCCAGATTTTGGAATGGAATAAAATATAACTATCACGTTATTACTGATCAAACCGTTACATTTTAATGAATTACATCATAATAAAAGATATGGTAACAATCCAAAAACCAACCATAGAAAAGAGATGAAAACAAACATAGTACAAATATAATCATATTCAAATAGTCACTAGACAGCAAAATTATAAATAAACATCTGTAAAATTTCAGAACCAAAAAAGTTAAGAATATTAATTATTCAAAAAAGTTTAAGAATCTATTTAATTAAAATTAAAAAAAAAGTATACTTAGAAAAAACAAAATGTAAAATTACGAAAGACACACCATAGTGTATAAAAATACTGCACAAATTTTGTAGACAACTACCATCATCCGAAATCTATTATTATGAAGCTAAATAAACAATTTAAACAAAATACAAATAAATTGAAAAAAAACAATCAATACTTTAACCAAGGTATCTTAAGAATAAATAAAACATTACAATACTCATACTAAGTCTACCACTATTCTAAATGAAATAATTCATGGCCAAAATACTGATTTATTAATTTAAAAGAAACCACTAAGAATTAGATTATTTTTTTAAAAATTAAGATTAATAATGAAAAATAAAATATTTAAAAAATAATATCAAACATATTTGAAAACCAAAGTTATCTTTAGATAAGATAAGATAAAATCTATAAGAAATAAATTTAGCTTAAGAACAAAATTACTGGAGTGTCATCAACGTATTGTAATAAGTAATTATTTAAAAAAACAATTAATATTGAAAGAACATTTGAAAAGAGAGTGAGAGACGGAGAAGGAAAGAAAAACGTAAAACAAAATTGTTGCATGGGGAAATATAAAATCAATATACATTAAAAATATTATCTAAAAAAGACAAATGCGACTTTTGTACATTGAATGTACATATTTATATCTTAATCTTGTCAAAACCACTCTCAACAGCAATATCACACCCATAACACGCACAGCGCAGAACCAACTGCACCACACACAGCACCACACAACACCCACACACACATAATTATATATATATATATAGGATTTAACTTTTAATTGAATGACTTCTTACACAAAATTTCTAATTTCTATTCTATCCACTTCTATCAAACTAGTAAGGAGTTCATTCTTATCCCTGATCTTATTCCAAATTATCATTTTATTTACAGATCAAGAGGCTCCTAAATGTTGTCTAATCCCTTATTCCTCACGTGAATTCTTATAAAATAATTTCTTTCTGGACTCCTTGTCCATGCTAGGTTCCATGGAATCCTGATCCTTACCACGTGTTCTATGCATTTCTTATGGATTTCGTGTTATATAATGGGATACTCTGAAAGATGTCAGGCATATAGCACAGATAAGTATAAATAGGAGATGTTTACTGGCCCAAGGAGCTTTAATGAGACCTTAAAATGCCCTATATGACTTTATATTAATACAGAACCTTATAATAATTAAAACTTATAAAATAAACTAAATAATTAATATAAGAAAATAAAATTGAAATCGAATTATTGAGCATACTAATAAAAAATAAGAAGAGTAAAGAAAATTTAGAATCAATCTGGATTTTGACTTCTATAAAGATCTTATTAAATATTATAGCAATTGTTAAATCAATGCAAATTCATACACCAAAGCAAATTTTTCTCCTTTTGTAACAATATTCGATAAATGTAAATAAAATGAATAATATATTGTGACTAACTTTTGTGATTTTTCAGTAAGTTGCAGGGAATCTGGGTGGCTCTTGATTTGAACAAATTTGAGCAAACCAAGCAGTCATCTCTGCATTATAGCTTTCTAATAACAGCTGTAATAAGTATCGAAGAAAATAAATTTTCGGTTGTGAAAAATAAGGCTCTAACTAACAGTGGCAAATTGAAGTTGTGCAGAATCTTTAAATCTCTTAGATTTTTTTTAGTTATATAATTCGAAATTCAAAATTTGGTATCATATAGTTTCCAAATTTCAATAAAATGATATATTCTCGCTCTTTAGTTCAATATGTAATTCATTTCCTTAAAAGTACTTTCTGACAAGCAGAATTTACAATCACTGACCAGAAAAATGTCATCCAACAGAAAATATCTATTCAGGGCACAGTTTTCGCGAAAGAGTTAGGTTTAGGATTACTGGACTTCAAGACTGTACCTAATTTTGCCAAGTTTCAGTTATTTTAGAAGAATTCAGTTAGTTCACTGAATGCCTCTGTAAAGACCCGTCGTGTAGCGGGGCTGATGCGCGTTTAATCTGTCGGAACTCAATGTACTCACGTTGGGATGGTATGGAAGTTCCGAGAATGGGATGCCATTTCGTGTTGTTCTCGTCACTTGAGAAAAATTCACAATTAATTCGCCACCAATAACTTTCGTGTTGCTTTTTAGTGCGATACTAATAATCAAAAAAGCAAAGCAGGAAAGCAACAGAATTGTGGTAATAACAAGTGGAAATGTGGGATTATAGCCTTTGCTGTTCTATATCCCCTAAAACCAATCAATAAATAAAAGTGGCAATTTGTATCAAATAATAACGAAAACATAGGCAAAATGTACTATATATATATATATATATATATATATATATATAAGACAGTGACATTGTGCTATTCGCGGTTTCTCTTCACTAACCTTGGGGACTTTCAATTGAGATTGATTGCTTTCGCTAAACAACCTTTGCCCAACCAAAAATGAAACGTGATGAAGAATGTAATATGCAAAGCAGTTAGGAATGAAGTGAAGCGGTTAAATTAAGAAGTATATAAACTCCATCTGAAGGAGTAGAGTATCCGAAGGAGGATCAGAGAGGCGTTGTAGTGAGAGGAGGTGGAATCTAAATGCTATAGTATTGAAAGGCAGATTTATAGATTAGTGTTGAGGTCCGAGTGTAAACCACTCGGATTGAGAATTGTTCTAGTGTTTTCAGCAGTTGTTCCAGATTCAGAGTTGCAGTTGGTAAGAAATATTGGTAAGAAGCTGTTAGATTATTATTGGTGGGTTGAATTAAAGTGTTAATAAACTTAACCTGGAGAGCACTATTATTAATGTCATAGTAGATATATATTAATAAATGTTGAAAGCTGTTTTGGTGGTTCTGTAATTATTGGTGTCGTATTGTTTAATATTAGATATTAGTGATGGCACAAGATAACGCCCGGGTCGACCGGGTGTTACACACTTGACAACAGATGGCATAATTAAGGTAAAATGTTGCTACTACTTGGTGCTGCCATCATTTAAATGGAGTAGAAACAAAATTGACATTAATTTATAAGTTTGTTTTGATTTAGTAGTCATGCCATTTGGTTTATCGCATGGTAAAAATTTGATTGTTGCTTCGTCGTGTTGCTACAGTCGGTGAGATCTGAATTCCTCGTTATACATCGGAAATCAAGCAAAAATCAAAACGTTGTGTTACTTCCGGTGAATCTGTCCGAAAAAAGACGAATTTGGTCTCATCAGTAGGAAAAGTTATGAAGAAGAAAGTTTGATTTGGAAATGCGTCTTGATTATGTAAATACGAGTAACTGAGTTACTCAACCGTCTAATGAGTCATGGTGCTTACTAAAACCAAACTATTTGCGTTGTTACGACCAACAAATCTTAGAATTTCTAAGAATGAATTAAACAACCTAGCATGTTTATCATTAAATTTAGCTTTGTCGTAATATCACTTTCATTCTCTGTAATGAGTTAAATAGAATGATTTAAACTTTATATACATAATAAATGAAGAAAAAAATACGACAATTTTAAATTTTCAGACGATTTAAAAATGACTCCGCTTAGGACGCGTTTTCTATTGCATAAATGACTTGTATCTAAAGATTTTCTCAGTCTTTTGATTAGAGTAAAAAACGGAAATCGCTTAAGTTAACTTAGAATATAAAGAATGAGTAAATATAAGGTCTATTCTTCTGTTTCAGAAAGTCCTTGAGTTGAGTCCTAAAATGATTTAAATATATATAGGTTAACATACTGAGAAAAGTATTCTGTTCCTTAACACTTTTTATTAAATACAATTGAGATACATATTTAAAAAAAATAACTGAAAATTTAGTTGTATATATTTCGAAAACCAAATGGAACAAAAGACAATAAAATGTCTTTCCCAAGGCATTTCTTCTTTGAGTATTATATGCAAATAAGATTTGTTTTGTATTGAAAGTTCAAAGCAAACATGAGAGAAGGATTTATAGTTAAATTGTGAAAACGTGAAGTCAGTTTATGTGCACGTTTTTCAAAATTGAAACGATCCAGTTTTATAACAAAAAAAATTACATATTTGAATAAATATTTATTTTCCTTCTTTTATAACTATTTATCCTCCTAAACAGAAATATGTTAATAAGATGTTAATTATTAAATATAAGAACTCTATTTTGATATATTTTCCTTATGTCTTGAAAACTGAGAATCATAGTAAAACTGCTATGCGAAAATATGCATGATATAACATTGCCTTTTACAAAAGAAATAATTTTTCTTTACAAAAATTTTCAAACTTTTTAACATAACTAAAATAATGTATCTTAAAACAAATAATTGGAAATAAAAATAATTAAGAGCCTCTACACTAGTAGCTCAAAAAACATCTTAAATAAATGTAACTTCACATTCTAATGCATAATAAACAACATTTAGATATTCATATAAAATGGAATTAAGTTTATTTTAATAAACCTATTATTTTAATGTTTCAAAAATATTTGTGGTTAAATTAACTGTCAATAGATTTTAAAACTATATTTTTATCAGGTACATTTGCTTGAACTAAATTTCTTTTCAGATTGACAGTAAAATTGTCGTTTAGCTTTCATAGAAGAATAAACAAATAAAGGTGGTTTTTTTAATTGATTAAACAGCATTGAATATTAGTAGAAGAAATTATTAAACTTTTTCAAATATTTTATATTAAAAAATGCTACCGCATAGTATTATTTTTTTGCCAAAGTATTTATTTTTTAACATTACAGATGCTTTAGATACAATAACAGTACCTCTAAACTTTTAAAGATAGACTGAAATTTTTAAATAGTAAAGATCCTTGGAATATTTAACAATGCTTTTTAAGAAAAAAGATAATAGAAATAGTGTCGAAAATGATAAAGTATACATTTTTTTAGAATATCCAAAATGTTTTTCGTTTTCTTAAATTCCAACTAATCTGTGTAACGGTTATTTATTAAATAATTTAGTTTTAATGAATTGCAAAATCTGTATCGTATTTTGCGTTTATTGTTAATTCAATTATGATGATGTTCTTATATTCGTTTCTAATAATTAGTGTACCTTTACACATTTGAATAGATAAAATATAAAAATCTCGGAGAAGTCAGGTGTGACTAATAACATATTACTATAGCTTTAACGAAAAATTAGAGATTTGTAAATCAGTATAACTTTAACATAAACATATACTAAAAATGAATTATAAATATAGTTATTCTGTGGTAGATTTCTTTCAATGTTTATAATACTTGAATATTTATTTGATATTTATATACATTTTAATATTGTACACAAAGAATAACTTAAAAATATGTATAAATGCTTATTGCTTTCTTCTCTCGAAACGCCTTTAATACTATTCATACAAACACAAATGAAAAAAAGAAGTATTATAAATTTGTGAATAAATAATCTTGATACATGATCGTAAGAGTTAATTAATTGAACATCCAAACATATAAAGACAGGTCATTTTTCACAAACCCATTGAAATCTATATAATTTTCTCTCTCCTTTGAAATCTATATGATTTTAAAATGTGAAACACAGGTGTATATATTCCAATCTGGTTTATAAAATAAAGTAAGAAGAAGAGAGAAATATATATTTATAAAATTATTAGCTCTAAAACTCTACAAAGGTTTCTCAGATGACATAAATATCTTGAATATATTTGAATATCAGGAATCAAAATATCTGAAATGATCAATGTAACTTGGTGTTACAATAGCGGTATGTCGATGTACCGATAATTTGCTAATTTTAGCTTAAAATTGTTATTAGAAATTATCAAATTCTCTCTCTCTATCTCTCTATCTCTTGTACCAGTAATTCAGTAAATTATTTATATATCTGTGATATAATTACATTATCCAGGAAACAGAAACTTGACTTATTGATCAAAACAAAGACATAAAAGCAACATCACTATCCATTTCCGAGACAATAAACATGTTTACACTTCATACATGCTGTCTATTAAATTACGAATTTAATGATATATTTTATAACTATTGCCATTATTGTAATTGTTCATGTTACAGTTTGTTAAAAAATAGATAAATTTTATTTATATTAATTATTCTGTTCAAAATACAACTTATTTTCTTATACATTTGTCACTGTGTACAAATATCAAATAAAATGCCCCATTTTTGTGCTCAATGCTTAAGAAATTCCAGTAATTTATGGATTCAGAGGTTTCGTAGACAATTTAACAGAATTACCCGAAGTTGAAAAGTTCGGTAAATTTTTAATCACTTCTCACAACATGTAACAATACAATAATTTTTGCTCCCCTACATTCTAAATCATGTATACAAAAATCTATTAAACACATTCTCATACAATAGT
The DNA here is from genome assembly GCA_019974015.1 of Nephila pilipes. NCBI lineage: Eukaryota > Metazoa > Arthropoda > Arachnida > Araneae > Nephilidae > Nephila > Nephila pilipes. The sequence goes on along the minus strand of BMAW01011203.1, from coordinate 5,882 downwards.
TGAATAAAGTTCAAATGCCGAGAAGATATATCTGTCGGGGTAAATAATGATTTTTTTTTGGCAACATAAGAGGATCGTATGGGAAACCGCTATAGTCTCCTTGCTGCTAGAATAAGCGATTCGGGAGGAAAATCCGAGAGCCTTTAATAGCATTTTCTAGTACCTTTGTAGGCAAATGCCAACATATATGTCATTTTAGCCGAAGTATCCTGTTAGGGAAAAAAAGAAGCATCGCTTGGGGATACTTTACACAGAACGAAGGGATTTTATACTTTTCTCAGCATAGAAAAACGAAACGCTTGAAGTTTTCTCAAAGCCTAAGGCATCCTTTAATGCTGTTAGAAAGGTTTTAAATTGTAAACACGTGAGAACAAAAGAGGATAGAATGTATAAGATATACATCTAAAGTATGTGGTTAAGATAAAATTTCGAAAAAGTTCTACGGTTCCTTAGGAATATTTTGACAATCACTGTCAAATGAGATTTGAATATAAAAATGAAGCAAAATTAGTTTAGTAATAATTATATAATGCTTTAAAATGTAATCAGTAATTTTAGGCTTTTAAATTTCGGAGAATGCAAATAATTTTTGTTCATATATAAGAAGAAGATATAGAAGTTCTTAATATGGGAGTACGACTGCCTTTTTAAAGGGAACAGATAATAATTTCTTCCTTTGCTTACTTTTAATTTAACTCCTGTTAAATTAACAAGCATTTTAGTTTTATGAAGGCGGTAAAGTGAAGAATGTAAAGTTTCCGAAAACATAAATCGATGATGACAAAAATTCTTTGATTTCAAGTCATGGATACTGCAAAATTCACAATATCAGAGAATGATTCAAGATATATCTCTTCAAGTGAGAAAATAAATTTTAAAAGGTATTCAAATCGGATAAGAAAGAAACACGCAGTATTAAACCCATCAAAACCGAGATAGATTTGTGTATCAGATCCATTTTCTATTTCAAAATCTCTGAAGAAAATTTTAGAGAAGACTTGACAATTCGTTTCATTTCAACTGTGAGAGCTTAAATAAGTCCCTTGTAACAATAAGTCTGACCCAAAGTGTAGAAGGTGTAGAAGTTAAAAGAGGGGGTGCCTGCTCAGGTATCGTCCTCGTCACTAGATTGAGGTTCAAAATTATGAGGTCCGTCGCCAATAGCCCTCGTGTTGATTCTAGTGAGACGTTAATAAAAACTAAACAAAAGTCGACCCATCTCTAGGCTGGATGTAAGCTGCCACACGACGTGACATAGAGTGATAAAGCTCCCCTCATATATTTATATATATTTTTACTAAAATATAAATATATATATATATATATATATATATATATATATATATATATATATAGTTATATATATATATATATATATATATTTATATATATATATATATATTTATATATATATAAATTGTAATATAAAAAAAAATATATATATATATAGTTATATATATATATATACTCTATAACAAAAAAAATCACGTACCAAGAAGGAGTTGTCCTATGAGACAAAAATTGGAGGATAGGAAAATTATGTACAGAATAGAAACTAAATAAATTTTAGAAAACTTGAATGATTTATTTCAGAGTTACATAGTTACAAAGTAACGAACTCTATAAGGTGTTGATCCACTTCTAGACTGGATGCAAGCTGCCATACGTAATGGCATAGAGTAATAAATCTCCCTGATCATCTTCTGCGGTATTTCTTGCTAAATTTGCTCCAATTGTCGGACTAGGTCATCAACATTCCCTAGTAGATGCATTCGCCTTCCAACATATCCTACACATGCTCAATTGGAAAGAAATCTGGATGGCAAAAGAAGTGTTTGACAAGCTGTAAGACAGTTCATAGCAACGAGTACCGTGTGTGGTCTGGAATTAACTTGCTGAAAAATAAGGCCAGTGTACTGCAAAAAGAACGATAGCAAAACAGTCTCAGAATATCATCGAAGTATCGCTGCGCTGTAAGACAAATGAATGAAAAAAAGGAAAAAAGAAAATGGCGATGAGGATCAAACACCCGACCGTCAATTAAAATATGAGGAATAGAGTAAGGGAGTATAAGAGAGAACACTCGGGAGCATGTTCTCCAAACAAAAGATGTCTATGAGTGAATCGAAAGATATTATGTATGGATAAATGAATATACGTTATAAAATATATTTATTTTGATGGAATAAAGGTAATATGATTATTTATCGTTCAAAAAATTGATTAAAATTTTATATATATAAACTGCTGTTTGTAGAAAATGCAACACCATGAAGGAATCATCAGAATCAAATGAAATTCGCAGCAAATGTCAATTATAGGATATTCTGCAAATTAATAAAGTTTCAGAGCCATCGCGCGTGCGCGGCGCGCGCAGCGCCCTCTGAATTGATGCTGAAAGCGTATAAATAAAGTGCTGTAGCGGGACGTTGAAAAAAGTCTATGATTATTTGTTAGTGGCAAACGTTTAGTGAGACCTGAGTATGCCTCCACGACGGAAGAATAAGAAATTCAAGCAACTTACGGAGTTTGAACGAGGGAGGATAATCGGCCTTCGAGAAGGAGGATTTTTCTATCGCGCAATAGCAGCTCGTATGCAGCGGAACAGTTCCACAGTGATGCGAGTTTGGAAGCAGTGGACCGACGAGCACCGAACAACTCGAAAAACAGGCACTGGACGACAGAAGGTGACGTCAGAGCGCGATGATCGACACCTGCTCCGCATGGCGGTGAATGATCGCACAGCTTCCTCCAGGCAGCTGGCAGCACGTTGGTCTACTGCTACAGGTGTACAATTGTCGGCTTCGTCAATTCGTCGTCGTCTGCTGCGCTGTGGATTGCGTGCAAGGGTGCCTTTATACAGGATTCCACTCACGGCGAATCATCGACGGCTGCGTCGGCAGTGGGCTCTTGAGCACAGAGACAGGTGAGCTGATTGGCACCAAGTTGTCTTTTCAGATGAATCACGCTTCAATTTGTGGACCCATGATGGCCGTGTTCGTGTTAGACGTTATGCCGGTCAACGCTGCCTTCCTGAGTGTATTATTGAACGACATAGTGGTCGAACACCCGGAGTTATGGTCTGGGGTGCGATTTCGTATCATGGACGATCCAATTTGATACGAATTGAGGGTAATCTCAATAGCAACAGGTACGTCCGTGAAGTGCTACAGCCCGAAGTCGTTCCTTTCCTTCAAGGCATCCCTGGAGCTATCTTTCAGCAGGATAATGCACGCCCACATGTTGCGCGGACTGTTCGAGACTTCTGTTCAGCACAACGCATGCAACTTCTTCCTTGGCCTGCTTATTCACCGGATATGTCGCCTATTGAGCACGTGTGGGATATGGTTGGGCGGCGTCTCGCTCGTGATCCGCGTCCTGCAGTTTCCAAAGACGAACTTTGGTTGCGCATACAAGCGATATGGAATTCTCTTCCTCAAGCAGATATTCAACATCTGTTTGACTCCATGCCACGTCGTATAGCAGCACTTATTGCAGCGCATGGTGGCTGCACCAAATACTGATTTCGGACGCTTAATTTGTTTCTTTTGTTTTGAAAATGTCATCATTTATTTGTATCAGTACAAGTCGTTTCTGCATTAAATTTCATTTGATTCTGATGATTCTTTCATGGTGTTGCATTTTCTACAAACAGCAGTATATATATATGTGTGTGTGTGTGTGTGTGTGTGTATGGAAGCAAAAATAAAGGTTAATCAACTTTCAATAATGGTATGTATTCATTATTGAAATCACAACAATTAAAAAAAATTGAAGTACACTAAACAGAGTGTTTGCGCATTCATTATTGAAAAGAATGCTATTTTCATTTGTTATGCAACAATTAAAGCTAAATAAGGCAGAAAAACAACAAACAAAATAAAAAACAATGAAAATTAGAAGGAATTGTTCATTGAGTAAACTGCAATTTGAATATTGTGCGATTTGAATGCTTTTTTGAGTTCTTTGATAAAGTCAAAGTTATTGATATAGCAATGGCTATTGCTTTCCTTTCGGAGATCATGATGTACTTGATCTCTTTTTTCGTGGTTGATTATTCGATGCCGTGTTTCGGCGAGAAAATTGTGTGTGTTTTTATGAACGAAATGATTAAGCTTTTCTCCAAGTGGTATTATGGCAACGAGATTGAATTGCATAGTATGGCAATTCCAGTTCAAATTTCTCTTTCACTTGAACATGGAAATGGGAAAAATGGAATACCTGTTGTCTATTCTTTCATGATTTTTAAGATGTGTGAAGGACTCGATATTGAAGTTCAGTTAGCCCCCATAGAAAAAAGAGTTACTTGGGGTAAAAAAATTAAGAAATCGACCAAATGTATTCCAACTGTACGATCTGAAAACGTTTTTGAGATCTGTAACGCGCTGAAACTTCCAGTCAAGTTAAAGCGGACTGAAGAACTTGATGCACAAGTCCAAATAAAAACAAAAATATCGAGCAGAAGTAAAGCTTCTTCTGTTGTATATTCTGTAGCAATTTATAAGATCTGCCTTGCTCTGGGGCTATCAGCTCAGTTAAATGAGAAGGCGTAAATTACAAATATGTGAATGATGAATTAAAAAAGATAGATCTGTTGAAAAATATTTCCTCTTATGAAATCTTTGTTGATATACAAAATATATATTATACTTTAAAAATCAAAGTCGTACTGATTGTTTCATAGAATCATGTATATAATTTCAATAAATAGAAAAAAAAAATTCTTATTCCAATATATACATTCTTGTCAGTTAATATTTTGGATTTAACAAGGATATCTGCGACATCTTAATTTACTTACCTGTAATGTTCACATTTTCGCAAGCTTGAAAAAATATCTTGATACTGTTTTTTGACCTATGATATCATAGGACTACAAATGAGATGCAAAGAAAAAAAAACCCACCAAGATTATGTAAAACTGACTGCCCTAAGTAATCATTTTAAAAAATAAGAAAAAAACAATTTCAAAAGTTCCCAACTGAACCAGTTGCAATCCTGACTCTCCGACGCTTAAGAAAGAAATAAGCAAAAAACTGAGAATCATGGTTGAACATCTGCTTCCAGCAAATATTACAATATGGATATGTGTTTAATTCTGGATGAGGAATTTGAATAAATATGAACATATGATCATTGTCTGCTGTTCCATTACTGACACATATCAAGTAATAATGTCATATGACAATATAACAGCTATATAGCTTAAAGAGAAATAAACATTGGATTCGTGTGGAAGTCAGAGAAAATTGAAGTTGTAGATAATTGAAGCTATGCAAAAGGCATTCTCTGAAATAGATGTGTCAGTGAAAGGGACAGAAAGGAAACATAATGTACAAGTTTTCATCCAGAAACCAATACTTGTCTTAGAATTTGCAGTTGCCACAAGATTATTGGATACTCAAAATAAATAAAAAAGATCGTTCGTTAATAGAGGCTTTCACACAAAGAAGCAAAAATATACTGGATAAAAAAATTGATTTCTTCTAGAATTTATTCCGTTACTGAACGAGAATAGTGTTCACCACAAAATTAACCCTATAACATACATTTGTATTTTTTTAAAATTAAAATGATTAAAATATGAAACGAAGATACTTTGACCAGTTAAGAAGCGAGTAATAAAACCAGAATTGGAATAAAAACTCAGGTTTGGTTTAAAAATATAGAACTGTACCCGAATACCAGTATTACAAGTTGACCACTAGACTTTCCAGTCAGAAAGAAGCTTATTCTTTAAAATCATAACTATATGAGACTGAGGGGCAAGGACATTCATTATCTCACCATAAGTGACAGCGAGCTTTGCAAAGAAATCTGCGATTTCATTATAATAATTTCCGACATGGGCCCGAACCCGGTGTAAGTTGTAAAAATCAGAA
>BMAW01011200.1:98664-169638 GCA_019974015.1 Nephila pilipes | reverse complement strand
GAAAATCGATGCGATACAATGATAGACCCAATAATTGCTGCAGTAAAAGACTTAAAAATGGCACTTTACTCCTAGCTTAGATTTTCTTCATTCAATAATTGCTTTAGGGGTTTCGTTCAATTTATAACACCACTTCAGATATTCAAAAGACGACGCTCTCTAAGGCTAAAATAAATTGCGACGTCGATTCGAAAGCTGCAATCAGAGAATTTTCTCCTTTCCAGCGAAATTTGCAATTATCGTCTTTATGCCCTGGAGTTATTTATAAGTATTTATTAAATATCACTTCTTGAAAATTATGAAAAAGTATTTAAAAAAAGACGCGAAAGAAAAAATTATAAAGTGCTGTATTTTTATTGCTTGCATTTAGTTATTGGCAGAAGTTTCACATAATTTAAATGTTTACTCGCCCCTCCTAACCCCAGCAGAAAGAAATTACATTTCCATTCTACTTAAATATGCTATAAATAATGCTTGTGTTATTTGAATTTTTTCATAATTTTTTTTAATAAATTATGGAAATCTGATATTTTTATAATAGTAAACAAGAATAAAAGTGCAGTATAAATATTTTTAAAAAAGAAACAATGACAACTAGTCTTATCAAATCATAAATTATAATAAGGATTTGTTTATTTTCAGTAAAACATTCCTTTTAAAAACATTAGCTGATTAGTAGTTGAGAAGAAGGGATTAATGTAATGCTTAATTAGAATAAAATTAATAAAAACTTTTAAATACTAAGGCGGATGTATTTAGAAAAGTTTAAAATTATTAATAAAATTATAAAATATTCTTAACACACGCTTTTGATATGCTTGAAAAATATTAAGTATACTTCTAGAGTAATCATTTGCACTTCTTTTTTCGACTTGCAGAGTTTCGTTTCCTGGACAATGATTTTAGAAATTTAACTATTCTGTATTGAAGTACGATGTTTTATAAGAAAATATATAACTCATAACACTTACATAGAACAAGAAACATTACCTTCATTTAAAATTATTTGATTTCTTTAAAATTTTAATAATTGCTTAAAACTCTTCAATGGAGTAATTATCTGTGTAATATAATGCAAAATAATACATATTGATTCAAATAATTCTGACTCCATCTGCATTGCCAAATAACATTTTCAAAATGGCAAGAGTTAACAGATCTGAATAGTCATAGTCACAGAAACACAATTACTGAAACCAAAAACATCTATATTTAGGACCATGTATGATTCAAAATAATAGCACTACCTATGGAAGTAGAGTAAACTGAAATTAAATTTAAAATATATATAAATATTTCAAAGTTTTATTAATGGTGTCCAAATATAATTGTTAAAATAATTTTATAACACATTTATCTAGAACAAAATTGTTACAAGATTTTAAAAAATCAATTTAAAGCATAAACTGAAAAGTAAGCTGTTTTTATTGTAAAACTTCTGAAAAAGAATATCATTTGATGGAATGATTATCCAAATGAAGCTAAAAACATTTCACTCTATGAATACTCACATTTCTCACCCTCTAAGAAAAATCTAAATCACGCTGTTTGACAAATGTCAATTTTTGTTGAGATGGAAATTTACTCACAAATGACGAATATAATTCATTTCCATCTAAATAACAATAGAAATATATCTCCAACTTCACAGAACCATAACATGAGAAAGTAAATTATTACCAGAACAATCTCACAAAGCGGTGCACATTGCTAAGTGAAATTAATGGATATGTTCATGTTCCTCTCTCAGTAATGTGTAATTCTTTTTTCTAAGTTATACGAGTATTCCTCAAATTTTCTGATACATATAAGAATATATGGATACCATAGTTGAAGGCTCTCATTTACCAACCATTTTATTTTATGAAATGAAATTTTAACTCATGAACTTTCTATTTACCTTCTAAAATCTATTTTAAGAATTTAATTTCTTAAAAAAATGCATTCAAAGAAGCAATTTCTACATTATAATTTCCCCTAATTTTTGGAAAAAAAACCCGTGAAGTATTTTTTGAAGACCGGAAAGTCTACAAGAAATCATGAAAGTAAACATAAAATTGTTTTTAAAAATATATTTCTCTTGAAACTTTTGCAATTTTTTTAATTCGGTTAAATACATAAAATAGTCTAGTTTGAGAAAGAAGTGAAAATTCCTTGAGTCAGTGGTTACTAATTTCTTTAATCTTCGTGACCCACAAGGAAGCCCCGAACTGTCTTCATAGGGACGCCATAGAATTTAATATCTTTTTCTCTTACTTATGATTAGTCGTTCCCATACAAAGTGTAGGGCGCAGTGAGAAAATAATAATTCAATAAATGCTCGTGAGTTTTGAAACCACTGCCTTAAGATTAGCATAACTTTCACGAAATCAAAATGCCCTGTTCACAGGGCATTCTTAAGAATACTTTTATTAACTAACTTAATTTAAATACTATATGACTGACCTTAGAGAGATTCCCATTATCTCTGCGATTTATAATAAACAGAATATATTAGTTCGGAACATAAGAACTTCTTGATTTAGTGTGGACTTTTCCAGTAATAAATAATTATAACTCTAAAATGTATTTTTCATGACGGCCGTTCGCCAAGTGAAAAGATATGGATACTTCTTTTTATCAGAATCATGTGAAGGAAAATTTTAAATGCGGCCAAATTTAACTTTGAAAAAACAACAGTTTGCCTTTATTCCACACTACTGGTAATAATTTTGTGAAAAGTATATTTGGTATCAATCGTACGTTTTGTATTTTACTTATTTGAAATATATTTTAACACTTCAAGAGTTAATGTAGAAAAAAGAGTAATTGTGTAGAAAATTTCGAGTGTTAATATATTTCAAAATATTTATGTTGGTATTTATGAATGTGGGCCATAATTTGTCTCAAAATTCTTTATTTTAAAACTTTTTGAAACATTAAGGTAATTTCTATAAGTGTAGTTACAATGGAATTTTAAAATTATTTTATAGGTAGTATTAAAAATCTTTATTAAAAGAAGTAGATGAAACCCGCGGTCACTTTTCAAGAAATTTAGGGGAAGCTTATTACGTATTTATATAGAGATCGTTGATACTTGCCTAGGGATAATATATTAAGAAAATACTATTTACAACACGAACTAATTTATTTGACGCCACTTAAAAGGTAATTAGGAGCACAATATTTAAAAGAAAGTTTATAGACGTTAAGCTACCACACTGAGAACTCAAGAATAAGACACCGCATTTGCGTAGGTCATACCTCATGTTCCCATATGTCTGGGATGCTCTTTCCCCCTCATCCGTATTGGTCGCTGAGGTCTCTACTAGAACGAATGAATACACACGGTTATCTTGCCATTTCTAACATCCTCACTGGATTGGTTTCTGGAGGGCACTACAGATATGAAAAAAGGCAAATAATTGTAAGAAAAAAAATATGTGAAGCTCTTTTTGCAATTCAATTGGAGTCAGTTCTTTGACCATGGTTTTTTGAGGTATGTTGCTTATGATGTCGAATTTGGATCCCCATGATTTCTAATTTCTGCCCCGTCATATCGATCATATAGTTTTACTTTCCTGATTTCATATGCGCCATAGAATTTGAATGGCAATATCTGTTCAGCACTGCCACTTGTTCAACATGTCTGACCGATGGGCTGCTTTCCCCAAGCAGCTGTTAGAGTTGCTGCTCTCCTTCCAAATTTTTAGAATGTTCTCTTTCATTTTATTTTGCATATTCTGATAATTGTCAGTCAGTGAAAAATATTTCTATTTTTCAAACATTTTCAGAATTTCAAACACAGCCATTTATTCTTCATTTTCGCATCAGTGAGTAAATAGAAGAAAAAAAATTCTTGGTACTGTTGATATATTTGTTTACTTGATCTGCGGTTAAATTCATAAATATTCTAAAAAGAAAGACTTCACCTAGAAATTTTATTATTTACTTTTTACGGTTTAGTTTGTAGTGAAGTTGAACTCATAGTAAAAATAATAAATTTGTGTCTAAAAGTAATACATAAATTTAATAATTGCTTCAAAAACTATCAATGTCTCCAGCTCATAAATGGAAAACTTTTTTCTACAAAATTATTAATTATATATGCATATAAATATTGATGGAGTGAATCTAGCTATCATCGCATTCTTGAAAAAAAATCTTTTTTTCCAAGTGCATGCTTGTATTTTTATATAATTCAAGCCCAAACCCTTAGCTAAAAATAAGCTAAAAATATAGTTGGACAAATCTTTCTTTAAAACCTTAAGAATTGCTCTTTCCTATTAAATTAAATCACACCTATAACATAATCGTTCCTCTAATGATTATACCATTATTAAGGATATTTCGAAATACACGGTAATTTTGACTTTGAAATCTTCTCTGGAATTTGACATTCCAAAAGGTTCTTCCAAAATTCGTGCAGGTATCACAAAACGTATTTTCCAGGCCTCATCAAATCCTATGTGGATAAACTGTTTTTCAAACAAAGAAATGTAAACATGTGGCATTGTGATAGATAAGTTACACGCTTATTGATGACGTTATAGATAATGTCATCAATAAGCGTGAGTAGAAGCGTATCTGTAAAAGTTACTGAATTTAATTACCTAATATCTATGCAAACATGCGTGCTATTATCTTCTTTTTCTCGTTAAAACTACTGGAGCTAAAATGTTTGAGAACGAATGAAAAATTATCCTTCACTTCAACCACTCTTTAATTATTTTATTGAGATTCAAACTCTCTAGAAATGAAAGCCTATGGGTCTTTGACAGGCTGATTTTTCCTGCTGTAAAATAATCTTTATCGATATATTTGTATGGTTTTTTTCCCACGGAATAAATCCTGAATTAAATAACTGACCTTCTGTCAAAACTCTGACCCCCGAATGTGAGAAAGTTTCATTTTATTTTCCGTTAAATCGTCTCTCCATGCTAGCTATTTTAAGCAATTCTCTTCGTCTGAATATATTTAAATATTCTGTTCTACCTCCTCTATTTCATATTGTTTACTCTCAGTGGTGAGTGTTCTGTTGTTTTTTCTGTGTTTATTTAATAGCCAGAGAGTTTCTTTCTCCTTCGCCTCCTAAATCAAGGAGGGGGGAATTTTTTATCCACAATATTTTCAAAACGAGAGGATAGATGACAACGTCCTCATTTAGCTGATAAGTCATTGCAAATGTATTGCACTGTACGTGAAGAACAAACTAGAAGAAAGGAACTTGGGCAATAATTTTGGTGTCCAACCAGCTAGTCAAAGAAATACTTTCCATTGAATGTGAGTAACCATTTTTCATACCTAATAATTTTGCACTATTATCAATTACGACATTATACTTTCGGCCATTGTAAAAAATGTATCTGTACTACAATTCATTAAACGAAATATTTTATTTAAGGGTTTTAAGGATATAAAGGTATCGTTTTCCCGACAATTTACTAACATTCCATTTTCCCGATTATTCGTAGGAAAAAAGAGGTTTTCGAGTATTTCTGGTTTGATTATTGTGGCAGAGCTTATTTTTGATTTCGATAGCCAATTCATTTCGAAAATGCTCAATCTATCGGCTGCCCATTGAAGAAATTTTCGATTTTATAACAAAGATCTTGAAGTTTGAAATAATTCTCTTATTTGGCATACACTTATTGTGCCATAAACAGTCACCGATTGACGCTTTGATAGAGTTCATCTGCGCCAATGAAATATCACAAATCTTTAAAATTATTGACTTTCCAAATTTAACAATAGCAGTTGAAAGTCATGTGCAAGCGAATTAAATATGCCTTTCGTTCCCTGATCCCCATACCTATTGAAATCAGCTAAGTACTGTTATGGCATTGGCTGGAATTCTTTTAGAACCGATTTCTCTAATTTCTCGAAATCTTTGATATTCTCGTCTCGCGCATTCAAAAATATTCTCCTGCTCTTCTACTTGATATATTAATTAAGCTTTTCAGTTTTTAATCAGTTGGTATATTCTTAATAGTAATCACCTTCTCTAGAAATTGAAAAAATAAATGATAAGTTTCTGAGTTTTCGGGTTCCTCAAATGGATGCATTTTAAAATTCCTAAGAAAATTATCTATTGACGAGATTAATTGTCCGAAATCTGAGAATGATTAATTTGTGTAAAACCATTTTTGATTGTATGGATTTTCAGTTCTTTCTCTAACTAGTAATGTTTAATATTCTTTAATTCTAACATCATCAGTGCCTCAGTAGACTTGTTTATTCTATCCTCCATGATAGAGACAGTAATGCTACAAATAAAATTAGAATTTTTTTAAAACTTTCTGATTTTTCTATTATGATATTAGTTCTAACACTTTTGGATATGTTAAAGCCAAATTTTACCATAATGAGGATTAGAACCTCCTTCTTACACTTTTTAAGTATGCCTAGAATCGGAAAGTTTCTAATTTAACTCAGACTTTTGAATAGTAATTTTCATTATTAGCTTCACCGCCACTTATGAAGCTTCGTGATGCTTGAGTACGGATTACAGAATGGAGAAATTCCGTTTGCAATAGAAATGCATTTATTTAATGACATTCAAAAGATGGTTACAACACAATACTTAAAGGAAATTTTGCAGACGTTCAGCTTTCGTGCTGATGCTATGTCATCGTGTGCGCTCTCTATTGGGAGAAATGAATACACTATTTAATTCACAATTTTATAATGATTATAAAATGTAGGAATAGGAGAACAAAACAAATGTACTAATTATATAAAAAAATAGACATAATACCAAAAGTGGAGAATTTGTTATTCATTATGTGCAATTTTGGAAGATCATTCTTAATCTTTCTTAAAATTTCAGTTTTAAAAAAATTATTTTGTCATTGGAATTATGGTGCATTTTATCTGCAAATAATGAAAATTACTTTCATTGAAATATGTCCTTTTAGTAAGGTAACTAAGGAGTTTAATTTTAAAAATTCTTCGAATTCCAAAATTTATAAACAAATGTTTGTCTCGATAATTACTTCAAACTCCACAATTACGCCATAATAATACCATCATTAGCATTTAGAATAATAGATCATTTGCAAAGAACTTGGTGCTGCCGAAGAGCTTAGAAGTATAAATCCAAATTTAATGGGCCCATAGGTTACGTCATATAGTACTCCGCATATTCTACAAAATCAATTCTATTTATTTATTGATTGCAGAGCAAAATTAATACATATTACTCATTTGAAGTATATTAAAATCACTGTTAAATATCCGTATATAAAATTTAAATTAAAGTTTAATGTTCCTCGTAGTATATAGATCCATTGTGTTACTTAATAAAAAAAATTTGAATGATGACAACATATTTATTTAAACTAATTTGGTTTATATCTTAATTATAATGTCTAGTCTCTAAATGGTACGAGATTAACTATACAGAGAAATTATTTTAGAAGATCTTAGAATGATTTAATAAATCTAGATTATTTTTATTGAATATAAAACTCATACAAAATATGATATCAATACTTTAAAGTTAAAAAGTTTTCTTTTATTAAATGTATTTTAAAATTTCTTAAAAAAGTCTTATATAAAAATATATTTTAATTTTTTTAAATACTTTTTATTATATTTCGAAACATTATTCATTTCTCATAGCATTTCGAAACTTTGCAGCATTGGTAGATAAACATTTTTCTAAAAATTAGAATTTAGGCGTTGATTTTTAAATGAAATAATTTATGAATATACATTATTATACATATCAGTAATTCTAAAAATGTTTTTTCCATGTACCCCTTAGGTGTAAACTTTATGTTCACGTACGCTCAATCTTAACTAAAAATTCTAAATTATAACCAAAGTATAAAGAGCTAAATAGAACTTTTTTTTTACAATTCATTGCTTAAAGCCAAATCTTTTTGTTATTCTGAGCAGCGAACTTAACGATGCGGTTAAAATATTTTAAATTCCATGAGAAGCTTAATTGCTATGAAGTTGTTGTTCTCTAACCTATCTTTTGAACCTAGAAATTTCTTAAACTGAATTCCCAATCATTTTAACTTAGCCCCATTCCCGTATCTTTTCTCTTCTTTTCCTGCCTATAAGGCTTAATAATTCGTATGCGGCGGGTGATAACTGTTTACATTCATTTACTTTAATACAAAGTTAAATGCTAAAGCTATCTTTCAGATAATGGTATTTTTTCTTTATATTCTAAAAATCATTAGCTTAAGGGGAAAAAAGCATTATAACTAAAGAGGAGTTCCTGAATAAAAATTCATGTCTTTTTTTTCTTACATCTTTTCAGTTTTATTTTCCAATAATGCCTATAGCATTAGTTTCTAGAAAAATATTTGTGATTTTGAAATATGTTATTTAAATATAATATATTTTGAGTGGTTTGTAAATTGGACAATCTGCAGAAGTTTTATGCATAGAATATATGGAACAATCATTTTGTAATGAAGATATTTTTTCATCTATTCATAAAGAATAACATTTTTGTCTGAATTGCTCATGTACCATCTGCGAGTGTGTATGAGAGTTCCACGTCAATATGTATAGTCACATGTATAATAATCACAATTAAAATCATATATATATATAAATAATTCATAATTATTTATGTGGATATATTCCAGATTTATTTTTTGCATGATGTGTACCTTTAGAGTACATTGTTTAATGAGCTGAGGTGCATACAAGTTTGCTTAAGCTGATATATTTTTAATTTAAGAATAATCATATAAAGTTTTAATGTTTTATCCTTGAATGTATTTATTTTATTTTCTTAATGAGATTATTCATACATGATGATTTATCTTTATTCCCTTTAAAATCAATAAAAAATTTCTAATTCTGAATGCGTTAGAACAAGTAAATAATTATACAGAATTCAAATATAATTGTTTCTTTCAAATGCTATTAAGTAAAATAAATATTTTGAAAATTATTGTCTTACATATATTAATAATATGTATATAATGACCATTACTATTAAAGTAATTGTGTATTAATAAAATGTTTAGATTACATGTTACAATATTTTTGCATTAACACGTACTCTTTCTTTTACATGTTTTCCGTAACCAATTAGGAAAAAAAAAAGAACGTATTTAAAATAGCAATTATAGTTAATACTCACTAATGTGTGTGCAATATCTGCAAAAATTTTAAACAATATTCAAGTGTCTTTAAGCATTACACATTTCAAATATTTTAATTGTTAGAAACTCCAGTTGCAATAGCCATAAGTTTATAATACATGAGGAAATTATGTGAAATCATCTTAAATAAAAAAAAAAAAATGTACTATTTATTCTACACAATTATTAGGATCTTATTTCATTAAATATAACTTGAAAACCAAATGCGTGTTTGAAATATTTCAATTTTAGACGTAATACTATATCAAATATTATTCAAGGAAATGTCAGCATTTGCTTCCATTGAAGATATTGGGAAAAATTGGAATTTTCAGTGATGACTAATGAGTTAGTATAGAAAGTGTAGACTGAGAACATTAACGATTTCAATTCAAGACCTTTTCCATCCTTGTTCAAATTTACAGGTTCATCGCATATACAAGATTGTATTTTATGCTAATCTATTTTTCGTAACTTGCTTTTTATTTACTTACTGTTAATTTGTCCTTATTCCTATGATATAATTTAATTTTATTACTTTATATTTGCGTTGAATTATTAGTGGCAGTTGGATATGATATATTTTAGACTCTTTATTGTAACAGTCTCTATATTGTTATTTTTCTTATATGTGTTATGAAAATTAAGTTACTGACTATACTGTAAATAATTTTTTCCAATTTAAATCTCGTATGCATTCAATTACGTAAAGCAGAAAAATTTACTTCTTATTTTTCCTAAACATGATTTGCTGGTATAAGAAATTATCTGCAAGTATATTCGAGGTAAAAAATGTTCCTCAGATGTAATTTTGTGATTCAAATTTAGTTAAGTCGGTAACACTTCTTTTGTCCCCACTATTTTTCTGTGTTTTCTAGCAGATGTAATAATATTTCCTCAACATTTTTCATATAAAATATTTGTATGTTAACATATCTGATTTTTTGAAATTGGATAAAAATAGTGGAGCCACATTAGGTTTTGTTACAGAACAAATCACAAACGCACACGATCAGTCACTTGCAGTGGCAAGTATCAACCTGTTTGGGCCCTATTTTACACACGGACCGAAATATATCGTGTTGAAAATTTAAAATGCAACATTCTGCATACCAGATGAAAACTATTGTGTATCCCCAAAAGATAGCCTGAAATTATTTATAGAAATAATTATTTTTTAATTCATGTTAAGGTATTGTTATATTTACAAAATATTGAAAAACGAGTCCATTTCTGAACATTCTAACTATTATATTTTGTTGTCTACTTTGTCATTGTACCGCTATTTTTCCGAATGAAACTTGGAAATACTAAAAATTCATCCAGTCTTAAATTTTCCATACATATCACCTGTTAGACACATATCTGTAAATTAATTTGTATTTCATTTGGACATAAGTATTTCAATCCAATCAAAAATTATCGACTCTAATGGGTAAGGAAATTTTCTTTGAAATTAAGAGGATATGAAATTTTGAAAGGAAAATCTAAATAACCCTGACTTTAACTTCCATGAAGGAACAAACAGTGAAACAACTCTGTAACGTAGCTCTTTACAAAGTGTGAAGACAAGTGTTGTTTCCGGTTTTAATCCCGATGTATCTTCCTTCCCATTCGTGTAATATTAGTAAATTCATAACTCAATCACTTAAAATTTCCTTATTGTGCCACGACTGAAACACTAAGACACGTTTTAAAATTTAATATTTTAGAAAAGTACCGAAATAGTAGTATTAGGTTTCAAAAGTCGGTAAAATGATTCTGCTATAAGTCGTGAAAGTTGTTAAAATAAAATGAAATTTTTCATCGATTGCACTAGAAGAATATGTGCTTAATAAAGGAAATGTATTCAATGCGGGCCAGGATAATTTCTTTGAACCGAATGTCATAGCTTATCTCAATTCAACAAATATGGATTTTAAAGAATACCGCCAGCTTTTGGAAAGCACCTCTTTTTGAATGAGTTAACTGCAATCTTCGAAAATAACAGCAAGTGTCCGAAATGGGAACAAAAGGCCTTCACGAGAACTTCAATGCTTTGTGTTTGATTATCCTGAGTCTAATTAAATACAGGAGCTTGACAGATTTGTATTCGTGATCCAGTTACACTTTAAGTGATTTGTTTAGTTTTACAGAAAGTTTCAAACAGAAAATCCGGAATCAGTGCAAGACTACCTTAGGAAGAAAAAAAAAACATTCTTGACAATGCTTGTGAACTGGATTAATATGTTATCCTCTTCCCATGGATTAACTGAATTTCAACTCATGCTAAATCCTCATTATTATCTTTTAAATTTCCATATTTTATGAAATCTCTAATACGTAAACAAATTGATTTCTGCTTAATAACTTTAAGGCAATATTGATTTTGTATATTAAACTTATCAATTATTGAAGCAATGTAAGCATAGAAAATACGAAATTCGGTAGTAAATTAAGCACAAATATAAATTGTTTGATTTGAAAAAAATTAAATATCTTTTTTCTTTAAAAATTAAGTTGAAGAAATTTATACATATTTAAGTAGAAATTAACTTTTTTAAATTAATTTTATAATTTTATGTATGTATAAATTTTGAAATAAAATTATTAGAGTGTTTGTATTTTTAAATTGTTTATTATTCGAAAGTTTCAATTCTACTTAGAGATTTATTGTATGATTTCTAAAGTATACTAGGATTATTGTGCTTATATTGTTTGATATCTTAATGAAATATCATTAACTTTGTTCTGATTTAAATTTTAAAATCGTGAAATATTTAGAAAATAAATAAAATAGTGTTTTGATGTTTATTATTAAACTTTTTAGTAAGGATAAAAGGATGTCAGATTTCACTTTAACCCGTTAACGCCCAACTTAATTTAAAATTGAAATTTCATTAAAAACTTTTAAAATTATGTTCTAAACACTTAAATTAAATATAATATGCAAATAAACTCCACACCATTAATTTAGGATCCGAGATAATTACTGTCCTATAAATAGGACGCTGGGCTGATATGGAAGTTTTTGAACACTTAGTACTTCTCAGTTGTTTTTAATTACTTGATTATGTTTCTGTTTCCAAACAATTGAACTTAATTTTTTAATGCAAAATAAAGTGAAACACAAATAAATTTGACAATTTTTATTAAGTTTAAACATATTCACACTATGTATGGTAATTTGGAAAACTTTTTGTACATAGAGTTACATTACATTTCATGCAAAATGTAAGAGGTTTTCCCGAACAATTTTGCATTTGACATTGTCTTTGTTTTTCTCTTTTACTAATTATATGGCCAACTCCATCACGTCTAACAGTGCCTATTTCCTTCATTCAAGATGAAATTGTATAACTTGGTATACCGATTTGTATTTGTACTGGGTTGCCTTTTTTTAGATAGGCTATTGCAATATGTCTCCTTATTTCCTTGATACTCTTTTTCTCTGCATTTACCATGTTGTAAATAACGCAGGTATTTGCAACAGCCATGTCTACAATTCGGGTAATAATTGGCCAATACCATTTTTTTCCACGGATTCTTATGGTATGTTTCTCTACAAGCCAATCATGAGATTCTATACCACCCATATTTTTGTTATAATTGTTTACGAGACATGGCTGTTCAATTTTATTTTTTTCAGCTTTTCCCTTTTCACGCCTTGAAACAGATGTTAGTGGCTCAATTATGTCAAAATTTGTCACAAGTGTAATGCATTTGTTATCATTCTATTTTACAGCAGTAATTTTATTTTTCACATCAAAGTAGAAATCATGTGAACCCCGTCTAGTCTTTTTGAAAGTAGAATCAATTTCAAGCTAACAATGATGTATTCTGTCACTTCTTATTGTTCCTGTTGCTCGAAATCCACTCTTTCTTAGGTCAACTTACAAATTATAGGACAAATTAAGTCTCTTACAGATGGTCAAGAGTTTCAGAGTCATCAAAACCTTCTTCATCTGTAAATTCATCTACTTCAGGTGGCAAAACAATCATTTCAGACTCTAATTCCTCCGAAAATAGATATTCCACAGCTTCCTCGGCAGTTTTAAAAACTTTTTTTCCGCGACATATTGAGCACCTATGAAATAAACTAAATATCAGAAAAATTAACGAATCCGCCCAGCGTCCTATTTTTAGGACAGTAGTTTAAATTTGTAATTAAAACTAATAAAAGTAAAAATAATTCTAAAACGTTATAAGATATCTGTTAATAGAATATCTGAAATATAAATTCTGAAAAAATATTTAAAATTACCTTTAAAATCTTTTCGTACGATTACAATGAAATTCGGCAAGAAAAAATCATGAAAATGGCGAAGTTTATGTGTCTGCAGCTTGCTGAAAAATGCTTCCATCCGGTCCAAATCGGTTTAAGTAAGTAGGGTGAAACCATTACTCTTCAGGGGGTAGAAAAAGAATCGGCAAAACGTTGAATAGCTTTATTTATAATGGTGAAAATGAACTGTCCTATAAATATGACGCTGGGCGGAAACGGGTTAAAGTGTTTATTACAAATCATATCATATAGGTCATCATTTTATCTATATATAATGAAAATAGGTCTATGTACACATTAGTATAAGTATATATTACATTACAATTATTTTTACTTTAGTGTAAGTAGATATTCACTAACCTATTAAATTTGTATTTCACTGGTTATAATTTGCAATTTATTATTATATTGCATAATTTAAATTTATATCTATTTAGCATTATATATGTATATATATATTAACAAAATTTACTTAAAGAATAGGATTTAGCCTAATGTGTTACATTGTAACCACATGAATTTTAAAAAAAAAATTGTTTTATTTTAAAAATAATTGAAGAATTACATTACTTCAAAAGCTACTTAGCTTAATTCTTAAATATACTTTCACACTCCAATATGATATAAATGCGTTATACAATAAGCACCTTTAGAAAGAAATACGTTCCAGAAGAATTATTAACTTTGTATTTCTGTCTCATATATTTTATTTGATATATGTGATAAAATTTATTTTACTCTGATACACTCGATATAAATTGAACAAGACCTTTTTTGTTACATTACTGAAAATTCTGACCTCGCATGTCTGTTAAAAAGATTTATTGCTGATTCTTATCCATTTATCAGTCTGTCTCTCTTTTGTGAAAGAAACTGTTCTCAAGTTGAAATATTTAAGAAAAAAGTAGCATAAGCAACTTTTATGAAAAGGAATTATACTATTGCGAATGAGTAAGACTCATATACTTAGCGTTTCATGAGACCTTCTGGAAGTAATTTTATCGATTTAAACCACTTAACTTTCTAAAATATCATAAACACAAAATTTCTTTGAAGAAATGTAATTAATACACACACATACGTACTCACACACACAACACACAACTACACACATACCAAGAATAGACAATCAGTTATTCACAGCTTCGATCTTTATTAATTTTCGGTAATTGCAACTTTTTATTTTTTGTTTATTTAATTTCCTTGTTCTATCCCTTTGTATTGATGAAGTCATTTTAGTTTTTTATTCTCTTAATTAGATTTTAGTTCCTTAACTTTTTATGCAATAATTTACATCAAATTCGTAACTTTT
Source organism: Nephila pilipes (assembly GCA_019974015.1). NCBI lineage: Eukaryota > Metazoa > Arthropoda > Arachnida > Araneae > Nephilidae > Nephila > Nephila pilipes. The sequence continues at coordinate 154,970 of BMAW01011200.1, read as the reverse complement.
TAAATTTATTAACGGTTGATTCTTTTATTTCCAATCTTCTGAATGGAACTCTTTTATTGCTTTACTTTCACTTATTGCGTTGTTTTCTACTTTGTGTATTTTTATATTAGCCTACCAAGTTCAGAAGACTAAAATTTGGCACCTTCGACCTAGTTTAGAAATGCATATTCTATCCTTAACCTGATATCTTTTGTGACCTGCTGTGTAACATTCTTGTTCTTTCATTACACTTTTCCATTTACAATTTCCTTTTGTTTTGAATTAATATTAAATTAATATATCAAATATTTTCTCTTTATTTATATTATACATTCATTTGATTGTACGATTAGCCTTACAAACACACACACACGCACACGCACACACACACACACACACACACACACACACACACACATATATATATATATATATATATGAATGTATGAGAGTATTGGTGATCAGATAATTACTTATAAAATACCTTTGGGATTCATGTCTATTTTAATGTTGGTTTAAATTTTCTTAATTTATCAAATTATTCCTTCCTAATTTCATTTTTAATAATTTTTTTCTCTTTATTTACTTCAATGAAGTCTATAATTATTGATTACATGAGTTTCAGTAATGTTAGTTTTTAAAATATCTGTAGTTTTCATTTTCTGAATATTTTTTAGTCTGTCTCGTTCTCTATACTTCTTGAATTGAAGTTTTACCGATTATTACTATTACGTTACTATTTGCACAGATTTGTTCATTAACACTTTTCGCAATTCCAAACTTTTGCGCTACACTCGTCAAACTACGATCCACTTCAAGCCTGCCGATTATTTTACCACCACTTGTAGAGAATGCCTGGGAATGTGTCCTTCCTCTTTTTCTTTTTAAAGTTACCTTGGCACTAAGTGCGCACATTCCAAGGGTTTGTGCACCGTGGCAACGATTTTAATGTAATTTTGCTTATATTTGTATATACATCACATTTGTTTTGTGCATCTTTTTCATTGAACTTATCATAAATACCCTTTCAAATAATTTTTTTTTTGTATAGCGAAAAATTCATTTATTATATATATATAGGGGGAGTGTATGGTGGTACATTATTCATTATTAATCGCTCAAATAATATGTAACTATTGTCTCTAATGACTAGTTAAATTTCAGAAAGAGGAATACATTACATTAAGTAGTAAAAGGTCAGATTTTAAGGGATTAATAATTTAATGTATAATTTTTATTTACCTCTGCTAACTAATGTTATTTTAATGTAGTATAATATTTTGACAAAAATAAAATAAAACCATTATTTTACCTTACTGTTTGTAACCTTTAGAAATATTTTTAAATGTTTTCATAGATCCTAAGCCCATAAAGCAAAGTATTAATATGATCATAAAAAGGCTATTAACATTTACAGAGAAAAAATTAGCTGCATCTTCTTTTTTTTTCATATCTTCAGACGTATTTGACTATCCATTATTAAAGAAATATCGTAATAGAACAGCATGAAGAATTTTCCTAGAATAATTAAAAGTAATCCTTAACAGTATGAAAGCTTGCAAGTTATTCGATATTAAATATTTAACATTGTTGAAATACATATAAATAAAAGTTACACGCTTAATACTTTAAAAATAATGAGTACTATCCAGTCAACTAATTAAGATAATAAAAATTTTAATTAAGCATAGCAATATTATTTTATTCATACATTTAGCTTTGTAATTTTGAAAATTGATTCTTTACCTTAATTCCCGACTGTTAGTTATAGTTTGTTTAGTATAATCAAATCCTTCATGAAACACACGTTTCATTTTCTTATCAATTTAATGTGCATAAGTATTAATATAAGAGCTAATACTTAATTATGCTTAAGAAAATTTTGAAAGGCATAAATTAAAATAAAAGATTTCATTTTATTGAGAAAATACGAAACTTGTCATTGATTTTAGAAATCGAGTGCGGCTAAATTTTTTTTTAAAAAAAAATTAGAGGATTTATTTATTATGTAATGTTAAAAATCACTACATGCTGAAATAGTCACATTCTTCCTAAAACTCAAAAATTCTAATGCCATTATTTAAAATTCTTCCGGAGATTAAAATTCCTTGTGATACTTTTGTAATCTTTTAAAAACTGTACTGACAGGAAAGATCGTTGAAACCTTTCATTTTAAGCTTTGTATAGAGAAGAAAATGTGAAGTAAGACTGTACCGTAAAGAATAAAAATATCACAGCGATTTATCTATGCTTCAAATAATCTTTCGGCTTCTTTAGCAATTGCTTTTCAATAATTATCTGAAAGACTGTTGAACCAAGTTTATAAAATACAAGTAATGTTAAAAGAAGGATGAGTGCTTGCTCTCCACGAATAATTCTATTCATAACGTAGAAGTTGATAAGATTATGTATGTATTTGTTTAAAAAAGGAAAAGAAAAGTGCTTCTTTTAGAATTTTTAAACCTAAATGATTAACAGTGTCAAAGATAATTTTTATTAAAAAATAATTGCCATACAGAAAAATTTTAATAATCATCTTACAACATGCGAACTTACAAATACAACAATTAAAACGAGAAATGATATGCAAAATTAAATGCATTTTCGGTAAGATTAGAAATATGAAGAAAGTATCCCTAATATGCCGATTGTTACAATTTGGTGTTGTACAAATTACAATATCTTGTAACATGAATTGTATGATATTATCTTATTTCAAAAGCCATGTTCTGCTTGGATATAAAATTTCACAAAACTGTTTAAAAATGTAATCGATACACATTGAGTGAAACAAATGTTAGATGAAATATGTTTGTTCCACGAGTAATTCCTTTACTTTGGAATTCAAACACTTAAGAATTTTCTTTATAATCGGATTATTAAATCCCAGCCCATGAAATAATGTTTTCTTAAAAAAAAAAAAGTAACGTATTTCTTATTACATTATACATGCAACTCGAAAATTGTATGGTAGTTTAAATTTAAGTAAAAAGAAATTGCATGATGTCTTAATGAAGCTTTAAGAGGAAGCGATATATATATATATATATATATATGTGTGTGTGTGTGTGTGTGTCTGTGTTTGTGTTACATTTATTTCAGAAAAAACTTTAGTATCACAAATTATTTGGTTAATAAATTTATATCCATCAAAACAGCATTATCAAAATTCGGAAATGCATACTTCTATTAAATAAACTTTTGGAGAAATTCTTAAGTTCCATGTGTTTTGTTGCTTCGTGGAACACAGTTTGAGAAATCCTGAGTTAGACGATTAAAGTTCAAAGTATTTTAAAGCGAAATAAGCCATTTCATATTTAAATAAATTAAAATATAAGTTACTTAAAATAAATAATATTTTTGGACAAAATGAATAAATTAATTGAGCCTTACAGAATTCCATCTTACTAAATTAAATCACTGAAGTTCATGTAATTCCTTTTTGGGAATGCAACTCTAATTGAAAAGTAACATAAATATACATCGTAATATGAAGTATTTAATTAATTGTAAGATAATTTTTGAAACCAAAATTTTGTGAAAGAAATGATAAAAGGAGAAAGTTATGATATAAATATACAAACAAACTTAAAAGTTAGAACATGATTTTTTTCCTTAAAAATAAGAAAACATTATTTCTCAAATACAAATATGTGTACAAATTTACATTCGTATCATACATCTAAAATGTAAACATGTGCATTCTTAAAAATAAATATAATAATTTAAATTATAAAAAATTCTAATGTTAATCTATGGATTTCAACTAAAATATCAAATAAAAATTTTCATTATCATATTATTGAATAGTTTGATATTACATATTTCCGAATTTGAAATATTTTTCAATAAATTCGTGATAGAAATGAAATTAAAAGTAATAAAATTTAATTATAATTGTAGATATATGTATAAATATTGTTTTTGTGAAAGTTGTTCATATTTAGTTTTGTTTTAATCATCAAATGTCTTTATCTGAAATATTTACATATATAAATTAGGCTATTTACATATATAAAGGTTTCGTTTCAGTATTCTTATTTACATTAGGTATTTGTATGAATCTCTAAGTAATCAATACTACTTAAAAGATATTCATCGTAATAATTTATATGATATTTATGATCATTCTACTTATTTTAATTTATATATAAGTAAACATATTATTGATAAATCTAAATTATTAAGGAGTTATTATCTACATCGTTATTTATGTAATTTAAAATTTGAATTTAGCTTGACAGTAAAATTATGAAAGTAACCAATTATGTATATAAATATGTTTAAACTCTTATGAAAAGGTCACAAGAACAGAAATAGAATTTGTTTATTTACAGTTATTATTCAAAATTTTTTTCGTATTGAAATTTTCAAATAAAATCCTTACTAGATTAAGAAGAGATATATTTACGTGTATATTATGTGAAAATTCTAAATATATTAAAGCAATACAGCAAATAAGAAAATTAAGCATTAGAATGATTTGAATTTCTAACTAGAAGTTTATGATTGCAAAAATCCATAAGCCACTATCTGAATAGATTTAAAAATGTGAAATATGTTTAGTTCTTAAGAATAAGAATTTAACTAATTATTGGAGGACTGAAAAAAAAAATTTGTCTTATATTGTTATTTGTATTAAATAAAGTATTAAGCAATTTATTTTGTAACTGAAGTTATTGTAAGTATTCTAAACTTAAAATAACTTCAGTTACTAAATAAATTGCGTCACTTTTTAATAAATCTGGAAAATATAAAGAATGAAATATATATATATATATATTCACATTTACTTATGTGACAGAATAAATTAACAAATATTACTGTCATCATATAATTTGAAAAATTTAATGTTATATTTTGTATTAAGTAGTAATGAATTTGTTTTCATTTTTAACCAACATTATTGATTGTGATGCAAGTCGAAAAGAATTTGAAACTACTTTTATATGAGTTTTGAAATCTTACAAACATATCTTCAAATTACAATACAAAGAATCATGTGACTTCATTGGCTAAATGTTAAAAAATATACATATTTCAAATCAAATTGTGTAATATGTTTTAGACTTATAACAGATTTATCACTTAAATATTATTTTAAAAATAATCGAATTTCCTCAGAGAATGATAATTCATACAATTATATCTTGAGTGTGTATATTTAATTCTTTATTAATATATAATTCATATCTTGTATTTCATTAATATTTTATGTTATTATTTTAATTTAACCCTTGCTTCGAAACTATGCAATCAAAATGATAATAAAACATTTAATATTACAAAAATGTTATTACTAACTTTCAAAATTATTATATTCGTAAATCCGTAATTATTTTTAATCCATAATTATTTCTAATCTTTCTCAGTAATATCAATTTCCTCAATACTTTGTATGAATCAAAACTAAAAATACTGTTTTTATCCTCTCCCACTTCTTATAATCCTCTCCTCCCCCCTTCTCCTTTTTCAGCAGAACTATAAAAATACTCTAGGGAAAGAATTTTATGTTTCCCACAAAATTTCTAAATGTAATATAATATGACGATGATTCTTTCTATAACAATGAGAAAAATTAGCTCATATTAGAAAAATATTGTACCTTCCCCGCTCATATCAACCATCTCGAAGCTTATCTTGAGAAAATATATGTATCTGTACAGAATGATTTAAAAATACACTGCTGGCCATTAAAATTGAAACACCATGGAAGAAAGCAAATACAAAAATGATAATTATTGTACTCAAACAGTATGGCATGAAAACCAAACGATTAAATTTGAAAGCAGTTTGGCGGCTTACAGGGGGGCTAAATTAGTTGAAACAACTGTCATCACTGTCAGCTAAAACGGCCCTTACCCTGTTAGGAATGGAGTAGAAATCTACTTGGAAGACAGAAATGGACAACTCATTCGATGCTGCTACATCTATAACACGTATCATCAACCGTATTAGCTAGAGAGGGGTAGCGGGACAGTCTCTCAGCAACACATGAATAGTGGTTTTCAATGGATGACAGATTAGGTGACCATTCTGACTAGGGCAACAATCGAATACCCTGTGTATAGAGGAAGATCAGAACACGACGTGCAACATGTGGTGTCGCATTACCTTGCTAGAAGATAGTGTTTGGCAGGCCTTGAAGTTAGGGTACAACATCTGGACAGATTTGCGTTCAAATTGCCGTCGATACGAACTAGAGATATACGTGTCGTGTGCCTAATGGCTGCCCAAACAGTTACGCAAGGTGCCTGGCCCCTATGCCGATATTCAATGCAGGAAGACGACAAGCTGTCTCCCCGGAGCCTCCAGACACGTATACGACCCTCAGAATACTGCACGCAGAACCGGAACTCGTCTGAAAGGACGACAATGTGCCACTCCTATATCCAATTTTATCGTTCCGGCCCTCCAGAGCAGCCATCTCCTTCTATGCTGCATTATCAGGAGAAGCAAATGTAATGATAGCCGCGAAAGCGCGTGCAGACAAAACCCCACACTACTGCAAACGCCATCGCACTGAAAGAGCTACTAATGGGCGTGATGCAAATATGCCCATTTCCTGACTAATGGTTCATGATATTGTTGCAGTATGGTTTTGTAGGGCCAATATTACAATATGTCTGTCCTCTCGGGCGTTAATCATAGGAAAGCATGTAAATCCTACATTCCGTTCATTTTGACCCTCATCAACACATCGCTTTCATATTCGCAAGACAGTACTTGTATCTTGACCAGTGCGGAGGGTAATATCATGGAATGATAATCCACACTCTCCTTAGGCAACAATCCTGATTCTATCGATTTCCGACTGTTGATGGTAAACATTACTTCTTATTTGAGGCATAACACGATATTCTGAGCAAACTCCGCCCTTACAAAGCGCATTCCGAATGATAAATCCACTGTACAATTTTTCTTTTATACCAAGCTTCAGGTGTCGTTTAACCTTCCTGCGTCGTCTAAATATGCTAATATCCTAATATTTTGCATGTCCTAATATTTAACACCTTCTTTCTTTCATGTTATTTTGGTGTTCGTCAGATAATTCCTTCTTGATGTTGTAATTTAAATGGCCAGCTGTGTAATTGTTTATTTATAATGCAACGAATTAAAGGGCATGACTTTTTTTAAAACGGCTTTGAAAAGTACTCAAAACGAACTATCGCTCTCTCAGCCTCATTAATAAGAATTTCCTAATTTTGTAAACTTTTTTTTTATAAAATCCTATTATTTATAAGAAAAATTTGTATAATACTTTACAAATTTGAAAATAAGAATTATAGGCTAATTCATATAAACATTACTTCGAAGTGGTTAAGATTGGTCTCCCATACATTGCATCATTTTATATTCTAGAGCATAATTTGTGCACTGAAAAGCTATTCCGTTTTATTGCGTTTCTTAGCATATAATGTAACAATATTCCTAATACTTTCCTAACCCAGTTCCTAATACGTTTCGAATTTTATATTATTTCAGAAGGAATATTTTGTGGTACAGTTTTCTAAGAACAGACTTAACTTCTATTCTTAGAGTATCCTTGTTATTCTGCGATGATTACTCTTGCCTGAAACCCTAACTTCGGTTGGAGGGAATATTATTGAAACATTCTAACCAGTTTCATTTTGAGGAAAATGCGGAATGATCTGCATTGTCACCAATTCTACTATCTACTAAATGCGAAGAACTATTTCGAGGAGAAATTACAAAGTTCTCTCTCAGTATTAGAATACTTAAGCTTTACAATAAGAAACTTCTACACAGTAACATTTTTTGTGGGATATTTCAATAGCAAAATATTATATATTTATTTCTACTATAAATGGAAAATATTTCATAATACCACTATACTAATTTTTAAAAACTTTTCCTTCCTTATAATGCTAAAATTTCATGAAATAATGAAAAATAAAATGCAAATATTAGAATATAAAAAACTTTATCAAAGTGAAGTGAATTTTTTTCTTTTCCCCATTTATGAAAATTAATACGATAGATATGTATTGAAATTTTAATCTAAATATAAATTTATTTAAAACTCACATTTAATTATATATAAAATGATTCAATCATTTTGATTTTTAATTATCTTTAAATATTTAAATAGGAAAGTTTCATGGCTTTTCTTAAAATATCTTTTTATTAACAAAATTTGAGTTTATATGCCAGAATGCTGTAGAAACATATCTGCTCTAATTTTATTTATATTATACTTAAGTTCTTCGATTATCAAGAAGCTTGAAAACGTATCCATTGTTCAGTAACTTTTTTTTATATTTTCGGAAATAATTTGATTGTTTACGTAAGTTTATAAGTACAGTGTTTGCAGTTAATCATATTTTTATTCCACTTTTCTTCATTTTCACTGGGTTTAGTAACTTAAATACTTTCATTATAAATATTATCAAATTATACTGCTTATAAGTGTTTCCGATAAACTTTACAATAACAATTAGGAGAGCCTTTGATTAAAATAAAATTAAACATTGAAAAAACTGACTCAGAGTTATATATAGTTAACGAGTATTTTTTTGTTTTACATTTGAGATCTAGAAAATAATACGAGGGAAATCTAAAAAACCATTCTACTTATGTTCCTCGCAAGTGGATGATATAAAATAATTCATTTTCAAATTCATAGTTTTACTTCTAATATTCTGATTAAATCTCACCAATACATGCCACTTCATATATTACTTGATAAGAGCTTAACACCTGATGAAGTCCATCGACAAAAAACTAATTTTAATACGACTACATGATTCACAAATTAAATTATTGTTCTTTGCAACAATTTGTAAAGAACGAATTTAGTCACCAAAAGTGCTAAATTTCTTAAAATAGTTATAATTAAATCAAACTGCATGTTATTAAAGTACGTATTAGCATTCTTTTCAGATATTAAAATTATTGAAAACAATAAGTTACTAAGCGAAATACAATTTATGTTAAATGCAGCTATTGCTACCGCAGAAATAAAATAAATGTGTACGAGTTAATCTATTCTAAACAATACTTCAATGGGGTGACTTCAGTTGAAACTAAAATTATTGAAAATCAGCCGGAAGAGAAAAATATTAGATTAAAGAAGTCAAATACATTTCAATCTTTATTTTTAAGTTACCAGGTACGAAAACAAACACCCATTTGGTGGCTTAAAAAGAATAAAATGAAAATTCCTATAACATATGATAATGAAGTTGATATACTTTTTTACAGATGTAAGTATTCAATCGTTATATAAAAGTAAATGGAATGTGATTTTTCATATATTTTCTTTATTTTAACTATTTTATTGAGAAACACCTGTTAATGAAATTCTATCCAATATTTATCTATTTTTTTTAAATCAAAAATGATTATTTCAGCCAAACCCTATATATTTAGAACATTATTAGAAGCTGTATGCGATAAGTATATAATAATTATTTCATGTATAATAATATTCATTTCATCTTTACAAGCCCAAGACATGATGCAATTTATTAAAAATTTCATTTAGTGAAGGGCAAAAGTATATTTATTTAGTAAACTTTATAAGGCTATGTTGAAGAAAATTAAATAATTTCAGTCTAGCTTTGTGCAAAATATTTTTAACAGTAATATTAATATTATTTTATTTTGAGTTCAGCACATGCGATCAATATAAGAAAAGAACTTTCATTTCAGTTTTAAAGTACTGTTTTGATACTTTGTGTTAAACGTAAACTCAATTTAATAGAAATAGCGTTTCGTTTACTGAGTAACTTCTAAATTCTAAAGTTTGTTTGGATTCAAAAGAAAGCAGATTGAAGTTGTAATTGGATTTTGAAGTCGCTATTTCGGAAGAATGTTTTGTGAAAAGAGCGGCAACATATCTTTATCGAAACACCTTGATGGATTCTAAAAGAATTTTGATGTCTCATCCCATCGTAAGTAAAGAGCAATTTTATATTTGCTTTTTGTGAAGTTTTAAAGAGAGATGAAAGATTTAGATTTAAGGTTTTCAAAAAGTAAAATACAATTATTTTTGTTGTGCATGACTGTCTGGAAAGTTTAGTATCTTGAGTTTCTAAGAAGAATCTTTTTCTATGTTTCATGAAAACCGAGCTTCAGAATTAAAAAAAAAAAATTCTAGCATTTACAAAGAATGTATAGTAATACTTAGAATATATGAAATTTAATTTAATAAAAAAATCAGAAAAAATGGTGGTTTTATAAAAGAATTTATCGATAGTAGGAATAATCATAATGATATTCTATTTTGAATTTTCAAATATCATTATGGAATCAACATACATTAATATATGTATATTATTTACTTCAATAAAACATTTTCTAGCTATTAAGGCATATTTAATCTATATAAATTTGAAACATTGTATTTCATTCAACACTGTTTGTGTTATGAAACCAAATCTAAATTCAAAATTAAAGATTCGTATCTGCATCATCTCTTCTGCTACCTCCATAATTGATCCTGCAAATGATTATTCTTCAAAAATATCTTCGATTCTTAAGTAATTCTTCAATCTGAAGATTAACTATGAAATGTTTATATAAGTTTCCATTATTCAACATACTAATTATTTGTTCATATAACGTCATAGATGAATAAATTCAAAGAAAATCAATATTAAAACTTTTAATCAGCATTTCATTCGCCAACTATATAAAAATTCTTGAAATATAGTTGTAACAGAAATTAAATGACATTTTAAATAATTATGTATTTTCATGGCTGTAGATTAGGTTATAAGAACAGAAAAATCATATATTCGTAGATGTCTTAAGCAATTCAATATTTACAAAAGCGACTATAGTAAAGTATTTTTGATTTGTGAAAAAATTGTTTGAAGGCTGGATATATCGATTACATTAGTCTTATAATTCATTACTACACTAAAATATTTTTCCTGTATTTTATATTATAATTGCTAATAATAATAGAAATAAACTAAAATCTTGAAAGTGACCTTAGTAGGGATGTAGTTGGTCTATAGGAGAATTGCTCTAAATTTCAATATCAATGCCGTAATTCAGACAGAAAAACTATTTATATCTTATATAAAATTTCTACCTACAAATGTGATGAAAGTAACTATTCGTTATGGCCTCATGAATTTGTACGCGTAACTTTCCAATTGGTATTCATGTATATTAATGGACGAAATCATTGCAACCTCTTTAGAAAACTTGTTTATTTAGGCATCTCTAATTTACTGTAGAAAATTATGAGAAGCATCTTGGTAAATTTATTATTTGGTATTTATCTAATATATTTTCTGGCAGATTTTGCTGACAGCTTTTTTTTTTTTTTTTTTTTTTGTAAATTTTCTTTATAAATACAGTTGATTCAGAGTCCACAACTATAATATTCGAAAAAGTAAGACATACATGACATAAAAATATTATTTAATTGTTAAAAATCAATTTTTCTGGTATAAATTTAAATTTCGAATTCTAAACATTTCATAAGAAAATTCTTCAGCAATTTAAAGTATAATTTTTATAATATCAATTTAATATTATTCAACAATATTATTTTTACTGTCTCTTTTCCTTTTCAAAAGTTTCAAAAATTATTCTAATTTTCTTACGCTCTCAAAAAAATGTTTTTTGTACAGTTTCAATCCAAACAATTAATCTACTTCAATAAAAAAATCTCATTTCATACTTTCTCCTTTTTACAACAGGTGAAAGCTATTTAGTTTACTTTATGATTTCATCAGCTGTTTCTACTTAATTTTGTATCATTTCTTCTCTTATGTTATTATTAAAACACATTTTTGAAACTGGATTGAGCATGGAATCAAAGACTAACAATAAATTTTATTTTCCCTAATTGGCTTTTTTTTTTTAAAATAAACAAGGTTCGCATAAACTTTTTTCAATAGTTACCACAAATCATGCCACATTTTATTCTTCAGAAGAAAATCTTTAACAAGAAAATGAAATTACAAAACATATAACAGAAAAACACATAAACAAAGTTAATTATAATTATTGAATTCATTCATAGGTGGTATCCTCTTCCTTCGAAAAAGTTTTTCGTTGAAAAAATAACAGAAACAATGATAAAGAAGAGACTTTTACATTCTTCCACTTTTAACTATCATCTCTAAAAATAAAAATATCTAATCAAACTGAACTGACAGTTTCTTAAGAATACTGCTTTAGAGATTGTCTTATTTTTATAATGAATACTCTTGCTTCAAAATGCCTTAACTTCTAAACAAATTACTCACAATAACGATTCACGTATATTGATCATAAAATGCAATAAATGTTTTTTGTCATAATGATTAAAGTATAGCATGTCAATGTTGAGTTATTCAGAGCAAAGTATATAGAACAAATTTATAACTGAATTATACTTCAATTGGTCTTGAATTAAGAACAAATGCAGGTAAAATAAGCAAGAAATTGTTAAGAGATAAATCGAAAATGTATTTACAAGAGTTATTATAACAATCTGTTTTGAAGATTCAGAAATTTTAATATTAGAGTGCACAAATATACAGTGCATTGTAGATTTTTATTTTATACACGAAATTTTTTGGATAGAAATTTATTCTATAAGATTATCATAAGTACAATCTTTGAATAAAGGCATAAATCAAGTAGAGTTTACAAATCTTTGAAAAATAGTCAAATGTTTAAACTTTCTCAGCATATATAATCAATCATAGATCACTTATAAGTAAAGTTTATAATTTAATTATCAATACATTGATTCGTTTGAACAAATTTATTTCAAATATTTGTAATATTGTCAGTAATTAAAATAAGTTTATAATTTTGAAACGAAACTCATTTTCTTCAATGTGCTAAAAGACCGATTACAGTAAAGTTTCCCTAAAAAGTATTAAGATCTTAATTTTTATTATTTTTGAAATTAAATTCCTTCCTTTTATTTGTCTTTCATTCTACGTGACAATGATAAAAACTAATGTTTATTCCTGTTGTGATTATTTTATTCTTATTTAAAAGATAAAATTTTTGTATTTAATGCTTTATATATTGTGATGAAAATATATTCCAAAAACATTGCAATAAGAGTTACAAATTTCTCCTTTATAAGTGGAATAATAATTATAAAAAAAATTAAGTGTTATTAGAATAGTTATGTAAATCTTATTAATTTTTTTATTGGATACGCATTTTATTTAAGAAAATGCTTGAATTAGCCTTCATTGTAAACTCCATAATCTATATTTTAATGACAAAAGATTTTTTGCCATAAAATACGTTACAAAGTGATTTATATACCTGACCACTAATGAATGGAACCAAATTTCCTAACTCTCAGGCACTATGCTTCTATTTTAAATTCTATCAATGATCTATGTTTGCCAAACAATATTCTATTAGAAACTCATAATTTTTTATTATTGCTAATCTAGCGGCAAAAACTAAATTAGTAACTTATTCATAATTTTTATTCTGACTTTAAGGTTCACATAAATTTCTTTTTAATTCTAATTGAAGATGCTTTAGAAGCCAAATTTCATCTTATGGAAAGATAGTAAAAAATGTTGGAAAAGCTGTTTGTCCATTTTCATGCAAAGGAAAATCATTTTGTTTGTGAATGTCTGCCTGAAATTTGCATACATTCTTAAGAAATATTTATACAAGGATTGTTAGCATACTTGGAGTCTTCCAGGGCTTAAAATATCGTAGAGAAGTTTTTATCAAGTTAGAAATTTATGAAAGCATTTCTTAAATTTTCCATATCTAAACAAATATAAGACAATTACTTCAAAATATATTTCAAACAAAAAATTATTCAAAATTTATTCATTTTTTTTCAAAATATGTATATTTCAATATTTCAAAATTCCTACTAATTCTGAAGATTTTAATATTTTAATTAATATTTTACATAATCATTTAAAAGCGTTTCATTAAAATGCGTACAAGTTTCATTTTGAACTAGAGTTACTTATATAGAGTTATAGTTTTACAATTTTTTTTCTGTGAGACACTGTGAAACATTGTAAAAATACAGCTATTTCAATGTCATGGATTCTTTAAAAAAATAATTATTTATCGAAAAAATTATTCCATGCATAAAATTACGAAAATATTTATGCAAAACAATTAGGACAAACTTCGAAACTTTTTATTGATTACAAAATTTCTTAATATTTTAAATACATGATCATCATGAATAGCAAAAAAAGCAAATTAAATGTTTGAATATCATAGAAATAATGAAACGTTTTAAACAGTTTGGATCATTTTAAGTTACTGTGTCCATTGTACATCTAATATAAAGTTTTGATGTTTTTTAGCAAAGAGATAAAATTATAAGCCTTACATTTGATGGGTAAACATAAAAAATAATTCTGAAAATTTCTTTTAAATAATACTATTAATATAATTTTATTTTGAGAATTAAAATCAAACAGTAAGAATAAATTTCAATTGTATATATTAATGAGATTCCAACTAAAAAAAAATCATTGATAACACATATTATGATACATTAGTATAAATTTAATATTTCAGGAATCATATCATATTAAAATTAATGACTTCCTTTTTTATTTATAGTACTGTTATGTCTTATATAAAATCATAGCCTGTTTTTAAATCATACATTCTATTCAATAAAAATACATTTTTAATAATACAGGAAAATGGTGTTTATAATTATTAAATAGGATGAATTATAAATATAAATCAACATTAAATATTGAGGTAATAAAACATTACGGCATATGTTAGAATATTATTATTATATAAGCATAATATATAAAATTGTTTCTACCTTACCATATAAATAAATAATTTGAACAGTTTTAAAGATAGACGTAAGACTTGCTTAGCCCTATTTATGTGTATATTTTACTTAGACGTATATTCAAAATTCTGGTGTTTTGACAACCTTTCTAAGAATAAAACTTTGTTCCTTATCTAATCCTCATGGATAAAAAAAATGTTGAAGTAGGCTAGTTATAAAAAGCATTCTACATAATCGGAGATTTACTTCTATCTAAATATATAATCTTTATAATCGATGTACTAAATAGAGAAACCCAGAAAGAGAGATAGTATCTAGGTTATTACACAGTAAGTGACGTGAGAGATATAGAGTTTCAAAAGCAATTAACTGATTTATTTTCAAGGCTGATTATACGACACCAGCAGCACATATGCCACCGAAAGTCATTTATAGAATTTATAAACTTTAACCTTCTTAATGGCCGTTTCTTGTTAGAGATAAAAGGACTTGCATCAATGGCTTCATGAACGTAATTTTGGACTAATTTAAGAGCAATGGATACGTCTTCTCAGAAAATAGATTAACAACTATTCCATTAGTTTGAGGAATTATGGAATCATGGATCATAAATTTTTAAATTATTTTAAATCAATTAAAAAAATTATGTAAATATATTCTTTAGGACTGAAATGTAATAATGGGATTTAAAGTTATTATATTTATTATGAGCGGGATGTTTATGAGAACAGTTTCAGCCAATAGGTACTTGTTGCTTCAAGAAATTTGGTATTAAATTGAAACAATGCCTTTAAGGTTAGTTTCCGCTTCATA
The DNA here is from genome assembly GCA_019974015.1 of Nephila pilipes. Lineage (NCBI taxonomy): Eukaryota > Metazoa > Arthropoda > Arachnida > Araneae > Nephilidae > Nephila > Nephila pilipes. The sequence continues at coordinate 139,444 of BMAW01011200.1, read as the reverse complement.
TTTTAATAGTGGGTGGTACTGCATGTTAAATGGATCTGAAGCTTAAAATTTTATTTTAAGCAGTACAAATAACTATACATTCGTTATATCATCTTGATTTAAAATCATGAGTTCCATCACAGAGTCATAACTTTCGTTTCAACTATCAACATGTAATTTCTAAGTTCAAGCAACTCACATTCTGTAACACTTATCGATTTTTTTTCCTTTCTTTAATTATTGTTAGAGGGTCTCCTGACACCTTTCATACATTCAATAAACATTTCGTACTGAACTATAACAAAATTCAAATGAATGTTCTCTAAAAATATTATTAACTACTTGGAATTTGTAATTTTTCTAAAAACAAATGTTTCAGTGATTACATTTCCTTTACACGTCATTTTAACACGCGAAACATTGTATATGCATTTTCAACGCATGGGATATTTCTCCTTTTTCATTACGAAACCAGAAAAGAAATGGCACACTTAAAATATTATTTAATATACTGAAAATTGGGATACTTTTAAAACCAAATGGAAGAATTGCCTTCAAACGAATATAATACTAATACATAATCAATAACATTTTTGGTTACTGTATTATTCAAAAGTATGCAAAAGACCGAGAGAGAGAGAGAGATTTTCAATATAATATTCTCAAACATTTTATGATTTAAAATTTTATTCATATTTATATATATATATATATATATATATATATATATATATATTAATATTATTACGCGTTAAATATAGTCAAAACAAGTTTTGCACTGAATCGTAGTATACTCTTCTTTATTGCCGACTCAAATCATCATCCTGGTTTTGAGTCATCAACGTTGGTGTGACCAGGAGTTAACATTTTAAACCGAAAACCAAGCAAAAATGAAAACAACATGCTTCTTTCAGTGAATCTGCTGGAAAAAAATGTTAAGTTGGTTTCATTTGCTAGAAAATTTACGGCATGTGAAGGGTGTTAAACTTGCGGACTTCTTACAAAAAGAAATCAGTCAATGAAAAATATTGCTGTGATCGAGTTATTCCTTACTCGATACCCATTTATATCACGAGTACTTTTTAAATCTCATCATCGTATATACATTTACATAGATATATATCTTCTTACACAATAGGTGCTAATACAATTGGTGAACAAAAATTCATATCCATGTCTAATTTAAAATTAAACATTTAAATAACTTTAAAAGTAGTGAGAGAAAAATAGCAGTGTCTTATAATTAATATTTAAATATGATATTTTATTAATTTGCACTATTTTATACCATATGTTAATTATTCTAGAAACCTAATCATAGATAATTTAAACCCTACCTTGATTTTTTAAATATTTTAAGTAATCGTAAAAGGGAAATGAAAATGCACAATCATTGCAGACATTAATACACAGTCATTTCGGGTAGAATATTATTTTATAATTATTCAAGAAATAAAATGTATATCTACCTTATCTCATACTTCAGGTATTTCAAGGATAAGATATGCAATAATAAGTGTTTTTTTCAAATATGTTTAATGCAACATTTTAATTTATTGTTTTCACAGAACTTCTTAAAGCCAAGCATTTCTTCAAAACTCGGCTAATATGGATTAAACTAATTATCCAAGCTTTAAAAGGTTATTTTCTTTCATAATAGCATAATATATTTTCAATATATTTAACAAACATTCTTTCATCTTAAAAAGTAATAATATTTGTAAATAAATAAAAAAAATATCTCACACTACGAATAAAAGAATTAAACCACAGGTGATAAAATTTAAGACTGCTCCGCCAATAAGTTAAAAATAATGCTTTGTTCCCAACCCAGATTTTGTTCTTTTTATTATTACCATGCAGTGTCTCTCAATTTCAAATGCTCCTTCAGATGTTGAAAAGATTTGAACTCTAAAACGCAAATGCTAATTGCAGTCTTTTCAAATGTAGTCATTTGTGCTTTCTCTCGTTTCGAACAAATATGCAATTAGCGCATTTTTGCCCTGAAGTAATCTCTGGAATTCATTAACTATTATCTCTTGAAAAATATGAAGCAAGATATCGGATGGAAAATACTCTTGAAATAAAAAATGGTTATTCCGTTATTCATACTTATGTTTAATTACTAATGAAATAATTAATGCTGATTTAGTCCAAATAGATTTTATTTTTCCTTTAAGAAAAGACATTAAGTTTATAATTTATGTATTAATTTTTCATATTACTTATATATTAAAAATTATTTAAGCAACTTTTGAAAATAATTACATTAAGATATTTATATTAATTGATGCTCTAAATCTTTAAAATTTAAAATTTATTAATATAATTATTCAGTGCAATGTTTATGATCTTGCTTATATTCTAAATAAACATTCAATTCTAAATGAAGATATCTGATTTTTCTCCTAACTTTTCAAGGGTTTCTAGCAGATTCCATTTACTAAAATTTAAAATTATTTTAAAATAGAAAATCATTATTAATATAAAACTTAAAATTAAGGAAACAATTTAATATTTACGTAAGGATAAGGACTCATAATTAGTTTCCTTAATTTGATTTCGTAGTAGTCAAGATATCTATTGTTTGGCATGGGGAAATCTGGTCCAGAGTAAATTAAGATGTTTTAAATTTTGCTAATGACCATCACGTACAAAAGTGCACTAATGCGACCAAGATTAATATAAACAGAAGCCAAAGACTACAAACTCTCTAAAAGATAAACCATTAGAATTAATTTGAAAGGGAAAAAAATGGAAATGGTTCTGGAAACTCATTTTTCTAATCCATTTCAAAACTTCAAGACAAGTACCAAAATATTGCACGATTTTAATTTGCACCCTGATTGGTTAATTTCATTCACCTGATCATAATATTATGTTATGTCATAAATACAAATACGTAACAACACTGAACAGTTGTAATTATTTGAATATTTCCATTAGAATACGTAACAACACTGAACAGTTGTAATTATTTGAATATTTCCATTAGATGAAAATTTAATTTAATATTTGTGGAGTTAGTGCAAGTGTTCGAGGTAGTCCAGACCAAAATTAATAAAAGAAAAGTCTTCGTGGAACTATTGCAGAAGCAAATAATTTCATCCCATGCATTGAGACATTAATATCCAGGATTCCAGCCAAGTATATAGGACTGTTCCACAGTTTTTCATATATATTTATATATATATATATATATATATATATATTTATTTATAGCTCTGTGTTATTAACATCTCTTAAGGAAATTCAATGTAGCTTAGATAATTTTATTTCACAGTTCACTGAGGTAGTTATAGAAATTCACTTAATTCAGAGAGATGCAAGTAAGAAGACTCTTTTATGACAAATTACTTTCACACTTAACATGAAATCCCTCTCCGCCGTAATAATATTTCCTACCTACAACTTTAAGATATTCTAAATAACTAGTTCTACAGAAGCAAAAATACAATTGACCAGTATATTGCTCTTAAATTGTTCAGATTTTTCTCCCAAAACCAAGTTAAAAAATTTCTTATCAAGAAAATGCGAAGTATATTATTGAAGAACCGAGTAATTCTGAGCAAAAAAATGTATAAGTGTACAATCTTACTTACCACATGAGGTTACATGAGATATTTTAATACTAGATATATTTAATGATCTTATTATTTCAAGTGATGGGAATCAGGACACGAACCTAAAGTTCAAATTGAACATCGCCTTTTATCAAAATCACGAACTTCTCAACTTTTGAAACCATGGTGTTTAAAGAAAAAATACCGTGAAAATACTCTCTTGTGTGTATACATTTCATATGAATAAATGATCAAATAAAAATCAATTAATTCTAAATATATATTTCCTGATTTTAAACTAGTTAAAATGATTTAACTTTCTAGCATTTTATAACAGATCTTTACTTCTTTCTTACAGATGAAACATCCTTTGCATTTGAATGATTTTTCTTATCATTTTTTATCAAAATCTTTTCAATATAGAGAGACCCTTTTGAAAATATGTTCTTAGAAATTTTGAAGAAAATAATGTTTACATTTCTCGGGATTGAAGAAACGATTTGAATATAGTAAACTTTGAATCTATATTTAATGGAAATTTGAAATACTATATATATCCTGATATTTATCTTAAAATATTCTTAGGTACATAACTCAATTTAAATTTTTAAGAAATACTATTCATCACAAAATATCTTTATTTTACAAAATGCTACATTAAATTTTTATTAAGTATATTTGCTAGTTTTGTTCTTATTGATAATATAGGAGTAATATTTGATGCCATATATCTGAAATTCTTTATGTTGGACTTTAAAATTGTTTTAAAATAATTTAATTATTAAATTAAAATATTAATTATGATAGAAATTAATGTAATATAAATTTGAAATACTTTGTGGGAAAAGCTTTGGATTATTAACATGTCTACCATATAAGGCGTTTCAAATGAATTTTTAAAAAATTGTAATGATAACATATTGATTAAAATGTTATGATTTAATACATTATGTTGAAGATTTATCACATTGTGCTGATTCAGCAATAATTTACAAGAAAAATTTTCTATTATGTTACAAACAGTTTTACAAGCTCTGTTTGATTAAATAACAGTAGAACAATAAATAATATTTTCAAAGAATTTATACAGATATTATATAAATATAATTATTTGTTTCATTTCTTTCATAATTATCAATCATTGAATTGAATTTATTATATTACAATTTTAGCATATAATTTGACATTAATACCTAGATCCTTAAATGTCTTAAAAGGTAAATTGTGCATATTTCATCTATAATACAGTATAAGGCACAATTTTTTTTCTATACAGCAAAAAGTGATGGAGTACTGCAAATGTTAAGCAATAAGAATGCTTCTATTTTTTTCTTTTCGTCAATTTTCGAATTGAATTGTCCAGCCTTTATTTATGTCACACATTAATTCCTGAATAGCGTAATTTCCTATTAATTGTTATATTTGGAATTTTTTGTGGATTAAACCTTGTAAATATTAAAATTATATCAACAATTAAAAAAACATAATTTACCAACAATTCTATTAAACGCATAAAAAAGCTTGGAAGTGTCATTATTTGTTACTCAATAGGTTCATTCTGCATTAAGTTTCAAATGCAAATGTTCATTATCAGTTCAAACAATAAATAAAATTGGAAGCTAATAATTCATTAAACTGAGAGTCGTGTATGATTTCAATTACAATAGATTTTTTGACATAGATAATTTACTGTTTACATTTATAATCTATAGATATAAATAGAATTATATAAGAAAAGAAAAAAAAATTGGAGTTTATATATTAAATTCTGACAATCAAAAATTATACTAATTATATTAATTATGTTTCTTCCTATATATTAAAATTTATATATTAGAAGCAGCTAGTCTTTCTCCTTGAACGCCAGAGTTGCAATCATAACATATGTGCTTAAAATGCTTACAAAGGTAAATTTCATATAAATTTCTCAATTGAACCTCGGGATTCTTGTGTGCTTATTATTTTGTTAGGTACTGTACTTTCTTACACTGGCGTAACATATTTCACTTCAACAATTCCTAGTTCTATTTCTTTTTTTCAACTCGTTAATTGTTGGATCTATTAGCAAAGAGATAGGTTCTCTTCAATCAATGATTTATTTTACAAGTGGATTTGCCTGGTGGCAGTTATTTCTTTCTAAATAGGTTTTTTTCTTATTTATTGTTGGCCGGATATAAAAACAGTTTTCCACATGCAATAAAATATTAAATAAGCAGTCGCGCGTGTCTCTAGAATACAATTTCCAGAAATTAAAGTCTAAAAATTCAGACTATGGCTGAAAGTAGTTCTAAGACAAAGGGTTAGAATACCCTAGAGTAGATGTTTGTTGCACTTTCTGTCATTTAGATATTAAACCAAATAGAATTAAAGAGTACCTCTCACTTACCCTCACCTTCTGGAAGGATAAATCAAAAATTGGCTCCAAATGTTCTTTTAAAAAAATAATCACTTTTTATTGAAGCAGTAAATACTTTCCTAAAGAATACATAAGCAAACATGTGATCATAGATTCCAACAGTATGTTGTACCACATCAAATGGAAAAAGAAAACATAAACATATATAGCACAACATATTGATAAGGTATTGATTTATAATCGAGGGACATCGATGATTAATATTCCCTATTAATATAAATATATGAAGGAATAGAAAACTTATCTTTATTTTACATTCTAACTAACTGGATACCATTTGTTAGAAATAAAAGTATTTCATCTCTAAATAAGCAATGTATGTAGACATACTGTCATTAGACTAGCAGACAACGTAATCTTTATTTAAATATATCTTTTTTAAACAATTCAATAATAGTTCATATAAATTCCGGGGTTTTGGAAATTATATGAACTATTATTATTTGAACAGGACATCATCCTGTTTGTCCCAAAACAATTAGCAGACGGCTGCATACTTCTGAATAGCTTGCATAGAGATCATTAGGGAGATTGTTCCTATCACTGCAGTAACTTCGCAAGAGACCAAAATGCTGCCATGAAAGAGCAGCATGAAGTTTAGTGGTAAAACAAAAGTTCATCGTTACTGATGCGTATCGCTTTTGTCTTGGTGAGGATGATAACTGCACTCGTGTGTAGTAGAGACAAGGAGATAAGCTTCAATATGAAAGATTTGTTTCACTCGTCGTTCATCTAGGCTGCAGTATGGATAGAGATTTCATGAAGGTTCGAACACTATTGGTCTTCATCAGAGCCATCTTGGTGTCTCAAAGATATATATATATATATATATATATATATATAATTTTATAAACCTTATTAAAGTGGCGTAGTATTATTTGAATTTGGTTACACATTAACTAAACTTCCGAGTGGTGCAAAGTAAAATATATAGGACATTGCCAAATTTTGAATTTGCAGTTTTTAGACTGCTGTGCTTTTGGTAGGAATACTAGGTTGTTTTATTTTACAGATGTATAATTAATTGTATGGTTCATTTCTGAAATAGTAACTAATAACAGATTAACTGAATAATTAAAACTATTAACTTTAAATTGAATGTTAGGAATTAAGGACACAATTACCTCTTTCTTATAACTCATTTTAACCGTTTAGGCGCCAATGTTCCAATTTGGGAACATCAATTTAAAAAAAATAGCCAAAAATGTAATTTTTTAAATATCTGAATGCAATTTTTATTTTATAAATATAAAATTTTGATTGAAATTTTGAAATACTTTAAAATGAGATAAATTAGTTTTTTTTATATCGAAAAAAAAGTTTTAATATGCAATTTTTGACATATTTCTTATTTAGAAAGTGTAGATTTTTTAAAGAGTAAATATAATATAAATCCATCTTAAATTTGGATGAGTTATGAAACAGTATATTTAAATAAATAAATTCCATACTGTTAAATGTTAAAAAAAGGTTTAGTTGCGTAATTATGAAGAGAAATATTTTGAGGTTCTCAAAAGGGAACATTGGCGTTTGAAAAAACCTTTTTTATATGTTTCAACTAATTGAAATTAACCGATTTGGAAGCCATTATACAGGTATATTCTGCGTGAAACCAAAATATTATTCAGTGCAAAGGTGATTTATTTAGTATAAGATTCAAGTTTATAGAAGCCCCTTCCCCCCGCAAAAATAAGATTTGCATCTCTCTGTATTTCCTTTTGTTTCTCCCTTGATTTCGCCCCGATGTCAGTTATTTCTAGTTCTAGTTAAGAAGATCTATTTCAGTTGAGTACAACTGAAAAAATTATAAACAAGGGAATCACAATTGTAGTATATGCCATCGTACAGATGAGGAGTATAAGATGTTTCGAAAGGTCAAGCAGAATTTTTTTCCGCATGTGTTTCAATCATAAAAAGAGAATTCACTCTCAGAGAATAGGAGGTTTCATATTGTGAGTTTTTCTATTTATTATATAACACGCTATGATTTTTAAAACTGTGCAAAAACTATTTCCTATTCAACTTTTTGATAAAATTTTGCCTAAGGAGTACATTGGAATATTAGCATGCATGAAAAAGTTATACGCTCTTGAGTGGTGACCATTGGGTGCAAAGGAAGATTGTTATTGGAGCACTGCTGAAGATTTGAAAGTTGATATTGTTCCAACAATCATATCAAGAAACCATTTCTATACGATTAAAAATTTTTTTACTTAAATGATAATTCTAAATCGAAGTCAGGTGATAAACTTGGAAAAATAACTCCAATTTATGAAGATTGGGGAAATTTTGCATCAGTCTGGAGCTTTCCACAAAAAGTGAGCAATGCTAAATTGATGATACCTTATTATGGACATCGCACTTGTAAACTGTTTATAAAAGATAAGAACAAAAGATTCGGTTTTAACTCGTTCACTCCCAGCGTATCATATGTGTTACGTTTGCGTTTTCTCTCCTGTGCCGAGCGTATCACATTAGATACACTCTGAGAATGCCTGCTGCAGACCAACGTATCAATAGTGATACGCTTAATGAGAACGATTTATATGATTTTTAATGTTACTATATAGCTTTACAATACCGCAAAATCTATATAGATAGGTTATTTGGAGTGTTGATCTTAGTGATATGAACTTGGATTTCACTGCTGTCTATCAGGAAGGGGTAATTGTTAAAAGCACCTGTTGCTGCGTGGCTCTCTAAATGTAATGACATGATTTAAAGAGTGTTCTTGCTTTCGGTTTACTTTTTTCTTTCTAGGTTGCTTCTTAGAAGTTCGAAGGAGAATTTATGGATTTTTATGGGGGTTAGAGTTTTTGGTAGCAAATGCTCTCAGTTGTTTGTTTCTTTCGGTCGGATTTATTTATAGCGAAAGTCATGACGAAAAGAAAGTATTTATCTGAGACTGAGATTTGTGAATTAATGAATGAATCTGACAATGATGTTAGCAAAAATACGGATAAATCTGCACTCTTTAGTGACTTAGATGATCATTCCGAAACATCAATTACAGTTATATATGAGATTGAAGAAGACGAATCCAGCAATCAGCAATTAGATGATGAGTGGAGCGAAAGCTTGAAATGTTTACATTCTCTTACGTTCACAAAGAAACCAGGTTTGAATGTAGATAGCTCTGTTACGTTAGAAAAGTCTCGTTACTAAAATTTAGATCACAATTGATTCGAAAAGTTTCATTACTAAAATTTAGATCTTAATTGCTTGATCAGATTTTAGAAAAATTTATGGCATACAGAGACCTATAAACTCCTATTTGAAACGTCAAACATCCTTTACGTTTAGTTGGTAGCATTTTCCAAATGTGTACATAAACATTAAAAGGAAAAAAAGGACGAAGATGTGCCCTTTGCTCAAATTCTTGTGTTAAATTTCAAAAATTGACAAAATAGGATTGTAAATCATGTGACGTTGGACTATGCATTGAATAATATTTTGAAAAATACAATTCAGCAAAATAAGACTCTTTTTTTATATCTTAATATTCCATGCAATGGTTCATCATTACGCTATGAAATTTATGTAACAAATGCAAGTATATTTCTGAAAGATATGATTTTTTATGTCATAATTTTATGTAATTTAATGCATAAGATATTATACACAAGGTTAAAATATGGATGTTATGTTCATCATCTGGATATCCGTATGCGATGGAAATTTATTCTGGAATAAATAATGAGTCATCAGGAATGCCTCTGGATGAAGACTTTGTGACACAGCTATTGAACTACAAGTACAGTCTGAAGTAACCGCATCAGGAAATGTCCTTTACTAGACAATAACACGCTATCAAAAAGACCAGAAGAACAATGAATTTCTGTTTTGATGAAACTGTATTCATTTGCCGTTGGAATGACACCGCAGTTGTGACAGTTTCCTCTAATCACCAAACGCATGAACCTATTTCGTATAAAAAGCAATAATCTAAATCAGCATAAAGAAAATGGAAGTTACCCAGTCTACATTTAAAAAGCATCACAATGAAGGTAGGATGGAGTTGATGCTCTGGGTAAACTTCTATCATCGCACAGACTCTGAAATAAAAATTGTTACCGGAATTTATTCGCTAACGCTCTTAATATTGCTGTAATAGCTTCTTGCATAATTTATGGAGACATTCATGGAAAGAATTCAATGCCACATTTAAGATTTTACTGTGATATTACGCTGAATTTGCTGAGTTCCAAACCAAAGCTTACATCTCAACCTGGACCAAAAATCCATTTTCCAACTGAAAGAAAAACAGATAATTATTTTCTAAAATCTGTGTTACAAGGACGCTGTGCTGTTTGCTAAAAAATGTGCCGCAACATGTGTTAAGTGTAATAAGAGTTTGCATGAAACCTGTTTTTCGTCATATCATTGCAAATAAAATGGATTAAATTTGCAAAAAATAAAAAAAAGGTAAACAAATTTAATGCAAATGTTTTTAAACTGTCAAATATTTCCATATTATATTATTTAAATTCCTTTTTGTTTATTTGATTTTCGTAAATAGAAAATCTATAAAATCTATAAGAAAAATACTCATCAGACGCCATTGTTCCAATTTGGGAGCATCTAAAAAAATCATATATTTTTTTTTCTTCAAATGTTTTTGTTGAATACTTATAAAGGATCTGTAAGTGTACATAATTCAGCAAATTTTTAGTACAAATTCAATCTGACTCGTAATTTGGTGTTTAAATGGTTAAGTCCTATATTAGTTATGTTGAAATTATAAATGAAATATTATTTTCTGGGATAATAAGCAAATTCATCACTAAACCTTTATAAAATATTGCTATCATAATTTATGTATTTATGTCATGCATTTCTTATTGCTAAAAGTGAGCAAAATATATTTCTTGAAGAAAATAGTTTTTTAACGGGAATTTTGTTTTTATAAGCCTGGAAGATTTATTAATTTATTTCTCGAGAAAACATGAAAAATACAAATAAACAGTAATTTGAAGGTATTACTTTCAATATTTACGATTATAATTAATCATTAATTAATTATGCTGACACTTTTAAATGTTCTTTGATTTAAGATGAAAATTTTTCACAAGTCCAATGCATTAATATTTAATTTGAAACTGAGTAAATTTATCTTGAAAAACACATTAACATTTCTGTGATATATAGAAGTACTCAGTTAAAAAGCTTTTGATTTCTAATTGTGATTCCATTTAATATTCCTTAAAATGTATTAAATAAGACAAAACTATTTTATTTGCATTAATTTCCTAATAGAGATATTTTTCATGTTTTATTAAGGTAAGAATATTAAAGTTAATACAATTTTTTCTTATTTTATAAATTATTAAGCATAGAGTGAAAAATTATTTTATTTAAAATTTTACAAGTTTATTTCACTTAGTAAAAATTGTTAATTTTTAAAATTTACAAATATTTTTTTTTAAATTATGAAACTTAAATTTTATTGATAAGGCTACTGGATTTCTTTTTAATTTATTACGTTATTTTTGAAATGTGAAGTATATTTTCAGAAACAGTATAAAGTGAGCCGCTCAGAAACCAATGCGGTTAAGTCCATTTTTTGATATTTTCTGATTTTTGGAGATTTTGATGAAATAAATAATAATCTTCTTAGTTATTAAAGGATTTACTCGTTGGTTACTTTTTTCTAGGTTAGACAGCCCTTTTTTTAATAGCTTCTGAATATATTGTATAATAATTTCAGAAGCCATTGTGAATAAGTCCACCTTTTATCAATATTTTTTTACATAAACTTTGAAATGAAAATTAAATTCTTCTTCTTTCGATATTTGTTGGTAACACTGAAAAACAAGAAATTCATAGTAACTGTAACCGTTACTTCTAATTATAATTTTATGCATGTGCAAAACCATTGGAAGAAGCTGTTACCAACAGAAAAAAATCAACAAGTGGACTAACAGTCAATTGGCTTAATATGAGATGGATAAAATTGGAAAGGTCAAACCCAAGCAGCATTAAGTTCAAATATAATTTTGACGAGGATGATACCTTTCATGTAATTGATATAAAAAAAAAACAAAAATAGGTAGGCCAGTAAATTTAAAAAATATAACTCAACCTATATTATATCCTAATGGCAGAATAACTTCAAGAGAAACAAAAAAAGACATGTGTTTATTAAAGTATATATCTCCAATTAAACACGAATTTTACAGGACATTAAGGACAACACGTGGAGATCAAGATTTACATTTAAATAGCTCGAAAGAAGATGATGTTTGTTATGATGAATAAACATAAAACTTATGACAAAAAATGTTATTTTATTATTTTTACCTAAATTTCTTATCTTTTTCAGCTGCCAAAAGGTATAAGTCCTAAACATTTTAAGATGCTGTCATTATTTCAATAAATACTTACGTTTTTATTTACACATCCTGTACATATCTTGTTTCTTGCAGAGTTTACACCTCGAAAAAAGACTTTATACACTTTTCTAATTAAATTAATAAACCAAGAATTTTAAAAACTAATGTATCAAAAAACATTAATTTTCTCAATTTTTGTGTTTTGGACTTAACTGCATTGGCTTCTGAGCGGCTCAAGTCATTAAATAGGGAAGAGTTGAAACAAATATCATAATTAATAACAAAGGAAGGAAAGAAGAAAAATTAACAATTTGTGACCAGATTACCTTATGCTTTTATAAATTAATCTAGTCTTTTTAAGTTCATATTTATTAAATTAAAATTTGTAACCGCTATCTGTTCAATCCCGGTACCTAGCATACACTAGAGGAGTTATGACAACTGGAGCGCTAATAAACAGCAATCCATGCGGAGGGCCTAACACGTAAACAGAATTAAGGTATGAGAATTATGTAAATCTGTATTATTACACTAACACTTAATTTCTGATCCTTAAATTATGTTTTTCTTAACTGTAATCCCTGAATAAATGGTAATTAAATCTAGGAAGGTATTCTTTATTAGATAATTTTCACTTATTAAATCTGTGTTAATCCTAACGGGATACCTCGACATGGTGCCGATGGTTATAAATTATCACTTAACAATGTTTATCAGATATACCTAAATTTACATGCAGTGATACATTTTAAGATCATAAAAATTATTAAACGTTTTTCGTTTCCAATTATGCATTGCTAAGGTACGGACACTCACTAATGTCCACGAATTAATTTTTTTTTGCGAGTGTAATGGAAATCAAGAAATAAATAAGTGCTGCATGAATGCCACATTTATTTGTAACACAAAATATTAATTAAAAAATAATTAAAATTTTTCCATTTATTTAACAATACGAAATGAAACTACATCAATTATGAATGAAATGTAACTTTTAAAAAGACCGCGGCCAAAAAATGACCAAAAAACTGCATAATAATACCATTGGAATTTGAATTATCTTTAGATTTACGCATTAGCGAGAAAAGCATACTAAAATTCCTTAATATATAATTATGTCAGTTGATAACATCGGGACTGTCAGGATTCAATGAAAAGTAAAAATTTGTTGTGGCAATTAATAAATTATTTTAGACATTTGAAGTTTTCTTGCAAGCAAACTAGATGCGCTTACAAATAAAAGTTTCTTAATAATAACTATAATTGGAGGTAATTAATCAATGAAATGTCACACAATAGAATTTCGTCATCCTAAAGTTTTCTTTCAAAGTATTGTTATTTTGGTTAAAATTTCTCATTACAATGTTTTCGCAAGTTAGTTCCCAAGGAAGATTTTTAAACATAAAATAAAAAAAAATAATAATAAGTCTAATTTTCTTGTACGTGCGTATGGAGTAATTTTTAAGCAGTTATTCCTATATTTATTTCATGTAGGTTAATTATGAAAAAGTGATCAGAATTTCTGTATTTGAGGCTACATGAAGGCAAAATTAGACATACTTTATAACATTAATGAGATTTTAAGGAACAATAGTCATTAAACAGTATTTATTTATATCATTCATTAATATGATATAAGAATATATCATGAAAATAAACATCCTACATTATTTCTAAACATCTTATAAAAAACTTTAACAGGAATTTAAATGTCAACTCCTATTTTATTTTGTTCTCAAAACATAAAAAAATGGAGCTTTGAGGATAATTGTTAATGTTGTTTCTTATTTTAATAAAAAAGTTTACAAATTGTTTCACATGAAAATGTTTGAAACAAATTACCAAATAAAGTAAAATAAAAATTGCATGCGTGATATCGAAAGTCATTTTATTAACTCTCAGTTCTGGGCTAATGTTAAAAATGTAAATTCATTTATAAGAAACTAAAAATAAGAATAAGAGTTATGAAGAGAAATTAAATTAAACTCACAAATTTTCTAACTTTTGCTTTTTAAATACTCGAAAGTAAGATGTATTAACATTTCCATCGTATTATAAAGTGCTATAAGAAAATATTTTTTAGAAATCATTTCCGTTGAATTACATTGATGTATAATTTTGTTCTTAAGAGGTAGAATTAATTTTTTGTAATTCAGAACATTTACTTGGAGCTATTTTAGGATATTTAGCTTGAATAATGTAGAAAAGATAAAAATAAATTTCCCAAGCAAAACTTGAAAATGCTTAAATACATCTATGAATTAGCCTATAACATCTTCCATGTACACTCACATAATTTTTCACATATAAATACACAGTAGCAGTTATCTTAATAAGATATAAAGCTATGTAACATACAAACCTATATATGAACAAAGTTTTATAACAAATGAATGCCAGAATACACACACATATTATTTTACTTGAAATTTATTATTAATATTATTACACACCATTAATTATAATTATTAATTAATATTGTATTTAATATAAATATGAATTAAAATAAATAAAATTAAAATATAATTCTTAACTTTTAAGAATCTACGAAATGTTTTCGGATGCGTATTAAAAATTTCTGAACCAATTTCTGGAACAAGAATTTGAAAGAAATTTATCGCATCCATGTATCTAAATAAAAGGTCATAAAGAATGCAAATAAAATGTATAAAACTATTTTTATGTTGAACATAAAAATAAATAGTAATCAATTTTATGTTCTTGTCGTAAGCCTGGTTTAGGAGTACTCGAGTTTAATGAGCAACATTGCTTCTCCCTTGTAATAATTTATATCTATTCCAAGTACAAGAAAATCTATTTGTTTCTAAACTGTTTAAAGAGGCCTTTTTCGTGTCAACATATAAGTATTTAAGAAAAATTTGAAAGCAACGAAAGAAAATGAAAGTCCTAATGTTACATGAAGTCTCTCTATGGTATATAATAATTACATCATTTTTTGGTAATGAATATATATGAACAAACCTTAATAAATAATAGGATCTAGTTGCAGAATAAAAATGTATTGTCTTAAAAATTAATTCATACAAATTATTTTCGATAGATCGATAGATTTTTTCTAAGAGTTCAAAACTCATTGTTTTGCTTGACATGATTTTTAAAACATTTTACATATTTTTACTTCTTTCTTCATTTTCAACTTTTAATGCATAAAGTTTTTTAACATTTTCTCAGTAAATTTTTGTGTGATTAATATTTATATTTAACTTTAATAATACATTTATGCAAGTATGATTAAAAGAGGAATGCATCGAAATTAATATGTCATGTATGAAATTATATATATATGTAATTTTATACATAACATATTAACCCAACTCCGCAAAAAATCAGCAGTCGTAAGCAAGAAAATGTGCAAAAGAGGTATTATTATTTTTTGTGTCTGATAAATGGCTCATAATGGAA
The DNA here is from genome assembly GCA_019974015.1 of Nephila pilipes. Taxonomy (NCBI): domain Eukaryota; kingdom Metazoa; phylum Arthropoda; class Arachnida; order Araneae; family Nephilidae; genus Nephila; species Nephila pilipes. Next base: position 123,731 of record BMAW01011200.1, on the reverse strand, counting down.
GGGTTTACTTGGAAATTTAAATATGTTATATAAAATGGTGTTAGTAGCCGCATTATGCAGAATCATGCCCTTGCTATGATGTGTACACCACTTATCCCGATAAGAGTATGTATTTGCTAATTACCCATAACGGGCTCCAATGATTAGCATGGGCACAGGCACATTGCTATTATTTACATAACAATTGAAAAAAAATTGACTTGATTAGTAAGTGTAGATTTACTAACATATATGTAAATAGTAGGGTACATGTGATGAGCAAACCTTTTGAAGGGTAAATCTTTCATATAAATGGGTCCACTTCAGTTTGATATGTGTCGCATTATCAAGTGGGAACTATTTTAGTGGACTAAAATAAGACATCTGGTGCATGTGGCATCGTTCTGCCCAAATGAATGTTATCGTGATATCCTTGACAACCATATGATTTCGTATGTGTGTTTTCATTTTCTCACTGGTTACTTTGTCGTTGTACTGGACTACACAATAAATCCAATATTTCTAAATTGTATCCAAATAGTTCGACGAGCACTTTACAGACCTTGTTTTACCCGCTTTCTGGGTCCCTTGATCTTAATTCCATCAGCACATACGGAATGCCATCGAGTTAGATGTTGAAACTTCTTACCCAATTCACCAACGTTTTGCCATTTTTTGCAGGTCATTGATCCTTAGAGTTCCAAACACTTCCATTGTTCCAAAGTCCATGCTAGAACAAATCACCCCTGTCATTTGGGTGAAAGATGATACAACACGATTTCTAAACAAGCATTTCTACTTCAATTGCTATTCAGTGAGTGCTGTTGGTATGTGTTTCACAATAGTTTAAATATCTATGACAAATATAGAAAAATATTAATGTATATGATTTTTCCTAGCTAATTTTTTACTGAGACAAAAACTGTGGTACGTTTCATTGCTTAGAATTATTAATGTATAATTTATTATCAAAAGACTGTTTTCTGTCCTTTGACAGTAGATACAATTATTCAATCAGCTACTCTTTTATGTATCATATTATCAGAGTGAGTGATGCAAAATATGTTTGTTGGAATCCTCTTAGTTGCACATTTCTGTCTAACTCAATTATCAATTAATCACAATGGTAAGGCTCGTAATTTTGAAACCCAATGAAAAATTAGAAAAAAAGCATGAGAAATCACTTCCGTAATCACATCCAAGCAACACCAATGGAAGGAGTTTTAGTTCCAACAAATTAAACATGCTTTAATCTCGTATCAAGGGGGTCTTTGAAAGTACTGTAATCAAACCCACAGCCCATTCTCAAACGAGACTGTTCTAATCTTCTAAAAAAATGTTTCTAACCTTAAAAGTTTTGTAAATTATGTTTGAACATCTATGTCGCTTATGATAATTAGCACATAACGTGAGTTTTCAAAGTGTTCTGCTATAAATCAAGAGTTTAATTACCATTGCTTCCATTGATAAATTACCAACTGAATACTGGAAATTTCCGGGCTGTTTTAACAAATGCTATGTCTCATCATTTTAAAGTACAAATATACATATTGTGATTGAATAATAACATTATGAAAATATATTCTGCGTATTAATAAATGTTCAAAAAGGATAATATATTTAAGTGATCTTAATTTTTTTTAATTACTGGTATAAATTATTAAATATATCAATTCTTTAACATATCCAATAAAACATTCTTATATTATGTTTGTTTTCATTAAAATTACCTTTTATCATATATGAAGATTACCACAATTTTTTTAAAGCTGGCGATAATGATAATATTTCAGAAAAATTTCAACTTATTTAAATCATAAATAAAGATGAATTATTTTTATATTTAATAACGTATTTAATAAAATATGAATTTTATTCTGCCAAAAACTATGTACTTAAATAGCGGATAGCGTATTAAATATATTGTATTTTTTTTATCTTTTTACATTACTGCTTTTCATATTCTTGACAAATTAAACAAAAATAACGTTGAAGAGGAGAAATGTAACCTGTTAAACTAAAAGTGCTTTTAATATGAAAAAAAAAGTTAACTAATATATGTAATTTATTTTTCCGCTTATAATTCAAATTAATAGCTGTAAAGCAAAAATCATAGAGAATTACACATTATAAATAATTCCATGTAATGTTCAATCATTCTTCTTTTTTTCTTTTAATGCATTTCTCAGTAAAGCAAAATATTTAATCTGTCCAAAAATATTTCAAATATCTATATATTATATAGTCTGGGAAATAAATTACATATAATCATTTTTTTTCATTTTTTCTTCAAAATATTACCTTGAAAATGCAGTGAAATATTTCTACTATGATATTTTTCTATTTAATGTACTTTTAGTTTAACGAAAAATTTCTGAAACGGACAAATCGAATGAGTTGAAATTTCAAATATATTTTTGAATGCTTACTAATCTCCTTCTTATGCTTAGAACTTACATATGAAACTGCTTGGAAATAATTTAAATTATATCTTATATTATAGACATCAATTTCATAATTAAATAATTAGCTGAGCTAACTATTTAAAATTTTACTTTTACTTTTTTGTTATTCCTTAACGAAGATAATTTTATTTGAACATTTCTTCTTTATGAATTAGAATAATTAACATCGTATGTATGAAAAAAAAACAGGCTTTGTTACTAACCTTCTGATTTTATGTCATAAACTCTTGTATTTATCTGGATTAACGAAATGTTAGGATAAGACCGCCAAATAATAGAAATTATCAGAGATAAAGAGAATTCAAAATAAGCCAAAAAGTAGTTTCTCGCATTTGATTAACATTTGAAATTAGTGGAATGCTGTGCTGAAGCGAATTGTGAGGTCGTTCTTGCAGAACTGCTAGCACGAACAATAGGTATATGATTGTGACGTCGAAGATAATCGTCATACCAAGCACTCAGCAGGTCACGGTACAAATGAAATTCTTTCTGCCACATACATCAGATATTGCAGTAAACTGTTTCCTGAAAGGGTGCAGCAGGTTTTTAAACACACAGACATATAGTGTATGTCCTACGGATAAAATAACAATGTGGCATCAAGTTTGCAACGATACCGATAGCACTGAAATTGATTTATAAAGGCTGGACATATGTGCTCTCATCAGATGAGAGTACATTCAATCTTTCATCTGACTGCAAACACCAACTCATCTTGCTAAAGTTTGGGTAGATATATTGATTCTAAAATAACTATGAAAAGCTTCGGTAAGGTTATCATATTATTACGGTAGGCTGGCATCAAGCCGAATGGCCACAACTCGAAACAAGTGATGTCAGCACTGACTATATTCACTGATCGACTCATTAAGGAAGTTATGCTGCTTCAATTTCGTCTTTTGTGTGCTGCTTTCGGTAAAACTTACTGTTATTTAGACATCACGAAGTGCAGTCACTGTGGTACTCTCAAGTTCTCACGATCAATTTAGTAAGGTAAATATTATATTTTAAACTTCTGATTAGGTCATAATACATTACAAAAATACAGTTTTACATAGGTTATAGAAATTACCATAGTGAAAGAAATTTTGAAAGGTAAAGTTTAAAAATGAAGTGTAGAGGACACGTCAAAAGCACCGATTCCATAAATGCTTGAGAACCTGGGAAGAATCTGGTTCTCTTAATTAGTGGAATCAGATGAATAAATAAAATTCATCCAATAAGTTGGAGACAGAAAAAATTTTAGCAGCAGAAAAGGCTGTAAAAAAATGAGTAGCAAAAAAACGGGAAAAAACCATTTTTGATTTCTAAGTTTAAGAGCATGTTACTGCCATTAAAGACTGAAAAGCCTCATAATAGTAATAGTCAGGTAATTTGAATAATTTGGTAATAGTCAGGTCTAAAGGACTTGAAAATGATTGATTCTAACATTAAAAGGGCCACGGGAACTTGGGCAGAACCTGGCTGCCTTTAAGAATTCATAGAATCTAAAATCCGATAAGAAGTCAAATATTAACGTTATATTAAGCGTTAAGCCAGACTTGTATAGGGATCTGTGCCAAATATAGAATAGATTATGGATTGACTGTTGGCCATTCATAAGTCTGAATGAAATAACTTCATGATCACCCTTGTATGACTTTCTATTCATTAAATTATTATTTCATATATGCTTTAAATAAGATTGAGTATGGAACGTGTAGGAAATAATAGCAAGCTGTTACAGTTTTACCAATACACTTTCTGAATTTAGTTCCAAAATAAGCATTTAAATTAGTTTATCATGTTTCGGATATATCACATTTGTAAATGATCATGTGATATTCAACAATACATTTTCAACTCTTAATGGTTATTTATTCTCCGTATTTATTTATTTATTTATTTTGTCTTCCAGCCCAGTTCGATCAGTCTTTCTCGATGAAATGAGTTATTGTTTCACTTATATGAAATAATTTTATTTGGTTGGATGTTGCGCGTGGCATTTAGGCTCTTCTGGCCTTAATCTCCAATTGTATTACATTAGTATAAGTTACTTCGTCATGTCGCTAGGCCTTGAACTCAATTTAGGTATGAAACTATTTGAATACATCTATTTGCCTCTTTCAGATTAATATAGAATTATTATAGAATTTTAACCGAGTCAACATAAACTGTTATAATATCAACGAGAACTTTTGAAAATCATTAATATTATGATATTAATTGTGAAATAATTCATTTTTCAGGAAAGAATTTTAAGCTTGCAGCCAATAAGGGAGCTGTCCTTCGAATCAATGAAAAACCATAGATGGATTATTTGTCTTTAAAAAGTTGAAAGAGCCGTCTTGATCTAGCTATCCGATTGGTTGAAACAGCAAGTATCATTAAAAATGAGGAGTTTTTATACTGGAAATTAAGAAGCGTTGTAAGAAAATTTGGAATAGCTTTTGGCGTGAAATGGGGAAAAAATAACTGTAAATGACTAAAAAAGTATAAATTTTGAAATTAAAATAATTTTAAGAAAAACCATAAGTTATTGAAAGATCTATTAATGTAAAATTTAAGGGTGTATTCTTGAATTCATTAAAGGGCCCATGTCTCAATTGGTTCATGGTTAGCATAAATTATTCTTTCAATTTATAAAGTATTTAATAGTGGGGAAATTAGTGAAAATCCGAATCACTTTATTTCGCATAAGTCATTGAATATCTAGAGTTTTATTTACTAAATACCCGCACCCATTGAATATTGTATCGACTTATTATATTTCCACATTACCTTCTTCAGTAACCTGATTTCTTTATGCGGTGTAATAAGCTCGCTTATCATATAGAAGGATCCTTTCAAAGCGAGATTCTTTTCAAAGCAATTTTCTTTACAATGCATAGAATGTCCAAGTTCAGAATGACTGCTTATGGTAACATTTTAATTATTATATACAATATCTTACATACCATGTTTCTGTAATTCAAAATGGTTTGTTAATTTTATTGGGATTACGATTCCAAATGTATTTTAATGTATTTAGCTCTTTCAATGCATGTTTCCATTCCAGTAAAGTGTAAAATAATCAATAATAATTAATTGACATTAAACACTATGTTTCATTCTGTAATAATTCCATCTTAAAAATATTTTTTTTTCCAAATAATAATAAGTCAGTTTTGCAAAGATATCACTTAAAATCTAGAAACTATCAGAAACAATTCAAACACATATGTAAGATTCGTCGGACTAAAAAAAACTATATAAGTGTGGAGCATGGATTGCATCGGACAGTTGCAAGCATTGACTCAAGCATTTCAAGACGTGCTGGGAGTATCTCCTAGGTTTTCTACTCCAGGTTATCCTGAGAGTATAAGAGGAGTTGAACGTTGGAACAGAACTTTGAAAGAAACGTTAAACAAAAATATTCAAGAGCATGGAAATGAGTGGGATGACCACTCCCATATTCGTTTTTGGCTTATAGAGAAATACCTCATGCACTTACTGGTGTATCGCCATAACAATTAGTTTATGGAAGACTACCATCAGGACCGATGACCATTTTAAAGGAATTTTGGACAGGAGAAAGAGAAATCCCTACTAGTGCTGCTCGTTCTGTTGAAGAATACTTGAAACATCTGCAAAGTTGCAAGATTCACCGAAATCGCATCGGAAAACAGGGCTAAAAATCAGGAACGTATGACTTCACACTATAATTGGAGATCACGAGAAAAAAGTTTTTCTTTTGGAGATGAAAAACTAATCCTTATACCTTCATCTACACATAAATTGATTAACACTTGGATAGGGCCAGCCATGTTAGTTAAGCTCAGTAGACTCCACTCTTGTTTAGTTCAAATGCAAGACGGTAGTACTAAAGAATTACATGTAAATAAGTTAAGACATTATATCTCAAGAGTTGATCATGCTGGAATAATATTTGATCAAGATACCGATTTCGGTGAATTGCTTTCTGCCCCCATAGATAAGGAAACTGAACCTAATATTGATATCGAGTTGAATCAAATGCTTGATGTTTTAAATGCCCAACAGAAATACCAGTTAAGAAATTTGTTACAACGATATGAAGACATATTTCGGAATCATCCTGGAAAAGCCAAAGTGAAAGGTCATTCTGTTAAAGTTACGGCAGATAGTTCTCCTAAAAGATTACAACCATATAGAGTTCCTATTGCTCTTCAAAAAGAAGTTGAACGTCAAATCAGTGAGCTGCTGGATACGGACTTGATTGAACATAGTGATAGGAATTGGGTGCACTCGGTGGTGTGTGTGGCGAAAAAATATGGAAGTATTAGATTGTACATAGACTTTAGACTTTTGAATAGTTTTACTATTCCTGATGCATATCCAATGAAACATGCAACGAATTTAATATACGAGATAGGCAAAGCTCATTTTATATCGGTCTTAGACCTCACGAAGGGATATTGGCAAATCCCTATGGAATAAAACTCAAAAGATTTTGCTGCATTCGTTACTCATTCCGGACATTATCAGTGGAAAGTCCTACGTTTTGGAATGAAGGATGCGGGAAGTATATTTCAAAAATCTATGGATCAAGTGTTGAGTCCTCATCGTCTATGTAGATCCTACATAGACGATGTGGCAGTATTTTCAGAAACATGGTCAGATCACATGCAACATTTGGAAAAATGTTTTTAGGACTTTGAGAGAAGTTGGACTAACTGTCAATTTAGAGAAGTGTGATTTCGAAAAGAGCCAACTTAAATTTCTAGGTCATGTGGTGGGTTCTGGAAAACATGCCCCGGATCCTCAAAAGATAGAAACTATGTCAAAGTTACTGAAACCTTCGACCAAAAAACAGTTACGAGGACTGCTTGGCTTATCAAGCTATTATCGTGATTATATTAAGAACTTTTCTTCTATTGTTTTGTCCTTGTCAAATTTAACTAAGAAGAATATTTCAAATAAAATTCCTTGGGATGACACAGTTGAAGAATCTTAAAAATGTTTGAAGAAAAATTTAATCGAAATGCCTACTCTCTATACCCCTGTGTTGAACCGCCTATTTCAGCTGTATACAGATGCTTCTGCTACTATAGTCTGTGCATGCCTTGCACAGAACGAAGAAAATGGAATGGAACACCCAATTTCATTCTACAGTAAGAAATTAACCAAATGCCAAATGAACTGGCCCACGATAGAACGAGAGGCCTATGCCGTACTAAGTGCATTGAAAAAGTTTGACTGTTGGATCTTCGGATCTCTAATACAGGTTGTGTCTGATCACAACCCACTTACATTTTTGACCAAAGGACTACCACATGGTATAAAATTAGCTCGTTGTGCCTAGCCTTGAACGTTATGATTTACGGATTATATACCGTAAGGGGAAAAACCATGGTAATGCTGACGCCCTCTCTCGCTTGCCTTTTGATGATTAATCTGAATTCTTTGCAGTACTTATTTCAGTATTAAAGCATGTTTCTATTTATGTATAAATTTGGTAAATTAGTGTGGTAATAATAGTCTTATTATATATTCATGATTATATAACCTTATTTTATTGCCTTATTTTCAATATATTTGTGCATAAATATGACGCAAGTGCTTCCGTTGGTGGGGCGTGTAAGATTCACTGGACTAAAAAAAAAAACTATATAGGTGGCACTGCCATCGATATAAGGAGAGAAAGAACTGAACATGAATAGAAGCAGGAGAATGGTGGCTACGACCTGTAGCATGACGAATAAAAATGGCATGAAACAACAGTTAAATGTTTAGTGTTAATGAGTTTTAGATATTGTGTTAATTGTGTGTTTTGTGCGGCTGTTAAAAATAAATAAAATCTTTATCCACTAAAAGATGGACTGAATGATTGTATATCTGATAGTGAATGAAATCTTCAGAGCTGCACCTAAGAACCTACAGCGAACAACAAAATATTACTACATGGTTCTTTTATATAATTAAACAATGCTGAATAATTGAATGTTACATAACTAAATGACAGTGAAAAATTGCAGATCTATAAATATTATTTTGTGCGAAAAAACATATTATGTCAGTTCCTAATAAATATTTACTAAAATTTAAAAAAAAAATTAAGCATTAAATTATCTGAAAAGTAATTAGCTCTACTTCAATTCAATTTAAGAAAATCATGAAACATTTTTAAAAATCAATAAATAACAACTGTTCGATAAGCAATTGAGCTATTTTCGATAAGCAATTGAGAAATATCACAAAATGAGATATTTATGTTCCTTATTTTAAATAAATTTACATGTAAAATTTCAAAATTTGCTTCATGCAAAGTATTTCAGAATTGAATTCGATGTTTTACTGTTTTAGAAATTTTTAAAATACTTTGGTAGAACTCATATGAATGGATAAGTAAACAAATAACAATACAAATTTTATAAAAATTCCTACAATGTATGCTTGTAAATTGAAAAAAAATATTTATAAAAACCCTCTGAAATTTCTGAAATGAATTTGTTAGATCACGCAGTGTTTTATTTTTTCAACACATTGTTCATTCGAATTGTGAATATTTCCTAAATAATTCTATACACATAAGCACAAATTTTTTTGTTGTTATATACACGTTTATGCAGCCATATGTATATAACTAAAAATTTATTTTCATTCCTCGACAACCAAATAAATTCTCAAATGCATAATGCAGCCATAAATTATTCCTTCATAAAAGATTTACTGAAACTTTATTTTTGTAGCGTGCGACAAAACAAATAACAAACTTTGAGAAGTAACAATCCAAATACATTTCTTTACATAATACTATGCAAATGTTTTTACTTAGATAACTTTTGCACCAAATAAATTATAGAATATATAATTAATATAATAAAATTTTATTTATCTTTTGTTATTCAAAACAATCATTATAACATACTGCCTGCAAAATGTTTTGTCTGCTGGTTGTTGAAAAACTTTAGGGAAAATAGTGGTCTTGGACAGTAACAATATAGAACAGAGAAATTTTATTTTACGTTGAATTTTGCTTCAATATAAATATTTCATTTAGAAATTGATCCATTTAAGTATAGTTCAGGTTTTTATTGCAGTACATTATTTTGAATATCTAAAAATTCCATCTGAAAGCTGAGTACATAAATAACTCCTCTAATTTTATATTTCTAGAACTACACAATATAAATGGGCGCATATTTGGACTATATTCAATTAAAATATAGAGTATAAATATTTTTAAAAATTTCAATTTATTTCATTCCAGAGCTACTTATTTTAAATTAATTCATCAATAAATACAAAAGAAAATCATAAGCACAAGAATCACGTCTACTTTCAAAACAAAAAAGTATTAAAGAAGATGATAAGAAAAGAAGTAAACAGTAAATTATTGAAGCTATCTATAATAATATATTTAAGTATATAAAATTAAAGAAAATGGCAAACTTTCTTAATTTAAAGATATTTTTATAAGAATGTTATTGCTACCATCAAATAAAAATAAGATAAAATAAATATTTGAAAAATTTTAACACTATCCAACTTTGAATCTCTCTGAATTTTGAACACGAAAATATTATAAAATAATTATAACAAACATAATTTAGCATAATAATTTACATACAATATATAGAATTCTACACTCCTGGACTACTAAAATATAATAACATGAATGAAGCATCTAAACCACGTGAAATTTTCCCTATGTGTACTTTACAATGGCATATGCAAATTATTAGTATTTTTCTGACAACGTACAGCATAGGCATCTGTAGTAACATCAAAATATGCTACATTAAGAGAAAAGAAAATATCGTTTTGAAGTACTGCAATTGTTTTTTCGTGCGAATGTTGTGCCTGAGTAAATTTAGTATGCCTCAAATAATACAACCGTCATTCGACCATGTTTCTGAGTTCAGCCGAAGAAAAATTGTTGCCTATAGAGAATGTGGATTATCTTTCTGAGAAATCAGTGATAATTTTAGACGTAATCAAACAAAATAATGAGGATCTTTAATGGATGTATGTAGGAAGAAACAACTGATAAAACTGTACATATTGCTCCTGCATTGTCACACTACTATAAACATTATGAGGCATATTATGCTCAAGACAGTGATGGATCACTCTACCACATTAGTAATCATATCACAACAAATGTTGTTGCACAACAATCGGCGGAGTACGTAAAATGCAATTACATTTACAACATAGAGGAATGTCGACAAAGTGTCGATTAAATTTTTTTTTTAAAAAAAGTTACTTCAATTTCTATCACACCATGGAAACTATATAAGCTTATTTTAAGTCATCTATCTAAATTAGAATTCAAATTATTTTTTATTAATTTAAGAAGCATTGTCAAAATAAATATTATTAAAATTTAATAATAATTTATGTAACTCCAATTATATTTCAAACATGTCATCTTTCCTTTTTCTAGACAATAATTCTAAGTTGTATGTCTTTTTTTAACAACACTCATCTTCAACATTTTAACCTTCGTCTATTCATCAGCAACAACTTGGTAGTTTTCGAATTTCGACATCCCTATATTAGAAAATATGTTCGACACACAATCCTATTTGTCTGATATAGCAGCTTTCAAGGACTTCACTAAACGTCTTTTAAATTAGATTGAAGTTTTGTTATTCTGGATTTATTGGTGCCCTAGAGACAATTAAGAGTTTTTAGTTATTCAGTAAGCGATCCGGACTGTTTCTGAATACCCTTTCATCTTAGTAATTCGATGCAAAAATTCAAAGCTTTTAGGTTTGTTAACAACAGTTATTCCAAGTTGTGTGCAAGTGTCTTCATGTTATGATCGGTGATATAGACTGTATTGGAAAAAAATTAGGTGATCAAAATATTTTAATACATTTCAATTTAATCTTAGAAATACTAATTAAAATTATATTGTTTTGTGCCAATGCTACTGGTCCAAAATTAATTCTTCAAGAAAAGACAAGACAAATTAAACTTAGTAAAACATTTTTTTTAATACACTAATACTTTAATATTTACACTTTTCACAATAAAATTCATTAACGCAGACGATGATACATCAGAGCAGGGAATTTATTATTAAATCTATCCATAATATTCTATTCCGATATTTAAGTTCAAAAGCAAATGATATATTTTTAAATAAAATTTATCTTAAGAAAAATGTAATTATTATTATTGTCATAAATTAACAAAAAACTAAAATAAATCTATACACAGGCGATGACATTATACAGTAAGAATAAAATAGTTAAAACTAATATTTATGTGGAAAACATATTCTTCTAAATATATAATTAACAGGTAACAAGTAGCATTAAATAATTAAGCAATTTTTATACAAAATTTAAGTCCTTGTAAATAGTAAACAAAATGCAATTACAAGAAAAAATAATTTACTTAATCAAAAAATACTTCTATTTCAACGCATTTTTCTTACAGATTCTTAAAACAAGTTGTGTACTTAATCTACACAATATGATATAAAATTTTGCGGAACAAGGAAAAAGAGTGGAATTGTTCAAAACTTGGTATGAAAGTACTTATAAGGCAGATATGTAAATAATTAGAAATGTGTGTGTGCACAGTGTTATTACGTATCACGTAAAGTCATTAGAGGGAATTCAACTACTTTCTGTTTGGTTAATAAAACAGATAAACAGAAGTTGTTTGTATGTATTTAATCTGTTGCAAAGGGACGCTTTTTAACTAGAAATGCCTTTACGCTGCCCTTGGAGATAATTTGAGGAGCTGTCAGAGTTCGAGAAGGTAAAAATAATAGACATGATAGAAACCGAGTGGTCAGCTCGGCGAGAACTTCTCGCCACCTAGGCCGTTTTGATTTTACTGGGATGAGGTGTTGGGACCAGTGCAGATGAGAGATGTCTGTTAAATGTGTCGACTAGGCACAGGATGCCCTAGAAGGACCAATATTCAAACAGACCGTCACATTGTACGACACGCACGCATAGTGCCAACTGTCTCATTGTCCCCCATCCATACATAATGAGCACTTCACTGCAAAAATTTGCGCATTACTTCTATTCAATCGTTTACAAAAAAAAAAAAACCATTCAAAACATTTGGTATTGAGATTTCACTAAGTAGTTACTATATTTAATATAAATACTTAAATGATGTGTAATTTAAATAATAATAAAAAATTAAAGTTATTTAATATTTGCAAATACACTCAAAAAAAAAAAAAAAAAAAAAAAAAAAAACCTGAAGCACCAAGAAGGAATTACCCGATTGTAAAAAAATTTCGTAAATTAAGACATTCGGATAGAACATGTAAATGACTAAAATTTAGAGTCCAACAAATGAAGAACAGGGGTTACAGCTCCGAAAATTGAAACTGTACACTCAGCAGGTGTATATGAGAAGCGATTATCAATCTGATAGTTAAATTTTCCGTTGCATTGCAATTTAGGATACCTTTCAACTCCTGAAAATTGTCTCACCGCCGAATTCCATCTCATTATGAGCAACTGTCAGAATTTGAAAGAGGTCGTATCATTAGATAGAAAGAGGCAGATTGGGCAAATCGGAGAAACGCTCTTCATATGGGTCAAAGCAATGTGATGATTAGAAAATATTGTCGAGAATGGGTGGACAATGGCAGATTTTGGCGTCATGAAGGTCGTAGACGATCTAGGGTCACAGCAGATCGGGAGTACAGAGTGATTGTCCGATCAGCTGTCACAGAGCCTGATTTATTGTTATTAACCATCAGCCGTGTGACCCGCGCACGTGTGTCCACCATGACCGTTCACAGAAAGCTGAAAGAGCAAAATCTACTTTCATACCGACCGCTACTTCACTTGCCATTCACTCCTGCACACTGTCGAGCCAGATTATATTAGTACTTGTCTTGATAATGTTTTAATGATCCTGACTGGGAACGTATTGTGTTTAGAGACGAATCCCGCTTCCAACTGTGTCCTGACAATCATCAAAGACGTGTCTGGATACGCCCAGGTTAGCATGCTGATCCTGCCTTTACTATTGCACGCCACATAGGCCCTCAACCAGGAGTTATGATCTGGGGTGCCATTTCCCTTGATAGCCGGATCCGTCATTAGAGACACACTTATAGTACAACGATTCGTCGACGACATTCAAGGACTTGTTTTGCTACCATTCCTTTCGCAGTCCCTGGCCTTATTTTTCAGCAAGATAATACTAGACGACTTACGGTTCGTGTTGCTATGAACTATCTTACATCTTTTCAAACACTTTCTTGGCCTACCATATCTTTCTCCAATTGAGCATGTCTGGAATATGATGCGAAAGCGATTGCATTTACCAAGGAATGTTGATGAACTACCCTGACAATTGGAGCAAATTCGGCAAGAAATACATCAGGAGACCATCAGGGAGCTTTATCACTCTATGCTGCGTCGTGAGGCAGCTATCCATGTTATATGTGGGTGAACACCTAATTGAGTTGGTTACTTTGTAACTATATAACTTTGAAATAAATTACTAAATTTTTGTGAAATGTTAATCATTTCCTATTCTGTACGTAATTTTCCTTTTCGCCAATTTTTGTCTCCACTGGACAACTCCTTCTTTGTGCAATGTTTTTTATTATAGTCTAAATAAATCATCAATCGTGTTTTTGAGCTCATGCATGAGAAGTAATAACATTCATTATTTATTGATATGAATTGCATGTTGAAAGTAATATAAATAACATATATTTCTTTTAAAATTTTTAAACATTTTATTTAACATTTGAAATTATCCAGCCTCCTTATATACTTTTATATAGGAGTCATATATGATCCTTACATCAGGACAATTGCTATGGCGGCGCCCATTACGTGTACTGCCCTTGACACCCACTCATTGTCGCCTCCGTTTGGAGTGGTATCGCACTCGAAGGAGTTGCACTGCAACCGAATCAAGTCATCTTTAGCGACGAATCCAGATTCAATTTAGCACTGATTACAATTGTGTACGTTTGTATAGATACCGTAGTGATTGACTCAATCCGGTCTTACCTGCACAGTGGAAAAACACTCCCATAATTGGTGTGAAGATATGATTTGTCATTGCATTCGACACACGGTTCACCCTAATATTGATCCACGGCACCATAACAGCCCAGTAGTACGTTCGCGACTTTCTTCAGCCACATGTGTTGAATCTCGTGGACGGTCCCCCAAGAGCCATTTTTCAACAAGAGAATGCTCGTCACGCACAGCAAAGATTTCACAGGACTACCTCCGGTACAATTCCCCCTTCCTTGGCCTGCTCGATCCTCAGATTTGTTACCGATAAAGTGTATCGTAGGTCATTTAGGAAGACAAGCTCAACAGCCTACGAGTTTGGTCGAAATAAAGGCGCGTTTACAGGGACTGTGGAACTAAGTATCGTAGGACATTCTTCGAGACTTATGCGTGCTTCAGTGCCCGAGCGTATGATATCATGCATTCATGCTAGTGGTGGCACAACAGGGTGTTAAAGCCTCTTTTCGCTTGTACTTTTTCCTACAATAAATGATCATTTTGCTTTGATTTGGTAAACACTTACTTATATTAACGTTCTACTTACGTATGTAAAATCTCTTATTATTCTGATAACACATTCATTTTGCGCAAATTTTGTGAAAATAAGTGTACATTTTATTCCTATTTTATTTTCTAGAATTTTTTTTAAAACATTTGATAGAATTTAACATTAAGAAAAAAAATAGCTGTGTACGAGAAAATTAATAACAAATTCGAAGGCACCATGGAAAATAGAAAATTATTATGTTAAATAGGAGAAATAGTTCAAAGAAGCCAATGAATGATCAAGAAAATCATCGACATGTACATAAAGTTCCAACAATTTAAGGGATTTCAGGAAGCAAGACGACTTACTGATGCAGATATCAAAACTGTAGTATGAAATGTCAGAGACAAGTGCTGCAAAAATGTCTCAAATCATATTTCAAACATCAGATAAGACAATAAGTGCGAGCATCGTAGCAACGATTCTTATTGAATATGGGTTATATACTCAAAAAGACTCCGCGTGTGTAACCATTCATATCTTATGTTTAACTCATCATATAATTTTGAATTACCATAAACAGTCTCCCCACATTAACCTCATTGAAAATTTAAAAGCATATCTTGATATAAATGGTACAGCAAAATTTTTTTTCGAAAAAGGAAGATTAGAGAAAAAAATTATAATGAAAAAAAAAATGACAAATTATCTTTCGAACTCATAAAAACATAGGTGTCATCCAAAAGAAAGCAAAAGAATTTTTTTATTGCTACTTTATTACCTTTGTGTTATGAATGTCATATTTCCTTTCTTTTGACTCATAAAAAGTGATGTTTCTACTTAAGTAAACTTAAGTGTTGTTATATTTTATTTTATTTACTGTTTATATGCTTTAAATACTACTTGATTACAGTCTGAATTGTGTAAATTTACTTTACTTTATATATTTAATGTAAAACATTTTATAAATGAAAAATGGGTGTTTAGTTTTTTTCACTCTCGCTGTACATTTTTAGATGTTGTGATTACGAGCTCTTGTTGCTTTCATCCAGAAAGTGATTTCGAATTCTGATGATATTAAAATCTTGTAGAGGGGTCAATGCACTCTAAGTCTATCGAGCCTTATTGTCGCACTTTGGAAAAAGATGGAAATTTGGAGAGTGAGGTGCAAGCTTAGGTGACATCCTTGTCACTTGACACAGTTTCAAAATTACGAGATTTCGGAACGAAAGTCCAGGTATTTATTCTTACTTTTTTTCACAATAGAAGGTTTATTAACATTTAAAAATTTCATAATACGATGAAAAATGTTTTATTAAAACCATAATTCGATGGCTCTAGTTTGGAATTTAAGGTATAAATAACCTTAATTCAGTACTTACAGAGGAAATAATGTTTATTTTCTTAGGGAATTAATTGCTTACAAGAAACATAAAACTTTATTAATAGCTGTGAATAGATAGACAAGGAATCTCAGTAACTGAGTAATTTCAAGCATAATATTAAAATATTAATTTTACTGTAATAAATAATATAAATTACTATCCAATGGTATCTACTGCAAAAGGATAAAAGAAAATAATTTAAATCTATTTATGCATATTCACAGTAATAATTATGATAAATTTCTCCCTTATTTTCTGAGTAAATCTATAAAATATTTTCCTTTTTAAATATTATTAGAATAAATTTCTATTTCTTTCACAAATAGACTGAGTAAAAGTTAAAAAAATCACAATCGTTATTAAGCAAGATAAGTCAACGAAACTCAAATAAATATTTAATCTCTTATGATTTACTTCATTATATTAAAAATAATATCTAGCTTTTTTTCTCCTTTAAAATTTACTTTCATCGTAGTAATGCGTATAATAATTAACAGTTTTAATGACAATTGCTTTACATATGTACTGAAGAAAGTGGTATAATTGGTGTATAATGCAATTTGCTTACTTTTAAATTGGTGACCAAAAATATTTCCAAAAGTTAAACTGCAACTCTCTTTAAGTCCTTTAAAGTAATCATGAAAAGACGAAAGTACAAACTGAACATAAAAAATTTGTTTTCACACATTTGTGAAAGTATTCTACTTATTTAAAAACAATTAAAAACTAGTAAAACGTTTGTGGCAAATTAGATGAAATACATAAAACACTTCAATTTAAAGACATGTTAAAGAATTGCATTTATTATGTTTACACTTAATTACGGAATTTATTATCTTCAGTCCATATTTAAAAACATTTCCTAAGTCGACGAAATAATGTAATGTCCTTTTTAAATATATTTTCATATATAATTAGATTTTGTGTTCATTCGATTTTTTTTCTTTGCTCTCAGTGTTTGGTATATTATATGTTTCTGGTCTGGTGAACTTTAATTTAATATATTATATGCTTTATTACATGGTCTGGCGAATTAACTGCAGCATAAGATACGGATCCTGACAACATATCGATTGCCAATGTAACGGCCAAAATGTCAGAAATACTAAACCAACTTTGTTGGGGAAGAAACTACTAGCAATTACACAATATGCATCACCAAATCCTCCCTTACGACTAGTGAACATGGAAAAATACTCAACAGTAAATTTTTGTTCATTGTTGCTAAACACGTCACGCATGTCAAGGTTCACAAAACAGTTACAAATACATAGAGAACCAATAGTCATAAAAACAGAAAGACTTAGCTTTTGTTCAGGAGGAGAAGAAAACTTATACAATGATGGTTTCTTTCGGATCAGTGCGTAACGAGTTTGGGGAGACCAAATTAAAGATAAAACGAGTGAAGCATGCTGAATGCAAAACGAATCAGCAAACAGTTCGCCGAGAAAATTTCTAAGAAACGCAGATGTATGGACGAAAAAAAATTATGGATATCTAAATCTAAGAATTCCTTTCTTCCATATGATATTTTATTTAAAATTTATGTTTATAGTTTCTTCATATAATTTTAAAGAGTCAAATATATTTGGATACTTAGTATTGTTTTCAAAAACTTATTTATGCTATTTTGTTAAATAACTAGTAAATGAGTAATATTATTCTAATAAGCATGTATTAAACGTTCTAATGAATGTCTTCAAAATCATTATGCAGATTTTTAGTTATCTCACTGGTTATATTTTCAAAATTAAATAAAAATCTAGAAGTTTTTTTTCACACAACGATGATGCATAAAGTCTCATGGAATTGAAGACGCTTGAGCTGGAAATAGAAATAATATATGTAGATTAAAACATAACGATACTTATAAATAAGATGATTATTGGATTATCCTTCTATATGAACAAGCATGTTTAAGAATAGATATATTCAGTATTCATTACAACAAGTAATTTGTTATCAGATAAATTAATATTTAAGAGAACAAGATTATGTTTTTGTTAGGAAAAACAATACATTACTAAGTATTCAGGAAATATTTATTCTACTGTGTATGCAGGTATTTTTAGTGATAAGAATTTTATATTACTTAGATTATATTCAAAAGAAAAACCAATTAAAATTATTTTTTATTAATTTTTAGATAATTCTAGATATTCAAATCTTTTATATTTTGTGAGTGTGATTCGTATTCTACTGTTGAACAATAAGAAATATTAATAATTTTTCAACAATAAATTTTATCTTTATAACAGATATTAACTGTCTTTTGAATTAGCTGCATTACAAATTTCAAAAGTATCACCAAAACTATTTAGATTACCATTTTTATTAATAATTTTGAAGATATAAAAATAAGTTGGTTTGTAACATTACAATACTTTGGCAGACAAAACTGAAATATAACGTACGTATTATTACCTCAATAAATCATGAATAATCATCTGAATAAAAATCTGTGACATATATAGGATCTATGGCTATTAAATAACGAGACTGACACTTCTACAGAAGTACACATGCACCAAACGCAAACAACGATATAAGCGGGAACCATCTTTTTCGATTGTAGTGCCTATCTCTTCTGTTAAAAAATTTCATATATTGGTAGCCTTTATTCACATTAGTTTTTTTTTTTTTTGTTTTTTTTTTTGTTTCCCCGGAAAAATGATAAGTGTTACAATAGAGAAAACGATTGTTGTAAGATGTCCCATGAAACTTGAAAAAATTGATATTGAATCATATTAGGGAAAGTAGTGCATAACAATGACTGTTCATCGCATACATGTGTCTAAGAATGGCTTAAGCGTTTTAAAGATGGATGAGAATACGTTATAAATAATTCTTGCCTGGGTCGCTCTTCCACGTCAAAATCGAATAACAGTATCTTTTTCGGTCTACATTAAATTAAGTATTTGTGTGATTGCTGAGATTGTAGGAATTGAAAAAGAATCCATACGGCAAATTTTACATACAATTTTTAACAAGCAAAATGAACATGCAAAAATACTGCCTAAAATTCTCACGTTTGAACAACAAGTAGCTCGCTAAATTTTTTGTACTGACATTGCATTGAAAACGACCCAAACGGTTTTAGAAAGGATAATAACGAGATGAGTCATGCATTTTTGCTTAGGACTCTTAATTGAAATGCTAATCTTTGAACTGGAAGATCCCATCATCACAGAGAGCCAAAAGGTTCGAATAAGCAAATCAAAATTCAGAGCAATAATGTTTATTTTTTTTCCATGTTTAAATGATTGTGCACCTCACTATGTTTTTGAAATTTAAACAACTAATCAACATTATTACCTTCACGTTCTACCTGAACTCCGTGGAACAAAAAGGGAAACAAAAAAAACGACTTAAATTTAGGTAGAACAAGACATGGATTCTCAACCAAGACATTGCACAGACGCATCCCGGATTATCTATTAAGAGATTTCTACCCAGGTGCAGCATCTTAGTATCTGACCTTCCATCTTATTTCCCGGTTATTGTGCCATGCGACTTCTATCTGTTTCCTTAGGTTAAATCTGCATTAAAAAGGAACAAGATTTGAGTTCTTTGAAGTTGGTAATGAGAAAGTGGCACACGTCCTGATAGAGCTAGTAGAAGACTTTCAGCACTGTTTCGAACAATGGAAGATTCTCATGGAACGTTGTAAAAATAGAAGTTTGCATACTGAAGCAGATAATAAATAAATATGTAAGACAACAAATTAAAATATTTCACAGCCTGAGTCTAGATTTTTAATATTCATGCCTTGTTTGTATGTATAAGACTCACGACGCCTATTATACAAACTTTACTCTAATGAATAATATAATTTATAGCTATCTATACATCTTAAGTTTGAATATTTAAAAAAAAAAAACTCTCAACAACAGATCAGTATTACATCAGTAGTGGCAAATGACAATTATCTTAGAATACTGATTATATAAAAATTATGATTCCAATTCTATTCTTAAAAATACATTATAAAACTCGTTAATGAAGACACAGAACTTTTGCATTCACAGTTGTTTTATCAACATTTATGAAATTGTCCGCTTTCTTCAAATGCGTTGTTTAAAGACAAATTCACATAAAAGAACATTTCAATCGATACAAACTATTAAATGAAGAAAATTAATCGTAATTTATTTATTGCTGTCGAGTGATTTTACGGATTGAAAGAATTGAGTGTAGATAAAAAAAAAAAACTCGTTTATTATGAGAAGCGAAATTGTTCACATTGTATTCAATTTATTTGATATCTCATCCTTTGAAATCATCCGGTACAAATTGGACCTATCTAAGTTAACGAGATTGATTCATTAATTACTAGTGATGCTCTTTTTAAATAAAGTCTTATTTCGAAATAAGAAATGAGTGAAATATTTGGTATTGATATTAATCAAGCTTACACATGTGTGAAAGGGATTTTAAGATGTCTTTTATTGTATTTTGTATTTAGATACAGGAGTGCATATGTAACCAAAATATGTTTTGTCTGCTTTATTCTTTTACTTCCCTAATAGAAAATGTTTCTTCTATTTCATAAATACATTACATTATCAACATGATAAACTATTTTAGAGTAGCATGTTGAAAGCACTAATCAAAGCAAACATGTTTGTAATAGTTTTTCATATCGGAAATGAAACGTAAATACTCGTTTCGTAAGAAGATAGACGTTCGATAAATGTACAATTGTCAAAACTTTCTGTTATTTTCCAATTAAACAAATAAATAAACATTTTGGAATAAAAACCTTATACCAATTAATGTAATGCACTTGAGATTCTTTTTTAGTTTGAAAATGTTATTAACAACTGCAATTTCTCTTACTATAATATGAATTATTTTCTGATTTATAGAATGAGCTAATATGGGAAAAGCAGTATGCGAGTCATCTAAAGAGCTCGATAAGTCTATTCAAATTCAATTTTATTGATTATAGAATAGAACTTGTCAGAAGAATTTAACATCTGATATAAAAAAGCTTAGTAAGCTTCATATTTTCGGCAACGTCTATCAATCTTTCTATTGCTTCTGTGAAATGTATAGTGTAGTTGGAGGTCTTTCTTTTGAATTATTATTAAAATAATTTATGATAAAATTTACTTCTATTTTTTAAAAATTATCTCTATTTCAATACCAGATAATCTATAAATTATTTACATTTCATTTCCGACCATGAAAACTTATTAGGAAAATGCTCGTTTTACTTTACATTACCCATTTCTATAGTTTGTATCATCTTCTTTAAATTACTGTTTATCAGGTGGAGCAAATATTAAATGTTAGAGCAAATATGATTTGATCTCATATACTTTACTGTAATTAAAATAAATTACCTAATTAATACTACCTTTTTCTTAGAAGAATAAATAATTAGGTAAATAAAATATTACATATGATCTAAAATGATCTATAAGCAACTAAGTACCATTTAAGAATTGTTGATTTCTTTTTTCACATCCATACATGTCAATTAATATTTATGGGCATGTTAAACTAATATTTGGACAAGTCTGTAACTACTTTAGAGAACTATATGACACCTTCACTCAAGAAACTCGTATGATTAATTTAGTGCTAATTAATTATTACTAATTAGAATTTTCCTTTTTTTTTCCCCTTAAAAATATTAAGTATTTCTTATTTGCTCAGTATTTTGCTATTTACTTTTGCTAACAACAGCTGTTTGGAACTTAAACTTTCGGTCTTTGCAATATTGAAAAAAATTCTTTTTTTAAACACAAGAGTAGCTCACATTATTTAATCAACATGATCCTTTTACTTCATAAAATTAATTATACGTATTCCGATTGTAACATATATTTAGTAATTAACAGACAGTTCATTTTACATGTTTATCACTTATAATATGCTTGGCGTTACAACATTATTTATTTATGAGACTGTTAGAACAGTCTGAAGTGAATTAAGAAAGAAGTAATCCTTAATCTTTCTATTCATAAATATTATATAAAGTTATGTTCTTCTGTACAAGCAAATACTAAATTAAAAGAAATACATTGTTTACGTTTGAAATATGTCACTCATTACTTAATAAGAAGTTTGATGGAAATAATACTATTCTTTTTCTTTCAGTCTAAATAAATTAGTATTTTCATCTTCTTGAATGTAATGATAATAGTTATTACTTATTTTCTTTACGAGTCTCTCAATATATATATCTTTTAGGGACATGTATTATTTTCCGGAATTTTATTACTATTTTTATAGGAGGACAATTAATTGCAAGCTTCTCAAGGTATAGGGAATAAGAATCCCAAAGGGGAAATATTTTTAATCTACACTCGTTTGTGACATATTTAATCATGTGTAAACATTTTTGGAAATTACGCGTGAGCAAGCATTCGCGGTGACTGCCATGTGTTTAATTAAACATGATGATTTTTATGTTAATAATTCTATGAGACTGAAAAATAATACCAATATTTTTAGAAATGTCCGTATGGAAAAATTTCGAGTCGAAGAATTCATGAAATTTTGAATTTTTATTTAGCACTTTATGTCTTAAGGTACAATATGTTTTGAAAAAAAAAAGTTTTAAACTTATTATTTATACTTCTTTGTGAATGAGAAAAAATGTCATATTCAATTTGCAAGAATGTGATTTTTTTTCATTGTTTCTTTCTAAATTTAAAACTAAGGTATTTACGACCATATAAAGTACTTGGTTTTTATACTAGCATCCGTATAAAGTTGTACTTGTAATAAATATAGGTTAAATTAAAAGTAAAATAATTAATTTTTAATTATCTTAATATTTAATTGGGTGGCATGGTCTCCTGTACATGGTTTAGTTTGTCTAAGCCAAGGGGGATAAGCAACCACAACAAGTATCTTAAATATTTTTATTAAAAACATATATAATACATTCGAACAGAATATTTCCTTTTTAAATAAAAATATCATTCATTATGAAAATCATGAAGTCGATTGTTTGAAGTTTCTCATATTGTTATAGTTTGAGAAAGATTTGTTCATGTGTTCAACTATTGCTTTTGGTTGAACAATTTGGAATATTTGGTAGTGTTATCATCATTCGCATACAAATTTTGCATTACATTAAAAAACTAATTTATTGAAAAATTAAATATCTAAATTAAAGAAAGATTGTATAATAATTCAATGTAACAATTATGCTTGACACATTGATGCCTAAAATATATAATATTTATATAAATGTAAGACTTCAGTCCCAACGGAATTTAGAAATTCTACTAGAAAAATAATTTCTTCCTCAAGAAAAGAATGTGGAGATTTGACTCCCAAAACTTAAACATAGCATTAATGAAATAAATAAAACAACAGGGGTAACTTCTAGTGATATTTGTGTTAGATAAATGAAAAATTAAAATAAATAACTTTAAGTCTCAATAGGATCTTAGCACAAATATGCATCCTATTGAGTGATTATTATGGGGTTTATACTTTCTGGAGCTTACTTATTAATTTTGTAAAGTTTTATGTTTGGTTAGTACATAAAACTATTTCTATATTAAAAGTTTTTCAGTAATTCATGCAATACTATTTTATCTTCATCTAAATTTTACAACATGTTATCTGTATTATAATGAAGAAAAAAAATGCTTCGTAAAAATTCCTCTTTGTTAAAAATATAGACAATTTCAAAATAATCTGTACATTTAAAACTTTAACAATTATAAACGCAAGATGAGAGGCAAGACCTTAATCTAATCAAATTATACATCAACATGAAAAATTCGGAATATAAATAAATTATTCTATACATTTAAAGTAATTTTAATCCATTCCAAAATTTATTCACTGCGTTATCAAGGTATTTTCAAACTTACATTTCTATTATTATAAGATTACTTCGGAATATACAGAACATGTTAAAAGCATAATATACTCTATGTGTATTTTTAATACTTGCTCTATTTATTCTATACATTTCAATTCTATAAATTTCAATACGTGATGATTGCATATGAAAATTTATTCAATATTCTTAAGAGTCTAACTAATTTGACATTTATTGCATTAGATTTTGACCTTCGCTTTAGTTGAGTCCAGTAAATATATTTTAATTATATCGATGGAACCAAACACATGAGGCTTAATCAAAGGCAGTAATTTCCTTTCAAAACATTCCAAACATTAATGAAAATATCACAGAAGGGTGTCAGGGCAGTCTTCGAAAAGGACGGAAGAGTTGAGTTAGGTTAACAGAATCTAGAGAATGCAATCAGTAGAATGCCAAGTAAGGAAGACATTAGTGGAATTTGAAGAGACATTGACATTATTGACTCAGAGCTTTGAAATATTGGAAAATAGTTTGTCATGTTCGTGTTAGTCTTCCTTATTTTATGCCAATTAAGTAATATAATAAATTTTGGAAAATATGTGAATTGTAGACTGTGATAATAGAGTGAAAGTAGTATATTTCTAATTGCAAATATATTTTAATACTCCTATTCCACAAATATACTATGAATTCCGATTCTCCTTGAATGAAAAAACATCATTTTTTTTTTACTAACAAATCCCCAAAATAAAGATAACTATCAGCAACCAACAACGTAATTATTAGTATGAAATGTGACTTGATAAGTTCTAACTTCATACTCACGCCCAATGGAAAAAATATAAAGACCTGTTCCTATATTTAACACGATCCGTAGCATAAGATAATAATTATCCAGATCAACAAAACTTATAATAATAATTATCCAGGATATTCTCAACGAAAATTATATATATATATATATATATATATATATATATATAT